>CM035108.1:31926183-32356183 GCA_020205505.1 Panax japonicus
AATTAGGAGAACCCTAATTTTCAGAACCCTAATTACATTTGAAATATTAATTTCTAAAACTCTAATTCTATATTTTATAAACCCTATTAGTAATTATATAACCTATTACTACTTATAAACCCTAATTACTAAATTAGCAAGGTTAATTATAATTAGTGGACTTTAAAACCAAAATGTTCAAGTAATGTAATTAGAAACTAATTATATTAGTAATCTCTAAATTATATTTTAGGAAACTAATATTTATTTTTATTTAAACCCTAAAAAATCCTAGAAATTTAAATTTTTGTAGAACCTTAGGGTTAAACCCTTTAGGGTCAAACCCTAAGGGTTTGTCAAGATTATAATTTGGCCATTAAAATTACAAGCTAATGACCATTTTGCCCTTATTGTATAATTGAAGCTAATATGTAGTTTGACCTTAGGTGAGTTGTTCATCAGTCTAACTACTCCATGTGACTGAATTTAACGCATATCAGCCTCTTAAACAATATCCACTCTCAATGGAGTCCTCATTACAATTTTATCACACTATTTCACAGAATAATTGAGGACTACTAAAACCATCTGGACCGTCAATCCTTCTCCGACTCATCCCAGCTATATTCTCATTTCCTGAAGAGAACAATGAAAGAAAAAGGTGAGCTCAACTAGCCCAGTAAAATATTATGATTAAGATAATGCAGAATAAATTTACTTTAGCCTTCAACAGTATAACAACTGATACAATACAATAGACAACAAGTTTTATCAACAACTGCAGCGGAATAAGCAATCCATTAAAGAGTCAAGTAGCATAAAATTCCTATCCTCCTATGATTTCAAAAGTTTTTCATCAACTTTATCGCTGAGACTTAGCTTAATAAATAAAATCGAATCATCCCTACCCACGACCAAGGATATTCATGTAATCATCAATGGTCATGATTATACCGAAGATCCCTGGTTATAATCATACCAACAACTGTCCATCAATAGTTACTCGTAAAAAAAATCAAAAGAAAATGATATTCCATGACGAGTACAAAAGAAATGATATCTCATACGAGTATAATAGAATATATGAAACAAATGGATTTTCACCCCCATGCGGTAATCCACGTAGATAGATCATTTCCATAATTTAATAAGAATGAATACGAAGGATCATTCACCATGCATGCGGTAATCTATATAGACAGGTTATTCTAACAGAATAATAAAGAATGGAATAACAGAAGAATTCACCAGGCATGCGCTAGACCGTACAGACAGGTTATTCTAACAAAATAATAAATAATGGAATCAGTTCACGCGTAATACACACAAACAAGGTATTCCAATAGAATAATAAAGAATAGAACCAGGTCATGCGTAATCCGCACAGACAGGATATTCCAATAGAATAATAAAGAATGGAATAACAGAAGAATTTCACCATGTATGCGGTACTTCGCATAGACTGGTTATTCCAATATAATAATAAAGAATGGAATAACAGAAGAATTTCACCATGTATGCGGTACTTCTCAGAGAGGTTATTCCAACATAATAATAGAATGGAATAACAGAAGCTCTCTTAATAAAACGAAAGAAATAATCCCCTTACCTCAAAAGAAGACTGGATACTGGAATAGTGAGGTAACAGACTTCTCTTCTTCTTTCTCTCTATAATAATTGCTCTATAGCTTTAGTGAATTGGTGAGAAATGAAGGAAGAATGAGCTTCTATTTATAGGAAAATATAGTTTCGATAATTACACGTTTTGGGACTCGAAATATTACAGTATAATACCTTCCTCTTTTCCTTTATTTTTAATTTAGTCCTACAAGCATTATCAAACTTGCACCACATCCCCTAATAGTAAATCATGTGAATCAATAGTTCTAGATATGTGAAAATACGAATTACAGTATAGTACCTCCATCTATACCACCATTTTTAACTTAGTCATGCAAGTATTATCAATCTAGCACCAACTCCCCTAATAGTAAATGAATGTGAATCAATAGTACACACATGTGAACAAATAGTTATAATCATGTGAATTAATAGCAATTAATTACTCATTTATCCGATTAATTACCCGATTGATCAATATAACCTCCAAACATCAATTATTATCAAAATAAATGCCGATTTCCACTAACACTAATAATTCCCACACAATGGAATTATCAATTTCATCTTTAATCAACACAAACTTATTCATCATTAATATTATAATTCATAATATTTAACAATCAGGTCGTTCCCAGGAAAGAGGGGGCTTTTCAATAAGGATTTCTCCTTACTGTCGCGTAATTAGGTGACCAAACCTCTACTTGACAGAATTTTTAGACATTGTCAATATTGCAAATAATAATATGAATAACTTTGTTGTCTCAATTATTGATTTAATAATATAACGTATTATACAGATGATACTGTGACAATAATTAAATCAATAATATGAGAGATATGATACAGTAATTACTATAGCAATAATTGAGTATAACTGAGTGACTTCTTACGTAAGCATCAATAATCAATACCGTGTGTTATTATGCGATCACGCGTATTACTGTACTTTTACTACCAGGTAGTTCAACAGTTTTAACGGTAATACTTTCGCCGTTATTTTTATAAAATAATAATTTTGTCATTTTCTAATTACGACAATACTTCCGTTGTGGGGTCCGCCAATGATTGTGTCGTCGTACGAATATTCCCTGCTAAAACGAATATTCCCCGACCAATCGAATATTATATACCAACTTGCTTACTTTGCAAAATTTATAAATATTACCCACAACTACAACATTATATCAAATCCACACCATAATATTCAAAAAAATATTTCAAGAAATTTAAATCTTTATTCATAAATTTTGGGGTCTCACAATCTCCCCTCCTTATGAAATTTTGCCCTCGAAATTTACGTACGGACCTGGTATGCCGAAGAGATGAGGATACCTTGACTTCATTTTAGATTCTAACTCTTGAGGTATAACCTTTGAGTGTTGAATACGATCCTTCTTATCCAAGATTTTAACATGTATCTCCTCATACGTTAAATCTTCTACTATCTCGTCTAGTTTTAATTCAATAATGTGGTTCGGGTCGTCCACATATTTACGTAACATTGATACGTGAAAAACATTATGAACACGCGACATATTTGGCGGTAAAACGAGTATATAGGCCACAGTTTCTACTCGATCGAGGATTTCAAGTGGGCCAATTAAATCGAGGGTTGAGATAATGCCTTCTTGAACTTTCTTCTTCATATTCATCAGCTCCGAGTATGTAGCTTGAGCGGCTTTAACTTTGTCAATTTAAATTCGATTCTACTCGTATATTTAACATCATCACGTGGGTCCCTAGAATTTTTAACTCTATCTTAACCATTTTTAAGTTATATGAAATGGATCTTTGTGTTAACAAAATCACACTCGTAACCGCATATGATCTTCTACTCAACGCGTCAGTTACTATGTTCGCTTTTTCACGATGATACTGAATGGTATGGTCGTAATCTTCAACAGTTTGAGCCAACGTCTTTGGCACATTATACGATCGTTTTAGTTAAAGAAATATTTGAGGGTTTTAGAAATGGGTTTTGTACTAGGGTCAATACAAAATATGATTTCACGCTTTAGGGGTAGGCTAAGAAGTCTTCAAGAATACGTCAGGAAAGTTATTAACAATAGAAATATCATTCAAAACTGTGACTCTCATCCGAGACTTGGATAGTACATCACATTGATACCTATCAACTTGCCACCGTTATTCACAAGGTCCCCTACGGAAAGTTCGGCTTCGGTGCATTCCACACAAGGAAGTTAACAACGAAAGGCTCGGGCTCTTTACTTATGGCTTGATATGACAATGATTGACTTTAATGGTTTGGTTGCTTGAATTCACATAACAGGTTGGTTAGGAATATGAAAGCTAATAACCTTACGAAAAGCATGTTAAATAGTTAACCAATCGATTCCTAAAATCACATCAATGGCAAGTATTTTCAAAGAGATAAGATCGACAGGTAACGTGAAAGTGTCAATTTAAATCCACAAGATTTATAAACAGTGGAGGTAACGAAGGTTTCTACTAACGAAGTTTCAACCAATAAGTCAAAGTCTAACTTCTTTGGGGTCAAATTTAAACGTTGAGCGCAAGTAAGAGAGATAAAAGAATGGGTAGAACCGGTATCTAATAAGGTATTGACTTTGCAAGAATTTATAATTAACTAACCCGTGCTAACTTCGTTCGGGTTACTCACTTTTTGAGAAGTCACGAAAAATGCTCTTCTTGAAACCACCGACTTTTTTTGTCCATATCCGTCTTTGGAGCCACCGTCCCAGTTGGACTTGACTTTGGTGCAAGACAAAATCGGGCTAGGTGACCTTCTTTTCCACAATTGTAATATGCTTTGGACTGCATCACGCAGTTTGGACTATATGTCCCTCCCCTCCGCATTTAAAACATACAATTGGTGGTCGTTCTCCTTCCTTGAAAATGGTTATTGGTGTTGTTATCTTTCCATTGTTGTTGAACCTTCTCTTCTTGAAATTTCCACTTCTATTATATTGGTCATGATTTCCACTGAACTGGTTATCATTTCTGGCATGATAATTTCCTCCACGATGGTTATCGTTGTTCCAATGGCCATTGCCACCGGTACGATTATTATCGTGTTATTGGTCGTTACCTTTTTGTTGTGCTGACTCATTATCGCTCTCCAATAACTGAGCCATATTCACAACATCTGAATATAAACAAAGTTTTTGAGAAATGAGGTATTGACGTATATCGGGTTTCAAACCTCTTAGAAACATTCGCGTCATTCGCTCCTCATTATCAACCAAATGAGATACAAACCAGGATAACTCCGCAAACTTAGCCGCGTACTGCGATACAGTCATATTGTTTTGTTCCAGCTTGATAAACTCCACCTCCTTCATGTGATGAATACTTTCGAGAAAGTACTAGTCGTTGAACAGTTCTTGGAACTTCTCCCAAGACATCTTGAGTGCGTCAGGCTGGGTACGTTTTACAGATTCCCACCAATAATACGCCTCTCCTCGCAACATGAAGGTGGCAAAGGGAACCTTTTGCTCCTCGGAGCATCCCAAGACATCAAATATCTTGGTGATCTACTTTAACCACGTCTCCGCCTTAAGTGGTTCTGGCTCTCCCAAAAACTCTGGTGCTCCCAGCTCTTTAAACTTCTTAGCGGTGACCGACCGTGTTGCCATTATTTCCACCTACATTTTGAACAGCAGTCTCTCTCACCTGATGTTGCATGAATTGCATAAAGCCTCTGAACATCCCATCGTTCATCATCTGATCGGTGTTGTTATTTACCTGAGGATTATTGTCTTCCTGTTGCACATTATCCTGGGTATTGATCGTTGGTGACTCAACGGTCTCATGTGTTTCATTGCTGATCTCAACATTTCTAGATGTCATTTTCAAACACCGTCTCAAAACAAGGATAAATTATCATATCACATATTATCCCTATACTCTGACAGACCAATTAAATACCAAATAAACTTAGGTAGGTCATACTAACGAAGGAATTCCCCGTCTCTCCCCTCTTAGTTCTTGTCTCACATCTCAGCCAGAGATCATATCCCTAAGCTTTGATACCAACTGTGACGCCCCCAAAATAGGTATACATCACCCATCTTGGGTCGCCACTTACATGGGACATAAATCAAATACAAACTTAATTATACAACTGTCGGGTAATATACGACAAAACATAGCTGAGAGTTTAAACAAGAATATTGCCTTCTTAGATAATATCCACTCTCAATGGAGTCCTCATTACAATTATTATCACACTATTTTGCAGAATAGTGAGGACTACTAAAACAACCACCTGGACCGTCAATCCGTTCCCCGACTCGTCCCAGCTATATTCTCATTTCCTGAAGAGAACAATGAAAGAAAAGGGTGAGCTCAACTATCCCAGTAAGAAATATTATGACTAAGATAATGCAGAATAAATTATCCTTAGTCTTCTACAGTATAACAACTGATAGAATACAATAGACAACAAGTTTTAGATCAACAACTGCAGCGGAATAAGCAATCCATTAGAAGAGTCAAGTAGAGCATAAAATCTACTATCTTTTATGATTTCAAAAGTTTTTCATCAACTTTATCGCTGAGACTCAGCTTAATAAATAAAATCGAATCATCCCTACACCACGGCCAAGGATATTCATGTAATCATCAATGGTCATGATTATACCGAATAATCCCTCGTAATAATCATACCAACAACTGGCCATTAATGAACTACAGGCCAATGAGGACTTTTACCACATCATTCGTTGCATTACGGTCATGATTATACCGAATAATGTCTGGTCATAATCATACCAATTCTATCTATGCACGTAAGCCAAAGATGACTTTAATCACAATATAAGCATGAGGATGATGACAATGACATAATAATTCAATAAAACAAGTTCAAGGATAAATTTTAAAGATTTATAATTTAATTTATCAAAAAATCAATAACGTCCAAATTGTCAACATGATACTGCTTTGTAGAGTAAAATTCAAGAATAATATTCATGTACCAAAAATAATTTCGACAGAAAAGAAATATACTTTTTGAGTAAATTGTACCCCGTTAATAGTACCCTGTGAATAGTAATTCAGGAATAGTACCTCGTGAATAGTACCCCGTCATAAAAAGTACCCCAAATACCCGAGTAAATAATATTCGGGTGAATAGTAAATTAGGTGAATAGTAACCCGTGAATAGTAACTTATGAATAGTACTCTGACACAAAAAGTGCTCCAAATACCCGAGTGAATAATACTAGAGTGAATAGTAATCGAGTGAATAGTAACCCGTAAATAATAACTAGTAAAAAAAATACCAAAGAAAATGATATAATTTCTCTTCTTCTTTCCCTCTATAATTTCTCTCTATAATAATTGCTCTATAGCTTTAGTGAATTGGTGAGAAATGAAGGAAGAATGAGCTTCTATTTATAGGAAAATATAGTTTCGATAATTACACATTTTGGGGCTCGAAATATTACAGTATAATACCTTCCGCTTTTCCTTTTTTTTAAATTTAGTCCTACAAGTATTATCAAACTTGCACCACATCCCATAATAGTAAATCATGTTAATCAATAGTAAATAATGTGAATCAATAGTTCTAGACATGTGAAAATATGAATTACAGTATAGTACCTCCATCTATACCTCCATTTTTAACTTAGTCATGCAAGTATTATCAATCTTGCACCAACTCCCCTAATAGTAAATGAATGTGAATCAATAGTACAAACATGTGAACAAATAGTTATAATCATGTGAATTAATAGAAATTAATTGCTTATTTATCCGATTAATTACCCGATTGGTCAATATAACCTCCAGACATCAATTATTATCGAAATAAATTTCGATTTCCACTAACACTAATAATTCCCACACAATGGAATTATCAATTTCATCTTTAATCAACACAAACTTATTCATCATTAATATTATAATTCTATTTAACAACCAGGTCGTTCCCAGGAAAGAGGGGGCTTTCCAATAAGGCAATTAGGTGACCAAACATCTCCTTGACAGAACTTCTAGACATTGTCAATATTGCAAATAATAATATGAATAACTTTGTCATCTCAATTATTGATTTAATAATATAACATATTATACAGATGATATTGTGATAATAATTTAATCAATAATATGAGAGATATGATGCGACAATTATTGTACCAATAATTGGGTATAACTGAGTGACTTCTAACGTAAGCATCAATAATCAATACCGTGTGCTACTATGCAACCACGTGTATTACTGTACTTTTACTACCAGGTAGTTTAATAGTTTTAACAGTAACACTTTCGCCGTTATTTTTATAAAATAATAATTCTGTCGTTTTCTAACTATGACAATACCTTCGTTGTGGGCTCCGCCAATGATTGTGTCATCGTACGAATATTCACTGTTAAAATGAATATTCCCCGACCAATCGAATATTATATAACAACTTCCTTACTTTGCAAAATTTATAAATATTACCCACAACTATAACATTATATCAAATCCACACCATAATATTCAAAAAAATATTTCGAGAAATTTAAATCTTTATTCATAAAATTTGGGGTCTCACATCTAACACTTGTATATATAGATCGGAGAGAGAAAATATTTCATTTGCTAGCTCATTTTGCTCAAACACCCAACCAAACTCTCTCAACTCAAAACCCACGAAATTCCTTTAGTTTTTCAGTGCCAAAAATCAGCCCCACTAATACATATATAAAATATTAGAAGCCAGAATCAGAGATTGATCATCAAGGTATAAAAACTAACCCTAGAAATTTGATCTTGATCTGCATGTTAGATGTTATAATTTATTGTTAAAACATGTTGTTTATAGTGTATAATGATGATCTGAGTTGATAGATGTTAGATCCATAACATCTATAGGCTCAGATCTAGCATTTTACAAAATCTGGAAAAATATTTGTTTGTGTCTGACAGACTAATGTCAAACCCTGTAGATCTTTCTCTGTTTACGTTTTTGGTTGTTTTAAGCTTTTATCTTGTAGCATGATATGAGCTCTTTAAAGTGGAACTTGAATCAAGTTCATAGCATTAACCGATTGGAAATTATTGATAGTTAAAAGTCGTTGACCGGCCATGACTAGACGTTTCTGGGTAACCTAGAAACTGCCCAGAAAGGGTCTGACAACGTTTTTTAGCGACCAGATCTTTCGGTTGTTGGTTGTTTTGATCTGTTTGTTATATGTATATGGTATTCTGGTATGAGTACACCAAAATGATGGTTATATCTCATATGGTGGACGGTCAAACCAGGCAAGAAGATCACAATTTCTGTTTTCTGGTAACCAAGAAAACATTTGAAGGTGATCTCTGACATGGTTTGACCGAACCATATCATCTTGATCCGTTGGTGTTATGGTGATGTTTTGTAATGGATCTATAGTCTTACACGTTTACTACACACTGAAACTTTTAAATCACAAAAACAACACATGGATTGCAAGTTGTGGAAGCCCAAATGTGAGCAGTAGAACCGGTCATCATTTCTGGGTAACCCAGAAAATGAAGAACTCTGACAGCTTGTTCAAGGTTCCATATCTCACTTATGTTGTGCTTTTTGGACATGTTTGTGGTTGGATCATTTAGTATTGTATTAGTACTACAAGACCGAAGTCATAGTTTGTCCAGAAACACTTTGTGTTAAGAATTAATCATGGTCAAAGTTTCTTACTAGTTAACTGCACATGAGTTTCTGGGTTTCATGAAGAACACCTATAGCGACGGTTCTGTCGCTATAGGCAGTCTTTAACAACACTTAATTTCTAAAAATTATATTTTTATTAAATAATTATAGAAAATTAGTTTTTAATTATTAAAAATACAAATTAAATTACTAAAAATTATATTAAATTTCAAAAATTAGTTTTTTAATTATTTTAATATATTCATAAATAATTAATATTTTTGAAATATTAAAACTATTTAATTTATTTAATTATTATATTAAAAATATTATTTAAAAATAATTTTAATACTTGAAAAATCATTTAAAATTATATAATGATATAATAAAATATTTTAAGTTATTTTTAATGACTTTTAATATTTTGTGTTAAATTTCATTAATAAATTAATATTAATGATAATTAAGTTATTTAATAAATGATTTAAATAAATAAATTAAAAAGGATTTTATTATATTAAAAATCATTTTAAATAATAATAAGGTATTTAAAAATATTTTAAGTTATAAAATATAACTTTCAATATTTAAAGATAAATTTCATTAATTAATTATTATTGATGATATTAATGTTATTTAATAATTATATTAAATAAATTAGTGTAAAAATGATTTTAATATTATAAAAATTATTTTAAATGAAAATAAAGTGTTTAAAGATATTTAAAGTTATAAAATATAACTTTTAATATTTAAAGGATAATTTCATTAATAATTTAATATTAATGAAATTAATTTAATATTAATGATATTAAATTTATTTAATAATTATATTAAATAAATGGTTTAATAATGACTTTATTAATTTAAAAATCTTTTAAAAAGGATATAAATGAATTAAAAATATTTTAAGTTATACTTAATGACTTTTAATATTTTGAGGAATAGTACATTTATTTTTAAATATTAATGGTAATTATTTAAAAATAATTTTAAATATTTTAATAAATCATTTAAGGGTAATATTAATACTTTAAAAATATTTTGAGTTATTATAAATAACTTTAATATTTTGGCAATAGTTTCATTAATAGTTTAATATTAATTAAATGTTAATGATAATAAAATTGTTTAATATTTAAATTATTTATTAATGATTCTGGTGTTTGAAAATTTATGGTAAATTATAATAAATATTTAAACATTATTTTAAGTTATTTAAAAGTAATATAACTGATACTTACAGATATTGAACTTTAGAATAAGAGTCTTAGACTCGATAATTACCCGATAAAGTCATCGGTACACCGACATATTTCAGAAATTGATCTGAACTTAGATATTTTGACTGTATTAGTATTTGTTTGTGATTTAATGACTGTTGAATATATGTGACAATGTGATTAGGTTATGTGCTGACTGCAAATAGCAGTGCAATGTGCTACGATATGTTATTCTAATCAGTAAAATGATCTTATTACTGATAGGTTGTTATACAAAAGATAGAACTAAGTTGTGTATTGTAAGCATCAGACCAGGCAAATATCCTACCTTTGTATTTTCTTTATGCAATGGACATGAGTAAGAAAGGTTTAGAATTATATTATTATTGTACCAGATTATTAACCCTATTATTATATATATTATAACTGATCATTGATTATCAACATGATATTATATTATATAATTTAGATATATATTCTGTTCGTTAGTTTCTATATACGGTTATACAAGTGTCCCCACTTGGATAATCATTGTATTTAATCACATGTTTATATATATATATATATATATATATATATATATATATATATATATATATACAGAATGGATCCTGTCCGGACTCCCGGACAGGACCCAAAATCCGGACCCCAAAAATTTTTTTTTTTTTTTTTTTTTTTTTTTTGTAGAACAACTAAAAAAAAAAAAAAAAAAATTTATGGAACTGAAATTTTTCAATAATACAGTGTTTTGGGTGTGTTTTTAACACCCACACCAACCAATGTATGTACAGTCTGCCCAGACTGTACAGACATGTTTCGTTATAGGCATCCAAATCACACCCAAAACACTGTATTATTGAAAAATTTCAGTTCCATAAATTTTTTTTTTTTTTTTTTAGTTGTTTCAAAAAAAAAAAAAGCAAAAAAAAAAAAAAAAAAAAAAAGTCCGGATTTTGTTAAAATCCGGACTCCCGGACCAGATCTCTTCCCTATATATATATATATATATATATATATATATATATATACAGTCCGGATCCAGTCCGGGATCCCAGACTGTACTAAAATACGGACCTTTTTTTTTTACTTTTTTTTTTGAAACAACTAAAAAAAATTATGGAATTGAAATTTTTCCATAATATAGTGTTTTGGGCATGATTTGGATGCCTATAACAAAATATGTCTGTACAATCTGGGCAGACTGTACATACATTGGTTGGTGTAGGTATTAAAAACACACCCAAAACACTGTATTATGGAAAAATTTCAGTTCCATAAATTTTTTTTTTTAGTTGTTCTACAAAAAAAAAGAAAAAAAAATGGGTCAGGATTTGATCAGGTCCGGGAGTCCGGACCTGATCAAATCTGTATATATATATATATATATATATATATATATATATATATATATATATATATATATATATATATATATATATATATATATATACGGGAAGCTTCAAGAGCATAATTCTTAAATAGCATAATGCCTTAAATAGCGTAATTTTATCAAAACGATGTAGTTTTGTAAATACCATGCCACCGCGTATTTACAAAAATGTCATCGCGTCCCTCCAAAACTACATCGTTTTGATAAAATTATGCTATTTAAGGCATTATGTTATTTAAGAATTATGCTCTTGAAGCTTTCCGTATATATATATATATATATATATATATATATATATATATATATATATATATATATATATATATATATACCTATTAATATCCAGTATGTATACACGAAGTAAAAGTCGTCTAAGCTATTTTGCCAACTAGACACAGATTTAGAAATATCGTTGAATATGATAAAATTGTCTTGGTTCGGATTCCCGACTAAGTATGAACATCCCAAATATGGGAAAAAATTTATGCGCCCAAGGCGAACAGATTGAACGATACCATCATTCTTTCATGTAGTATTGATCAATACAGGGCATAACGGGCTGATCACCCCCCGTGCCCGTAAGTTATGACGATTTACGGATAAAGTTCTGCTAAACCTATTCAAAAATTAAAAATAATGTTCATAGTATGTCACCTTAACACTATTTATAGTCAGTACGTAGTTTCAAAATTTTGATAAAGAGCTGTTATGTTATTATTATCGGTTCAGATTACTTCACAACTATTGATTTGTTGTAGAATGGTAGTACAAAGAAAACATTTAATCCTTTTAGCTAATATTTATAATTGGTATTACTTGCTGGGCACTCAAATGCTCATCCTTGCTTAATTTAAATATTTTCAGCTAAGTGCGAATAACCAGAAGGATCATGCATAAACAAAGGAAAAGGAAAGCAAACAGAATAAGATTTGTGGTATTCTATGTAATAGTTTGATATTTTTAGGACAATGATATATATATTATCTATCATGCTATGTAATGAATGTATTAAAGGTTACGTACTTGGGAACTAGACTCTGATAATTATATAAATTAAGTTTGATATTTATATTATTGTTAATATTATTAGTATTATTCCGCTCATAGAAATGGTATCGTGAAGCACCGAGTTTGGGTTTCAAGTACCTAAATTTGGGGGCTTTACAAGATGGTATCAGAGCTTTAGGGTTAGAAACCTTAGGTGGGGTAGACCTTAAGCTATAACCTTAGAAAAGAGGGAAACGTTGAAAATATAAATAAATCATTTAGAGTTTAAAAAAAGATGAATTGAATAAATTCATCGTCAAACAAAATAAAAGATAACTTATATAAAACTGATATTGTTGTGTGTATATATTATATGCTAATCAGGATAATTTATGTGTGTAGATGTCTGGTGGAAAAGGCTTGTTATATGCTTATAGCATGAAGAAGGATCAAATCCATACCCCCCGAGCTAATATCGAAGCAAATAGCTGAAATAGAGACTCACGATGAAAACAACTCTGAGGAGGTGGTTATTTTGGAAAATGTAGTACCATATTCGGAGATGGTGGAGCTGACAGATAGTGATTCAGACACTAAAGTTGAAGCTGAACAAGCATCAACGGAGGTGAAGGATCTGAGGAACAAGGTTTCTTCTCTAGAAAAGCTGTGGGAAATAGAAAAGTTGCTAAATAGTCAATTACGAGCAATACACGATAAGGTAAGCTTAAACAATAGAAGAACAAGATAAGCTTAAAATCCAAATTCATCAAATGGGAGCCACAAGTAACACATCGTGTGCAGCTCCGAGCAATAAGAGGAAAAGAAATATGAAAGACTACGACTTAGGAAAATTCGATAAGAAGAAATGGAAAAAGATATGTTATCTTTGCAGTTATGAGGGACATACCACTATTTATTGTCCCGACTATAAACCAGGTGCATGTTTTATTTGTGGATTGGAAGGTCATCAGGCGAAAGGTTGTCCAAGATCAAGAAAAAGTCTTAGTGAATAGGTAGTATAGGTTCTGTTGTGTAGGCGTGTTTAATGTAATATATATGATAAGTATGTCTATGTAATGTTGTTGATCGATTTCGCAATCAATTAATACGTACAAGTATACACGGTCAACAAGTAATAAAGTTAAAGTAGAGTATCGTTCCCACGAGGAATTATTTAATAAAAATCACTAAGTACTAATTCTTAACCAAACTAATTTTATTTAAACAATCTCAAATCGTGATTTTTCTAATTAATAAAACTAAATTAATCAATTAAAACTAGGTTACTTTATAAATGAATTCAAATAAATAAAGGCTAAGACTCCAATATCCCCAATTATGAACTATAAACCAATTATTCAATTATCCCAATTATTATGTCTACTGAATTATTAACAGGAATTCTCAAATGCCAAAAGCCCTCTCTCGAGTGATCAATTGCCTTCTATTTAACCCATATTAATTTTGCTATATCTCTATGCAAAACAATTGAATTAAACTCGCTACAATCCCAATTCCTTATGTGTTACATGCGGCAAATAGATATTCTCATTCTATTCACAAACCTAATTATTCACTGTACAAATAACTAAGTCACATGATATCATGGCCAGTTCTAACCCTAGAATTCCTTTCTCAATTCCTTCTAGAGTAACAAGGTAATTACTGATCAGATAATTAATCAATAAGCATAAGGCAAGATAAACAACTCACTTCAACATAAATAATTAGAATAAATCAAATAATCAATTCATAATCATAAAAAGTTCAATTGAAATCTTAATGAAAGAGTTAGTTCATAATTAATGAATTAAAACCAAGAATCCACAATTGAATAGACATTAAAAGATAAAAGTATGATGAAAAAAGAGAATAGAATCTGTTGTCAGTAAATTTGATGCTCCCCTCTTGTTCCTGCTTTGAATTTTCAATGGTCTCCAAGTTGCTTCAATCTCCAAAACTAATAAGAACTAGGGTTATGTTCTAATCTAAAGGAGTGTTTAATCTAGTCTAATCTATGTAATCTCCCTTTATTTTATGCCTTACATCATGTATTTATAGGTTACAAGTCTAATATTGAGCTTAGGAACAAACCCAATCCAATTTAAAGTCAAAAAAGTGTCAAAATTCGCCCAAAACGCGTCCAGGCCGCACCCAACCTCTTCCCCAGCGCACCAGCACTGTTTACGACACAGAGAAAATGGCCATAACTTCTTCGTCTGAACTCCAATTTCGATGGTTCAAGATGTTCCGGAAAGAGGAGAAGTAGATATACAACTTTCATTCTTTGAGTTTTTCGAAATAAGGTCCGGAACTATAGTTAAATTGGCTCTGAAGTTACTGCTGTGTAAATGGTAAGCCGAAAATGCGAATCTAGCCACCCTAAACGTCGATCCAAGTAACTTTTGTCCCAATTCCTGCAAAACAATATAAAATATGCATGAATAGACACAAACACATAAAAACATCCTAAAAGACTTAAGAACAACAATAAATTAAGCCTGAATGTATCCAATTCATGTGTATAAAACTCACTCATCAAATGTAATATTCTCAACTTTTGTATTAGTCAAGGCTGTAAATCCCGACTTTTGTGGTCACAATGGGATAGCTGATGTTTAAAGTAGTATGTGATATGCTATGTAAAGTATTCGCTAAATGAATATGAATCTAAGTTTGAGTAATGAAACAAGTTTAATATATTAAACTTATACGATAAGGTTTAGAATGTAAGTTAATAAAGTATAATTTATGGTTTTACTTAACCAGATAATGCCGCCAAGACGTCAAAATCGAAACCAAAGGGCAGAAGAATCTGTCAACAACGCTGAGGGACAGCAATAAGCAGACCCGATGTAGCACTTTGTAAACATGGTAGCGCAAGCTATGCAGCAAGGAATGCCAGCCACATGGAACTAGTCGGACAACCACTTGGCGAAATTCAAAGACTTTAAGGTTGTAGGACCACCAGAATTCAAAGGGACAACTGACCCTGTTAAAGCCCAAACTTGGGTCAAAGAGATTGAAAAAGCATTCGTGATAGCCAAAAGCCCTCTCTCGAGTGATCAATTGCCTTCTATTTAACCCAGATTAATTTTGCTATATCTCTATACAAAATAATTGAATTAAACTCGCTACAATCCCAATTCCTTATATGTTACATGCGACAAATAGATATTCTCATTCTATTCACAAACCTAATTATTCACTGTGCAAATAACTAAGTCACATGATATCATGGCCAGTTCTAACCCTAGAATTCATTTCTCAATTCCTTCTAGAGTAACAAGGTAATTACTGATCAGATAATTAATCAATAAGCATAAGGCAAGATAAACAACTCACTTCAACATAAATAATTAGAATAATTCAAATAATCAATTCATAATCCTAAAAAGTTCAATTGAAATCTTAATGAAAGAGTTAGTTCATAATTAATGAATTAAAACCAAGAATCCACAATTAAATAGACATTAAAAGATAAAAGTATGATGAGAGAAGATAATAGAATTTGTTGTCAGCAAATTTGATGCTCCCCTCTTGCTCCTGCTTTGAATCATCAATGGTCTCCAAGTTGCTTCAATCTCCAAAACTAATAAGAACTAGGGTTATGTTCTAATCTAAAGGAGTGTTTAATCTAGTCTAACCTATGTAATTTCCCTTTATTTTATGCCTTACATCATGTATTTATAGGTTACAAGTCCAATTTTGAGCTTAGGAACAAACCCAATCCAATTTGGAGTCAAAAAGGTGTCAAAATTCGCCCAAAACGCGTTCAGGCCGCTCCCAACCTCTTCCCCAGCGCCCCAGCACTATTCACGACACTGAGAATCTGCCTTATAGCGCTCCGGCACTGCAAATAGGCTTAAATTTAGCGCCCCGGTGCTGTTACAAGTTCTGACATTTTCTGCTCCGACGTCCTTTGGGAAAATGGACATAACTTCTTCGTCCGAACTCCGATTTCAATGATTTAAGATGTTCCGAAAAGAGGAGAAGTAGATCTACAACTTTCGTTTTTGAGTTTTTTGAAATAAGGTCCGGAACTATAGGCAAATTGACTCTGAAGTGACTGTTATGTAAATGGCAAGCTGAAAACGCGAATCTAGCCACCCCAAACGTCGATCCAAGTAACTTTTGTCCCAATTCCTACAAAACAATAAAAAAAACATGCATGAATAGACACAAACACATAAAAACATCCTAAAAGACTTGAGAAAAAAAATAAATTAAGCCCGAATATATCCAATTCATTTGTATAAAACTCACTCATCAAATACCCCCAAACTTAAATATTTGCTTGTCCTCAAGCAAAAAAACAAAAATGTTATGCAATGCAATGTAATGAAACTAATCTATATGCCTACGACTCCAACAGTAATGACAGAAACAAGCCTATTCAACCGGCCTTAGAGAAATCAAGTAAATATAATAATACATCATATTAAAACAAATCAGTAATTTCCCAATCAATCATCAAATCTTAGACTGTTATCACTGATATAGTGTGTGTGTGTTTGTGTGTGCTCCACAATAATGTTAACTGATATAAAATCAAATTTAACACATAATAGGTCTCTTTAAAGGCATCATACAGTGAAAACTCACAAAATTCACGAACAAGCTAGATCCAACTAAAGTCAAACATCCACCAAGTTCAAGAGTCCAATCCGGGATACTTATGCTTTACTTTTCATTACGGGGGCTTTTTGCTCTTTTCCCGTTTTATTTTATTTTTTTTTACTTTTTTTTAACCATTACTGTGCAATGTCTCATTCCATTAGGCTAACAGTGTCACCCCTTAGCAAGCTTTCGACCAACGACTCCCAGACCATATAAGACCTTAGGGCGCTAGGTTTTAAGATACCCCTTCGGGCGTACTTACTCAAGTAACAAAGGCCCCGAAACAAAACTAGCTATGGTAAAAAAAAAATTCTTTTTCTCTTTTTTTTCTCTTTTTCTTAGTGAAGCTTATATATCCCAAATTTCCCCCCTAAACTTAAGTTTTTATCAAAATTTAGCCATCTCTGCCTATTCATTTCTTTCATTCCTTCACACTAGTATTATCCTTAAAAAATCCATTATTATCAATTTAAACTTAATCAGTCAACATAGTTGTTTTTAACGTGCTAACCTTAATTATACCAGTTTCAAACAGGAAAAGATTCAATTCATAACAAGAAATCACATCAAAGCCTGAATATTCAATACTATACTTATCTACTTAACTCCAGTCTCATCATTGGCCAAAATAGACTTTTATTATCTAACAGTTGGAATCATGCAAATATAAACTAACCGCAACAAACATTGTAAACTAACTACTATTTTTACGATTTTTTTAAAAAAGATTTTAAACAAAAAACTGAATGCAAAAACTAAATGTAAATAACCCGAAAACATAACGAACTACGATGTAAATAACTAACTATATGCAATACGACACTAAAAAGGCCCCAAACTTAAACTAGACATTGTCCTCAATGACTGAAATGGAAATAATTAAAGCAGAGGACTTCCTTGAAAATATAGCAATCTTCCTCCTTACCCGCTAAGTTTGGAGAATAGGCTAAACACATGGAACAAATTGGGTACCACACTTGAATTTGACTTGAATAACTTGTAAAACCATGATAAAAGTAATTTTATTAAATCCTAAATAAATGCAAATTCAAACTACTAATATAAAACTTAATAAAAACTAAAAATAAAAATTAAACTTGGGTTCCCTCCCAATAAGCGCTTGTTTTATAATCTCAGTTTGACTTTGTCTGGTCAATGTTATCTAATTCCTCTTCGAAAGTTGAGGAACCCTCCATCCATCGGAAATAATATAGCTTTTGGTAGGTTCCCATTTACGATAGCCATTGTATTAAAGTCACCTAGCATGCTTTCTTTAGATAAGATCACATTCAAGAACGTCCAACATCTAGGTGTCTTTTCCATTGTGTCTGCGAATAGATTCTGGCATTGAGGCTTGTCAGACACAACAATCTCTTTTTCTATCTTCTCCATCTCATTGAACCATGGTTTCGAAGTTGTACTCGCTTTTACGTCACAATGAGTATTGTCGACGACATGACTACCTAGCGGACAAGGTTTTGCAAATCTAACCGAACTCTTGAACTGTGGAGGAGAAGGCACTTGAGGCATAAATAACATTGGCTCATCATCATTGGTTCTCACAATTAGTTCTTCACCGACCTTGTTGTCATTATCCCCACTTGTCTCCTCTTTTTCATCTCGTGGCTCATCCAGTTGTAGATTTGGCTCGGGCTCACCATCAGGCTCATCATCAGTCTCGTTATCCATGTCATAGAGCCAAGTGTTTTGAGGACGGTTGTTCAACGCATGTGCTATCTGCCCCAATTGATTTTCCAGATTCTTTATTGACTCACCTTGGCTTTGTATATTCAGATCTATTTGATTAAATCTTTTTTCTTGTTCATCGTACTCTTTTTCAAAAGCTGTAATAAATTTTTCCAAGGCTTCCTCCCAATTTGAATGTTCTTCCTGTTGTAGTGGAGGTGGACACGAAAAATTCGGTGAGTATGTTGGACTTGGAGCATAAAATTGATCATGATTGTTACTCCATGAAAAATTCGAGTGATACCCCCAATTCTGATGAAAGTTGTTGGGATAGACATAACTGTTGGGATAATCGCCCCTATACTGTACCGGCTCGAAACTGATGGCGCATTGATGACTCATATGATTTCCAGCACAATAATCACAAGTAACCGCCACACTTTGACGACGTTGAGCTACAAAAGCATTGACCATCTTCGAAAGTGTATCCATCTGTGCTGACAATGCAGAAAGTTTCTCAAGTCTGTCAATCTCTGCTTCCCTTGGTTGAGTCATGTTCGTGTATGGCCATTGATACGCAAAGTCATCCATGGTTCCTAAAAAGAGAGAAATATAGGAAGGGAATTAAAAATAAAAAAACAAAAAAAATAATAAAAATGTTTAAATTAAGACTAATTTGATTGAAATTAATATTGGAAAATAATTATTAAATTAATTCCCCGGCAATGGCGCCAAAAACTTGTTGATCAATTTCGCAATCAATGAATACGTACAAGTATACACGGTCAACAAGTAATAAAGTGAAAGTAGAGTATCGTTCCCACGAGGAATTATTTAATAAAAATCACCAAGTACTAATTCTTAACCAAACTAATTTTATTTAAACAATCTCAAATCGTGATTTTTCTAATTAATAAAACTAAATTAATCAATTAAAACTAGGTTACTTTATAAATGAATTCAAATAAATAAAGGCTAAGACTCCAATATCCCCAATTATGAACTATAAACCAATTATCCAATTATCCCAATTATTATGTCTACTGAATTATTAACAGGAATTCTCAAATGCCAAAAGCCCTCTCTCGAGTGATCAATTGCCTTCTATTTAACCCATATTAATTTTGCTATATCTCTATGCAAAACAATTGAATTAAACTCGCTACAATCCCAATTCCTTATGTGTTACATGCGGCAAATAGATATTCTCATTCTATTCACAAACCTAATTATTCACTGTACAAATAACTAAGTCACATGATATCATGGCCAGTTCTAACCCTAGAATTCCTTTCTCAATTCCTTCTAGAGTAACAAGGTAATTACTGATCAGATAATTAATCAATAAGCATAAGGCAAGATAAACAACTCACTTCAACATAAATAATTAGAATAAATCAAATAATCAATTCATAATCATAAAAAGTTCAATTGAAATCTTAATGAAAGAGTTAGTTCATAATTAATGAATTAAAACCAAGAATCCACAATTGAATAGACATTAAAAGATAAAAGTATGATGAAAAAAGAGAATAGAATCTGTTGTCAGTAAATTTGATGCTCCCCTCTTGTTCCTGCTTTGAATTTTCAATGGTCTCCAAGTTGCTTCAATCTCCAAAACTAATAAGAACTAGGGTTATGTTCTAATCTAAAGGAGTGTTTAATCTAGTCTAATCTATGTAATCTCCCTTTATTTTATGCCTTACATCATGTATTTATAGGTTACAAGTCTAATATTGAGCTTAGGAACAAACCCAATCCAATTTAAAGTCAAAAAAGTGTCAAAATTCGCCCAAAACGCGTCCAGGCCGCACCCAACCTCTTCCCCAGCGCACCAGCACTGTTTACGACACAGAGAAAATGGCCATAACTTCTTCGTCTGAACTCCAATTTCGATGGTTCAAGATGTTCCGGAAAGAGGAGAAGTAGATATACAACTTTCATTCTTTGAGTTTTTCGAAATAAGGTCCGGAACTATAGTTAAATTGGCTCTGAAGTTACTGCTGTGTAAATGGTAAGCCGAAAATGCGAATCTAGCCACCCCAAACGTCGATCCAAGTAACTTTTGTCCCAATTCCTGCAAAACAATATAAAATATGCATGAATAGACACAAACACATAAAAACATCCTAAAAGACTTAAGAACAACAATAAATTAAGCCTGAATGTATCCAATTCATGTGTATAAAACTCACTCATCAAATGTAATATTCTCAACTTTTGTATTAGTCAAGGCTGTAAATCCCGACTTTTGTGGTCACAATGGGATAGCTGATGTTTAAAGTAGTATGTGATATGCTATGTAAAGTATTCGCTAAATGAATATGAATCTAAGTTTGAGTAATGAAACAAGTTTAATATATTAAACTTATACGATAAGGTTTAGAATGTAAGTTAATAAAGTATAATTTATGGTTTTACTTAACCAGATAATGCCGCCAAGACGTCAAAATCGAAACCAAAGGGCAGAAGAATCTGTCAACAACGCTGAGGGACAGCAATAAGCAGACCCGATGTAGCACTTTGTAAACATGGTAGCGCAAGCTATGCAGCAAGGAATGCCAGCCACATGGAACTAGTCGGACAACCACTTGGCGAAATTCAAAGACTTTAAGGTTGTAGGACCACCAGAATTCAAAGGGACAACTGACCCTGTTAAAGCCCAAACTTGGGTCAAAGAGATTGAAAAAGCATTCATGATAGCTAGGGTAGCTGAGGGGTAAAAGATAGCTTTTGCCACTTACATGATGAAAGGTGAGGCGAACTTTTGGTGGGAAGCAAATCAGGTGAAGGTAGGAGAAGGAGTGATAACTTGGGCTAGGTTTAAGACATTGTTCTTTGAGAACTACTTTTCGTCTAGTATGCAGGCTAGAATGGAGGTGAAATTTTTAGAGTTGAAGCAGGAGAATATGACGGTGTCAGAATACACCGCAAAATTTAATGAATTGGATAGGTTCGTTCCGCATCAAGTAGATACGGAGGCTAGGAAGGCTAGAAGATTTGAGCTGGGATTAAAACCCTGGCTCTACAACAAGGTGGAGGTGTTATAAATTCCTATATTTGCAGCATTTTTAGAGAAAGCTATTATTGCTGAGGAGGGGAGTGAGGCCATGATCCTCTATAACAAGGAAAAAAGGAACAAGGGTAAGGTCGAACGAGCTAGGAAGGCAGAAATTAATAGTGGAAGTAGAAGTGGTAGTAGCAAGAGGAAGGGGAGTAATTTTGGAAGTATGCAGGTAAAATAAGAAGGTGTGAAGAAGAAAGTGGTACAGTGTAAGACTTGTGGAAAGAACCACTCTGGGGAATGTCTAAAAGGTAAGTTTGTCTGTTATAAGTGCGGGCAGGAGGGCCATATCTCTCCCAACTGCCCCAATCTAAGAATGAACAGTGGGTGTTTTCTGTGCGAGTCGACTAAGCACAAGGTGAAGGATTGTCCGAAAAGAAGGATGGAGGCAGGAAGTGTTAATACTAGCAAAGGCAACGGGATTTTAGCGATCAC
The DNA here is from genome assembly GCA_020205505.1 of Panax japonicus. NCBI lineage: Eukaryota > Viridiplantae > Streptophyta > Magnoliopsida > Apiales > Araliaceae > Panax > Panax japonicus. The sequence goes on from CM035108.1 coordinate 31,948,798, forward strand.
GGGACCTACATCATCGAGCAAGCCAACAAAATCAATAGCAAGGGTCTTCAACATGACGGTCCAGGATATGGCGGCAGCTAGCAATGGAACTCCAGGTGTTATTCGTATAACTTTTATTTTATTATACATGATTTTTCTATATATAGTAAATTATTTTATAATGAAATTTTGAAGGAGGAATTTGAGTTCTTTTAGAAATCAAATTTTTCCGTTTAATCAGATAGACAAGCTTTTTGTGAATAGTTAAAGATCAGTTCGATCAAATTATGATCGAGATCTACTTGCAATGATTATGTATGTTATATACCCTTGTATGTATAGGTTTTAAAACGGTGATTCCGGGGATGGAATCTTTATAAGGGATGGTGAATGTAACAACCCAATATTTTCTATACAATTAAATCAGAAATTTTGCGTATAAATTTTTTATTTATTTATTAAAATAAATATGGGAAATATGTGCCAAGATAATGTGTATATGTATATATGTGATAAATAAAAATATATTTATTGCATGAATTATTGCAAATAATTTTTATGTTAGAATTATTGATTATTATAAAGTATATTCTTATAATAACTAATTTTATAGTAGAAATGTTTTTATTAATTATTTTCCATGAAAATAGGATTATTATAATATTTAAATAATAAATGAAATGATTATAGAATAATGATAATAATTATTTCAGTATATGAATTTTAGTTCAGATTATTAAGTTAACTATTTTACCTTAATAAATAATGTTAAATATGAAAGATAAATTAGATATGGAATCCAAACCCTAATTTTGGATTTTGATCAAGGAATGAGAATAATAATATAATATTAATTATATTTTGATTTTTCAGTACTATAAATATGTACTGTATGTACGAATTGATAATGATTGATCAATTATGGTGTATTATGACCAAACCCTAGCAATATTTTTATAAACCCTAGTATTACAGTTAAACCCTAATTTCGAAGTCAAATGAGACTTTAAAAATCTGTTAAAACATTATGTTATGTGTTATACAATTTGTATTTTAGGTAAAGCCTTATTATGGAAAACCATAATTGTAAATTAGAAACCCTAATGTGAAACTTATACCAGAGTTTACGCTCAGTCAGAAATGGTGTTAATGTGATTAACGGTCGGTATTATAGATATTAACCCTAATTAGGGAGAACCCTAATTTTCAAAACCTAATTGACATTTTGAAATATTAATTTCTAGAAACCCTAATTTCTATATTTTGTAACCCTAATTAGTAATTATATAACTTAATTACTAATTGTAAGCCCTAATTGCTAAATTAGCAAGGTTAATTATAATTATTGGACTTTAAAATCAAAATGTTCAAGTAATGTAATTAGAAAACTAATTATAATTAGTAATCTCTAAAATACATTTTTAGGAAACTAATATTTATTTTTATTTAAACCCTAAATGAAATTCTAGAAATTCAAATTTTTGTAGAACTGTAGGGTTAAACCCTAAGGGTTTGTCAAGATTACAATTAGTCCATTAAAATTATAAGCATAATGACCATTTTGCCCTTACTATATAATTGAAGCTAACATGTAGGTTTTGACCTTAGGTGAATTGTTCACCAAATCTAACCACTTCGTGTGACTGAAATTAATGTATATCAGCCTCTAGATCAGCCATACAATGCATCTAACACTTGTATATATAGATTGGAGAAAGAAAATATTTTATTTGCTAGCTCATTTTGCTCAAACACCCAACCAAACTCTCTCAACTCAAAACCCACGAAATTCCTTTAGTTTTTCAGTGCCAAAAATTAGCCCCACTAATACATATATAAAATATTAGAAGCCAGAATCAGAGATTGATCATCAAGGTATAAAAACTAACCCTAGAAATTTGATCTTGATCTGCATGTTAGATGTTATGATTTATTGTTAAAACATGTTGTTTATAGTGTATAATGATGATCTAGGTTGATAGATGTTAGATCCATAACATCTATAGGCTCAGATCTAGCATTTTACAAAATCTGGAAAAATATTTTTTTGTGTCTGACAGCCTAATGTCAGACCCTGTAGATCTTTCTCTATTCACGTGTTTGGTTGTTTTAAGCTTTTATCTTGTAGTATAATATGAGCTCTTTAAAGTGGAACTTGAATCAAGTTCATAGCATTAACCGATTGAAAGTTATTGATAGTCAAAAGTCGTTGACTGGCCATGACTGGGCGTTTCTAGGTAACCCAGAAACTACCCAGAAAGGGCCTGACAACGTTTTCTAGCGACCAGATCTTTCGATTGTTAGTTGTTTTGATTTGTTTGTTCTATTTATATGGTAGTCTGGTATGTGTACTATAAGTTAAAGCCATTAGAACACCAAAATGATGATTATATCTCATATGGTGGACGGTCAAACCAGGCAAGAAGATCACAGTTTCTGTTTTCTGGGTAACCCAGAAAACGTTTGAAGGTGATTTCTGACATGGTTTGACCGAACCATATCATCTTGATCCGTTGTTGTTATGGTGATGTTTTGTAATGGTTATGTAGTCTTACATGTTTACTACACACTGAAACTTTTAAATCACAAAAACAACATATGGATTGCAAGTTGTGGAAGCCCAAATAAGAGCAGTCGAACTGTTCTTCATTTCTGGATAACCCAGAAAATGAAAAAAACAGCTCTGACAGCTTGTTCAAGGTTCCAGATCTCACTTATGTTGTGCTTTTTGGCCATGTTTGTGCTTGGATCATGTAGTATTGTATTAGTACTACAAGATCTAAGTCATAGTTTGTCCAGAAACACTTTGTGTTAAGAATTAATCATGTTCAAAGTTACTTACTCGTTACCTGCACATGAGTTTTTGGGTTTTATGAAGAACACCTATAGCGACAGTTCTGTCGCTATAAGCAGTCTTTAGCGACACTTAATTTCTAAAAATTATATTTTTATTAAATAATTATAGAAAATTAGTTTTTAATTATTAAAAATACAAATTAAACTACTAAAATTTATTTAAAGTCCAAAAATTAGTTTTTAATAATTTTAATATATTTCATAAATAATTAATATTTTTGAAATATTAAAGGTATTTAATTTATTTAATTATTAAATTAAATAAATTATTTAAAATTGATTTTAATAATTGAAAAAACATTTAAAATTATATAATGATATAAGAAAATATTTTAAGTTATTTTTAATGACTTTTAATATTTTGTGTTAAATTTCATTAATAAATTAATATTAATGATAATTAAGTTATTTAATAAATGAATTTAATAAATAAATTAAAAATGATTTTATTAATATTTTGTATTTAATCACATGTTTATATATATACATATATATATATATATATATATATATATACCTATTAATCTACAGTATGTATACATGAAGTAAAAGTCATCTAAGCTATTTTACCAGCTAGACACAGATTTAGAAATATCGTTGAATATGATAAAACCTTTTTATATTCAATCAAATTGTTTTGGTTCAGATTCCCGACTAAGTATGAACATCCCAAATATGGGAAAACTTTTATGCGCCCAAGGCGAACAGAGTGAATGATACCATCATTCTTGCATGTAGTATTGATCAATACAGGGCATAACGGGCTGATCACCCCCCGTGCCCGTAAGTTATGATGATTTGCGGATGAAGTTCTGCTAAAACCATTCAAAAATTGAAAATAATGTTCATAGTATGTCACCTTAACCCTATTTATAGTCAGTACGTAGTTTCAAAAATTTGATAGAGAGTTGTTATGTTATTATTATCGGTTCAGATTACTTCACAACTATTGATTTGTTGTAGAAGGGTAGTACAAAGAAAACATTTAATCCTTCATCTAATATTTATAATTGTTATTACTTGTTGGGCACTCAAATGCTCATCATTGCTTAATTAAAATGTTTTCAGCTAAGTGTGAACAACAAGAAGGATAATGAAGAAACAAAGGAAAATGAAAGCAAACAGAATAAGATTTGTGGTATTCTATGTAATAGTTTGATATTTTTAGGACAATGATATATATATATATATATATATATATATATATATATATATATATTATCTATCATGCTATATAATGAATGTATTAAAGGTTACGTACTTGGGAACTAGACTATGATAATTATGTAAATTAAGTTTGATATTTATATTATTGTTACTATTATTAGTATTATTCCGCTCATAGAAATGGTATCGTGAAGCACCGAGTTCGGGTTTCAAGTACCTGAATTTGGGTGCTTTACAGAGGATTCCATTAGATTAGATTAGAGTAGAATAGGGGAAAACACTAGTTTTTATGAGATTTAGAGATTGAAGCAACTTGGAGACCACTGAAGATTCAAAGTAGGAGCAAGGAAAGAGCATCAAATCTACAGACAATAGATTCTATATTTTCATCTTCTTTTATTCTTATCTTTTAATGTGTATTCAAGTGTGGATTCTTAGTTTTAATTCAATGAACTAATTCTTTGTTTGAGATTACAATGGATCTTATTGTGTAGTTTATTTTAAATCCTTTTTAATTGTAATTCGCATAGATATATAGTAGATTAGTTAATTAAGGTGTCTTGCTTAATTCTATCATCTGTGGATTTAAGTGAGTATGGGTATTATGCATCGAGAGGTGGCTTTATCTGCTTTAGTGTTCTTGATTAACAATTCAGAATAGAGAATAATTGATGAGAAGTGTGTTAACTTAAATGAAGAAATAAGTGAAGTTGTGATCTTAAATCTCCATATTCTTAATTTAACTAGTTGAATTTAATAGTAGTTTAATTACATAATTTGAAATTCATTTTTTTAAATAAGATTGAGTTGGTTACGGGTTAGTACTTGGTGATTTTTATTAAATAATTCCTCGTGGGAACGATACTCTACTTTCACTTTATTACTTGTTGACCGCGTATACTTGCGTGTTGTGCGTAATTAGATTTTACCCAACAAGTTTATGGCGCCGTTGCCGGGGAATTAGTTTAATATATTTTTGTCAATATTAGCTTCAATCAAATTAGTCTTAATTTAAACATTTTTTTATTATCTTCTTATTTTTCTCTCGTTACAGGTACCATGGCTGGATTCAATTATCAAAGACCATATTCGAGTATGACTCAACCAAAGGGAGCGGGGATTGATGAACTTAATGTATTTTCTGTATTATCAGCACAACTTGAGACACTTTTGAGGAGGTTGGACTTTGTTGCAGCCCAACTTAATCGAAGGATAGCAGTTACTTGCAATTATTATGCTGGCAATCACCCGAGTAATCAATGCACCATCAGTCTAGGGCCGGTACAGTATGGTGGTAATTACCTCAACAACTATTCTTATCCCAGTTATCATCAAGTTTGGGGTTATCACCCGGATTCTTCATGGAGCTATAATTATCAAAATCAATACTCTACTCCAAATCCAACATACACGCATAAATTCTCATATCAACCTCCATTAAAATAAGAAAAGTCAAAGTTGGAGGAATTACTATCAAAGGTCATAGCAAACCAAGAGGAGAGGATGATGAGTCAAGAAATATCGAGCCATAATTTTCAGCACCAGATGGAACAACTCATCACCACTTCAACTCATGGTCCTCAATACATGGATTCCAAAACTGAGACAGATAACTCAAGATTGGAGGAATTGTTGTCCAAGCTCATAGCATCAAATGAGGAGAGAAGGATTAATCAAGAGAAGTCAATTCAGAATCTTCAGGATAAGATAGATCAAATGACCAAAGTCGTAAGCAACCTTCCTCAAAACACTTGGCTTTATAACATGGATGACAAAATTAATGGAGAACCCGAACCAAATCTGCGACTTGATGAGCCACAAGATATCGGAAGTGTGGAGACAATTGGGGATAATGAAATAGAGGTCGATGAAGATCTAAATGGGTCTCCACCAAAGATCAAAGAGTCAGTCAGATTTGAAAAATCATGCCCACTTGGTAGTCATGTCATCGGCGAAGCTCTTGATGACATAAGAGTGAGTATAATTTAGAATCCATGGTTGGATGAAAAATAGAAGATAGACGAATAGCCCATTGTGTGTGATAAGCTTCCATGCCCCAAAGTGATCACATACACAATGGAGAAAACACCTAGCTATGGGACGTTCTTGATTGAGATCATACCAAATCAGAGCATGCTTGGTAACTTTGATGCATTGGCCATCACAAATGAGAACCTACCAAAAGCTAACTGGGAGGGTTCCTCAATTATCGAAGAGGAATTGGATAGCGTTGACCAGACAAAGTCAGGCTGAAAGACGTAATTCAAGCGCTAACTAGGAGGCAACCCAGGAATTTTTATATTTATATGTTTTACTAGTTTATTTAGTAGATAGGAAATAATTTTCTTATTAAGTTCTCTTACCAATCCAAGTGCTATTCTAATCCATGTTGTCTCTCTTAATTGCAGGTATTGGAGGTTCAATAGACAAGCAAAAGATTATGAAAAGGTTATTCAAGCCCAATTCAAGTGTGGTGACCAATTTGTTACATATGCCTAATCTATTCTCCAAACTTAGCGGACAAGGAGGAGGATTGCTATATTTTCAGGAAAATCCTCTGCTTTACTTTTTTCTATTTCAGCCATTGAGAAAAATGTCTAGTTTTAGTTTGGGGGCATTTTAGTGTCGTATTGCATATAGTTAATTATTTACATTATAGGTCGTATAGTTACATTTAGTTTTTGCATTAAGCTTTTTAAAATAAAAAAAATTCAAAAAAATTGAAAATTTTTAAAAATAGTAGTTAATTTACTATGTTTATATAGCATTTAGTACATCTTGGATGAGTCCAACTGTTTGATATTTACAGTTTATTTTACCCAACAGATATCAAACTTTCATTTCCCCGCAGTTCATTCTGCGCTTGGGATTCAACTTCTTCGATCATAAATCGTCCTTAGGGGCAAACTACGTCGACCTGATCTCCCTGATACCCGGGAGTACGTAGGCAACCATATTTTATATGGCCCGTTCGCAATAAAAAAAACAAAAAACACTTCTGCCCTTTCTCTACATAAAAAAATAACAAAAACATTCCTACACCCTTTCACATTCAGCGTTGAACCTCTTACACTAGGTTCGAACTATGCAGACATGATCTCCTCTTCAATAGGAGTACGTAGGAAGCCATTTATGGTTCAATCTAACCCCTACCAAAACATAAATATGTATCACATGGTACTGGGATCAAATGTTAATCCACCACATTTCACCGGCTTCAGACCAAAGGGGTGGAACTACCTAACCTCTCCTCGTAAATAGGAGATCCAGCGACCATTTAGGCTGCGATTGTGCCTCAAAGAGCAACACCAATCCATAAGAGATGGAATTAAATAGGCTCCTCTTAAATAGGAGTACTGGAGACCATCTGTGGTGCGGTCAATCTCAGAGAGGAAAAGCCACACTCCTCTCCACATCTACATACAGAAACCAGTCCCAAGACACTAAAGATGATAGGGATACACACATATCAATGATCCATTCTGAAAGATCCTGCGATATCTCAATGTCCACACATCAAGGATGAGTTCAGAATGCATCAAAATCACAAGCCCTGAAGAAACGGGAAAATATCAAGCAAGTATCAAGGCACAACTGAAAGGGACGTGAATCAAAATATATTTCCCTGCCATATATAATACTGTTTGATATATACAATATGTGTCGTACATGAAAAAATAGTTAAGCTAGTCTGTGCAGGAAAATACAAGTCTATCTATGGATATGTATGTATACGGACTATCAGATCTAACATAGCACCCCTCTCTGAAGAAGGAGGTAACGCCGCAAGCTCCTGCCCAATGGTATCTACACGAGCTAGCAGATCCGAGGCTAACTGCATGGTGACATGATGCTCATTAATGTATGCACTCATATCGATAAGGATGTCAATCGTAAGGGATCTCACTGAAGAACTGTCTATGACGGCCACATCCCGGGAAGATATAGCAGCATCCCGCTCTACAATCAATGCATCTCTGGCAGATCTAGCGTCATCTCTCTCTAATAGAGTTGCATCTCTCCCATCAAGAGCTATCAACATCAAGGCCCTAGCCTGATCTCTCTCAAAGGTCATCAGATGTAGACTCTGGTCCAGATACTGTGTTGAATGTTGAATCACAGTAGCACTCGTAGTGGGAGAATCCATCACAACTGCTGGCAACCCAGTAGACAAATCCTCCTCGATAGGAATATAAGTCTCCTCCATAGGCTCCCCATCATCGGAATCGATCCCCTACACTATGGATACAGCCATAGTTAATGTTGTCTCTGTCTCCATCCATGGGGAATACTCTACAGAACAACCCGGATGGCTGATGAAAAACTCAGCTAGCTCACGCTGATCCCAACAGACGTACAACCTGGATTTATCCTCTGCTGATAAGTGGCGAGAAGCTAAGCGCTGACTCAATGCCCCCTAAAAAGGATAAAAGTCCTAGAACTGGTCAAACTAACACATCACGGCCAGTGGGTGGTAAGTAATCATGCCTCTCAAACCAGCTAAAGGAAGATAATTCATGCTCAGAGCATGAGTAATGAAGTTGTAGGGTGAGTTGAGCCCTGTACAAGATAATATATCAAACGAATCTCTGATCCCAGCCAGGAAAACGGACCAAGATGTACGATCTGTACACTCCGCGGGCTAAAAGGAGTATGACATAGCTATATCATGGGTGAAACAATACCCATGACGTCGGAAAGTGCCAATCGGTCTCAAGTGTGACATAAACCACACATACAATATGATTGAGCTTCCTGTGAATACCCCTGCAGGGTAAGTGCTGCAATATGTGGCTGACCTCAGCATCTCTGCGATGATCATCGGTACAATGGTGTGACCCTCCCTGAGAGCTCTCACCGCCATGATAACTCATATATCAAACTCATCCATGTACCGTGGCATATATACATATGATAATACACATAGTAGCAGTACATCTACTCTGGCTGAGTGCCAATGATCCTCCGACATGGTGAAATCCCCGGAATACCGTGTATAACTATCCTCCGAGCCAAATCTGTCAAACAGAAAATGATGGAATATCACATGGCTGGATGTGATTTCATCCTGCACAACTCTCCGCCTCAGCCCGGTGAGAGTCATAAACTGCAGGCTCATGTCGCTGATGGCCATATGCGTGCAAGATCTGTCCAAAGGAAACGCCGTCAACCATGCATACTCGTCTAGAGTAGGAGTCAACTCATGGATGCCAAATCGGAAGACCTATCTCTCTGGTATCCAGTAATCCAGCATGCCCTCCACGAATCCTGCGGGAACCTGAAACATCAAGAGGGTCATAGTATGCTGCAACAGTTGATCTGCAGTCACCTTGTTTGATGGTGACATACTATCATACCACGATTGCATACCAGATGCCACCAACAATGGTGGGGTATAATCAATAAGGCTAACTATCAAAGAAGACATCTGTATGGGCCGTGTCATAAGACCATCCAGGGGTCAATGCTGAATATCTCTGAATATACATACGCATGTATAACATAGTACATGCATGATAAATAATAGATGGCAATATGATATAGGGAATGGAAAATTGTACATACATTCCTGAGTATATCATCATCTAATACATCATCTCTGTACAACTAAAATACAGGGAAATGGGGCAAAACTGCCCTACAACTAACAGAGGCCTATCAAAAGATATAGCGAGAATGGGGCGAAGCTACCCAATGTTTAATAGACGCCTATCAAAAGAAATAATGAGAATATACATTAGAAGAAGACAATAGTGTCAATGTCTACATCATCAATCCTGTCCACCTGATGTAACTCCTCTTGGGTCACTAGATCTCTATCCACAGGGATGTCAGGCCTATACAAAGGAGGATCTACACCGGCAAAACCATATGGGTCACCTGAGGGGCCAGCGCCAGAGCTGGAAGGATCAAAAGTATCTGCCTATGAAGGATCTCTGTCTAAGTGCCAGATAAAGAAATGTGCACGGTCCAACTGTGTTGGGTAAAATCTAGTTACGCACAACACGCAAGTATACATGGTTAACAAGTAATAAAGTGAATGTAGAGTATCGTTCCGATGAGGAATTATTTAATAAAAATCACCAAGTACTAACCCGTAACCAACTCAATCTTATTTAAACAAATGAATTTCAAATTATATAATTAAACTACTAACTACCAAATTCAACTAGTTAAATTAAGATTATGGAGATTTAAGATCACAATTTCACTTATTGCTTTATTTAAGTTAACACACTTCTCATCAATTATTCTCTATTCTGAATTGTTAATCAATAACACTAAAGCAAATAAAACCACCTCTCGATGCATAATACCCATACTCACTTAAATACACAGATGATAGAATTAAGCAAGATACCCTAATTAACTAATCCACTATATCTCTATGTGAATTACAATTAAAAAGGATTTGAAGCACAAGTTCTCTATAAGATTACATATGGCGTAAAGGCATATCTCTATCCTAAACACGAATCATGAATTTAATCTATTTATAATTCACAAACACATGTTATCATGATCATATCTAAATCTAAACTTCATCTCTCGAGTTTATATAGATTGTCACGGTAATTGATGGCTAATCAATTAAATAATTAAGTCCAAATCACAATAGACAATCCTCATAATAGAACATAATAATTGATGGTGAATTATATTAAAATAAACAACACAATAAGATCCATTGTAATATCAAACAAAGAATTAGTTCATTGAATTAAAAATAAGAATCCACACTTGAATACACATTAAAAGATCAGAATAAAAGAAGATGAGAAGATAGAATCTATTGTCTGTAGATTTGATGCTCTCTCCTTGCTCCTACTTTGAATCTTCAATGGTCTCCAAGTCGCTTCAATCTCAAAATCTCATAAGAACTAGAATTTTGGTCCTAATCTATTCTATTCTAATCAAATCTAATAGAATCCTTCTTCTCTCTCTAATCTATGTGATTCTCCTCCTTTTATAAGTCTCTTTATCTGTCTTTAAGTCCTCTTGGAAGTCCTTGAGTCAATCGGATCGAAACAATCCTTCTCTAACTCAAATTCAGACAAAAAATGACTTTTTTGCGCGTATCCCCGCCCCGACGGGGGTTACAAGGCTAAAAGGGCCCACACTGGCGGGGGTCCTTACTATTTTGCAGTTGGTATGCCCGCCCCGGTGGGCATTTTATGAAGGGAAAGCCCTCCCCAACGGGGGTCATTTTTCTACCGCAGTGTCCTCTGGTAAAATGGTCATAATGTTTGATCTGGGAGGAGTTACGGTGCCTGCCACCTATCAAATTGAAGATTTCGACGAGTTCTACAACTTTCATTCTTTAATAATTGAGAAATTATGGCCGGAACAAGATCAAAATCGAGCTTGAAGTAGATGCTGTGTAAATTGCAAGAATGAGAACTCTTAGCTTTGATCTTCATTGATAAAAGGCCATAACTCTGGCATCCGAACTTTGATTGGGATGATTCAAGATGTTACAAAAAGCTAAGAAGAAGCTCTACATTATAATATAAGTTCCAAGCCAAGAACAGGCATCCAACTTGGTGTTAAAAGCCCTGCAATCTTCCATTCTTGTATTTGCTTGCATATTTTAGTCCAAAAGATGTTCGAATTGCTTTTCCTTGCCTCTTCATGCCAATGTTATGTCATATCCTACAAAATAACATAAAATGTATGAAATGTAACTAAGAAACATAGGTTTAAGGAACTAATTCAAGTAATAAATACCGGATAAGTAGGTATAAAACCTACTTATCAAACTGCCGGGTCAAACTGTCAATCTATGCCAAATGAGTTGGATCTCTGACACAGGCTAGCCAATCCGTCATCATCACAGATCTTGGAACCATATCCCCCATGAATTGACTGGCGCGGGTCTGGGCTCCAATGGTACGAGGGAACCACCAATGCTAGAATATCTCCTGAGTATAGGGACCCTCTGACAATTCAAAATCGTCAACACCCAACAATGGGATATCAATGACGGGTGACTACGAAATAGGCCAATAACGCCTGGCATGAGGCAAGATTGGTATACAAATCTCTCCTGTGGTGCTCTTGATAGAACGCTCTCCTAAGTAGATCTCACATCCTCCATCTGTGAAAAGAGGAATCCTACGGGTGGAAATCACGTACTCAACTCCAGTCGGGTACCCATCCTCAAAACCAATGGTCAAATGCTCCCCAAAGTAGGGAACCCACGTGATGACATCCGCTTTCAACAACTCCAGTTGTAGGCGTCAATGAGTAAAACCCTCCGCAACAGGAACCTCCGCCGGTATGGAATGATGCCAACTCCGTCCTCGTGGATAGGTATCTAAGCCTAACACACTCACAGGACACAAACATGGGAGCCTCTCATAGGCCCAGAACTATCAATGTAAAGTCAAACATCTACTGTCAGTTAACACTCTTAATCTGTACATGGGAAAAGACAAGAGAAACACTCACCAGCAGAAACAGGTAAAATTCTAACCAAGCCTCGGTCAAGCCCTGTGAACGCATGTGTATTCCCCTGAGGAAATAAGCAAAGGTGTAGGAACCCCAATCATAATCTCCAATGCGGTCCACGTGTCGAGTGGCGCTGATCAAAGTAAAGGACACTGTAGAAGAGTTATCTGCTATGAAGCAGCCCCTAATGATCATCAGGAACAATCGCCAAAGAATGTGATCCCTGTGATAACCGAGATTTTGTAATTTAATTTTTAATATTTATTGAATTGAATAAATATTTTTCAATAAATTAATTATTAGATTAAATAATTAATTAATGAAATTGTGGTAGATTAATTTAATTATATTGTGTTATATTTATTAAATTAATGTGGAGAATTTTTATTATTCGAAGTATGTAATTACGTGAGCTTATTGAATTAAATGAAATATTTAATAATCCTAATGTTATTTTAATTAATTTAATAATTAATTAGAGATTTAATAATTTGACATAATTAATAAATGAGAAATTTAATTATGTGACTATGTGAATTAATGAGAAATTATTATATTTTATTTAAAATAAATTAAATAAGATATTTGAATTATTGAGCAATTGGGTGTGACATGATTTAAACTATAGTATAAGGGATTCTTAAATTAAATGGGTATAAGCTTTGTAAAGATAGCCAATCATGACCTTAGTGAGAGTTGAGGACAGTTAACCCATGATTGGGTAATTGACCACAACGCGTCAGTTCCTTTCCTTTATTTATTATGCGTCTTCCTTTTCTTTTTATTTTTCTAAGTTTGGAAAAGTAAAAACAGAGAGAGTTTGAGAATTTGTTGAGGGAGATTGTGAGTTGTGTGATTGAAGAATTAATTGAGAAGGGTTTCAATTCTACTCATCTACGCTTTGGGTAATTTCTTCAACCCGGTTTATTTACGTTATTAAAGTTTTTATAAATATGGCTTTCAAGTTTTCTGTAAAGTCTCTGTAATTGGAAAGAGTAAAGATTATGTGCATATATGTGTTAAGATGTTGTTTTAATGTGTTTTCCTATGTATTAGATGGTTTCATATCATCAATTTCATAATATTATAACGTATGTTGTTTCAAAAATTACATAGTATAGAATATTGCCATATGGCCCTTATACATAAAATTAATATGTCAAACATAAATTATTTTGTAAAATTCACACTTGTATATGATTGTGCATGCTAAAACGAAGAAAACAAAACTTGAATGGATGGATTTGGTGTTATAATGAATCTGTAGTGATAATTTTCATTTTTTATGTTCAAAACCTTCAAGAACATCAAGAACAGTAAAATTTGCATGTTTTAATTCTGTAATTATGTGTTTTAACTTGTTAAAATCATTCTTGAAGGGTTGAGTATTAGTTATTTGTGTATTAAAATGTTTGGGTATGTCTAAATTCGTGAAAAAAAATATAAGTTAATAGGAGTTTTTGGCCATGTTCTACAATTTTTGCGAATTGCAGAACTGAAACTAGAGTCTCGCGCCGCGGCGCCAACTCCATGCCTTAAGACTTACGCCGCAGTGCCATAGCACTGGAATGCCAAAGACCACATCGCATCGCCAAGAATAAGCCTAACAGTGACGCCGCAGCGCCACTTAGCATAATGGTCCAGAAATAAGTTTTAAATGCTCAAGTCTAACAATGTGTTAGTAACTTAATCTAAAGATCATAAAAACATGTTAGACATATAATGAGGTGTTAAAATAAATTCTTAACATGTCAATAACACATTTATGTATGAATTGAATGATTAAATGCATAGTTAGCTTATTGTTCATAATGTGTTAATTGTGATAATAAGTGTAGTAATTTGACTAAGTATAGGTCATGAATTCGAGTTAGACAAAAATAATGAACTTGTGATGATTAGTACGTTATAATTGACTGGTATTGTGAACGTAAATGATATGTAGGATTTAAATCAAGGAACGAGTATAATTAATGTGTAATCTACGCACGAGGCAAGTTTCCTAACCCTACTCGTTATCTTTATATGAGCTTATAAGTTGCCTCTTTACATCGAGCAAATTCTCGTTATTATTGATCAAGTCCATTTTATTATATTAAAATGTATTAATCTTTCAAAGCATGATTCTTTTATACAATAATTATTCTATTGTATACCTTTTGAGATTGCTATTCAATTTTAAATTATCAGTTACTGTTGAACTTTGTTAGACTAGCTAACCCTTAATGATTCAACTAGTCCATAGTTGATGAGCGTTCTAAATTTTAGAACCCTTGATGATTTATCCAAACCAAACTTCCTTTGGTGTGGAATCTAATGTCAAACTGAGATGAACAACCCTATATATGGGGTTACTTATGCGTTAGCGTTAAGATATTGTTCACAGTATGGTACTAAGGGCTGATCCCCTTAAGTACGAGAAGAAGAGTCCATAGTCTTATAACTGTTAAAGGTTTCAAGTATAAACACTTGACAACCTAGGACATAGTTCAAGGTCTTATGACCCTCAGAAGTTCTTTTGTCTCTTACTATTCATTCTTGATTCAAAAGCTGAGTTTCCTATTTCAGAAGTCTTTGATTTATACGCATGTTATTATTCATTTGTTATATTGTTATACTTGTGGGCAATCGTGCTCACTCTTGCGTAATAATAACATTGCAGTTAAGAACAAAAGATCAGACGAGCCTTCCACTAGTAAAGGCAAGGGCAAGGTTAACAAATGAGGAAGATTTGTTGTTCTTATGTATTTATTTTTAGACTTGATGTTGTTTAAAGACTTGTTATTGTTTATGATTCCGTACAGATGTTTAACGTTAGAGTGACCTGGGATTGTATTTTTATGCAGTTGATGTAACCCCATAAGGGGAAATTTATTTATTATATCTATCTATTGCATGGTTTGCATTTATTTATGGGTAGATAGATAGATGATATATGTATAGTGAACACCAAATTCTGTGGAAATGGAAGTACCGAATTTGGGGGTGTCACAATCCCTGACTCTCACATCATCGGGTATGGGCTCACTCAATAGCCCGTTCATAGCATCTACGCTCAAAGGACCCGCACGTACAGTCCTGCCCTTGAGCGCCCCGTCTGGAACTCCTAGCAAGGATCTGACGGCAGTAGGTGTAATATATGTCGTACAAGGCACTAGTGCCCCTCCTAACTCCATACCTGTGATTAACCGCCAATCCATCGGCGTCATCATCACCTCATAATCTAGAAAATGGAGTGACTGAGTCTGGTGAAACCAGTGCTCAAACAATGCCCTGAGGTAACCCCAGGGACAACGGCAGGGAAGGATGGAAAAGATCTTCCCGAATCCCCAGCCATGTACATCGCTCTATAGTCATCATCCAGAGCCTGATACATAGAGTAGATGTTGAACCAGTTCCCTTGAGGCTATGTAAAGCTAGGAACCTACTTCAAATACAGATCAACATCAGAATCCTTTACTCCTCGTCAATAGGAAAGAAGGAAGATTAAGATTTAACTTTATACCTCATTTGCGTGTGTAGGTAAACTGAAGGATGTCAACTCAAATCGCCCAAAAGCTCTGGGTTCGCCACCTGAATGCCTGGAAAATTCCTACGGGGAATAGATAAAGCAGGAGTGGGGTCCGCAACTGGAACATCATCCTCCTCATCCTCGACATCCGGCACATCAACCTGGACTGAACGTATCACCGTTTCCACCAAACAATGAGGCTGTCTAACAGAACAGGGTCGAGGCACTTCAGAAGCCCTTCTCCGTACACCAGAAGTGGTCCTGCGGAAACTACTCGGCTGATCCGGATCCATATATCTGGACAACAAGTCTCCAAATCACCTTATAAAGGGTGTGGTAAATTCTTATCTGGAGCTTTTCAAAATGCATTTTTATGACTACATTCATGCATGCATTATTTTAACATACATCTACAATAGAGTTAAAAATGCATGACTACCCAATGCCTACATTTTCGAAAACTTTTGTCGTAGTCCCCTTTATAAATAGGACTATCCACATGCACATAGGCATGACTCAGTGGCCATTCAGTAGCACACCTACCCATAGTCATATACATCCTACATGCATTAATACATCATAGTAAAAAATCAGTAAGTGTAGTCTAATTACCAGGATTATTTTGTTTTTCCACCTTTACTCATTTGTCCTCAAATAAGATAAGAAATGACAGTAAAAGGTGGCAATTTGACTGTTTCAAAAGTCAAATTTTTTCACATCATTTTGTTCAGCATGGTTTAATACTAACATTTACTATGTTGAATATTTTTTATAAAGTCATATCAGTATGCATATTCACTACTATGTGTTTAAATGCATTTCATGTGATAAGTCATTTTCCAACGGATGAAAACTGGAAAAGAATACATGCATACGTTACCAAAACTGTTTAGAACACTTTTACGGTGGCAGAATTTGCAAAAACTCGGCCGAACTCAGCAGATCTGAATAAGATCTCTCGGATTTCCTTTGCGACGCAACTTGAAAATGACTTATGAAAGCAACCTTCAGCCTTTTCATATTCACAGTTGGCCGCAGGTCCACCTGCAGCTGCCTCAGGTGTACCTGCGGCACCCTTACATGGGTCCCATGTTACGCCCCCAAAATAGGTATACATCACCCATCTTAAGTCACCAAATACATGGTACAAAATTCAAATACAACTTAATTATATAACAGTCGTGTAAAATACTACAAAACATAGCTGAGAGTTTAAACAAGAATATTGCCTTCTAGATAGTATCCACTCTCAATGGAGTCCTCATTATAATTATTATTGCACTATTTCATAGAATAGTGAGGACTACTAAAGCCACTTATCTTGGACCATCACTCCATTTCCCGACTCGTCCTAGCTATATTCTCATTTCCTGAAGAGAACAATGAAAGAAAAGGGTGAGCTCAACTAGCCCAGTAAGAAATATTATGACTAAGATAATGCAGAATAAATTATCCTTAGCCTTCAACAGTATAACAACTGATAGAATATAATAGACAACAAGTTTTAGATCAACAACTGCAACGGAATAAGTAATCCATTAGAAGAGTCAAGTAGAGTATAAAATCTACCATCTTCTATGATTTAAAAAGTTTTTCAACAATTTTATCGCTGAGACTCAGCTTAATAAATAAAATCGAATCATCCCTGCTTCACAGCCAAGGATATTCATGTAATCATCAATGGTCATGATTAGACCGAATAATCCCTAGTCATAATCATACCAACAACTGTCCATCAATGAACTACAGTCCAATGAGGACTTTCACTACATCATTCGTCACACTACGGTCATGATTATACCGAATAATCCATGGTCATAATCATACCAAGTCCATCTATGCACGTAAGCCAAAGATGACTTTCATCACAATATAAGCATGAGGATGATGATAATGACATAATAATTCAATAAAACAAGTTCAAGGATAAATTTTAAAGATTTATAATTTAATTTATCCAGAAACCAATAACGTCCAAATTGTCAACATGATACGTCTTTGTGGAGTAAAATTCAAGAATGCTTAGAAGAATATTTCCATGAAAAGATACTAGATGAAGCGTAAATATCCAGGATATTCTACTAATTTCATGGAGTATAGAAGCCAAAAATTTAACCAGAGTATAATAGAATATATGAAACTGCAAATGGATTTTCGCCCGCCATGCGGTAATCCACGTAGACAGATCATTTCTATAATTTAATAAGGAATGAATACGAAGGATCATTCACCATGCATGCGGTAGTCCACACAGACAGGTTATTCCAACAGAATAATAAAGAATGGAATAACAGAAGAATTTACCATGCATGCGATAGTCCACGTAGACAGGTTATTCCAACAGAATAATAAAGAATGGAATAACAGAAGAATTCACCAGCCATGCGATAGACCGCAGAGGCGGGTTATTCCAACAGAATAATAAAGAATGGAATAACAGAAGAATTCACCAGGCATGCGATAGACCGCGCAGACAGGTTATTCCAACATAATAATAAAGAATGCAATAACAGAAGAATTCACCAGGCATGCGATAGACCGCACAGACAGGTTATTCCAACAGAATAATAAAGAATAGAATAACAGAAGAATTCACCAGGCATGTGATAGACCGCACAGACAGGTTATCCCAACAGAATAATAAAGAATGGAATAACAACCCTTACGAGTATTAAAAGAAAATAACTCTCTTCATGAATACGAAAGAAATAATACTCCTTACCTTAGAAGAAAACTGGATACTGGAATAGTGAGGTAGCAGACTTCTCTTCTTTTTTCTCTCTATAATAATTGCTCTATAGCTTTAGTGAATTGGTAAAAAATAATGAAGGAATGAGCTTCTATTTATAGAAAAATATAGTTTCGATAATTGCACGTTTTGGGGCTCAAAATATTACAGTACAATACCTTCTTCTTTTCCATTATTTTTAATTTAGTCCTGCAAGTATTATCAAACTTGCACCACCTCCCCTAATATTAAATCATATGAATCAATAGTTCATTAATGTGACTCAATAGTATAATCATGTGAAAAAACTAACTACAGTATAGTACCATCATCTATACCTCCATTTTTAATTTAGTCATGCAAGTATTATCAATCTTGCACCAACTCCCCTAATAGTAAATCATGTGAATCAATAGTACACACATGTGAACACATAGTTATAAGCATGTGAATTAATAGCAATTAATTTCTCATTTATCCGATTAATTATACGATTGGTCAATATAACCTCCAGACATCAATTATTATCGAAATAAATATCGATTTTCACTAACACTAATAATTCCCACACAACGGAACTGTCAATTTCATCTTTAATCAACACAAACTTATTTATCTTTAATATTATAACTCTCAATATTTAACAACCAGGTTGTTCCCAGGAAAGAGGGGGCTTTCTGATAAGGATTTCTCCCTATTGGCACGCAATTAGATTATTTAACCTCTCATTGACAGAACTTCTAGACATTGCCAATATTGCAAATAATAATATGAATAACTTTGTCGTCTCAATTATTGATTTAATAACATAAAATATTATGCAGATGATACTGTGACAATAATTGAATCGATAATATGAGAGATATGATGCAGCAATTACTATAGCAATAATTGAGTATAACTGAGTGACTTCTTACGTAAGCATTAATAATCAATACTGTGTGCTACTATACAACCATGCGTATTATTGTACTTTTACTACCGGGTAGTTCAACAATTTTAACGGTAACACTTTCGTCGTTATTTTCATAAAAAGATATTGATGTCGTTTTCTCACTACGACAATAATTTTATTGTGGGGTCCACCAATGATTGCGCCGTTGTACGAATATTCCCTGTTAAAACGAATATTCCCTGACCAATTGAATATAATATAACAACTTGCATACTTTATAAAATTTATAAATATTACCCACAACTATAACATTATCTCAAATTCACACCTTAATATTCAAAAAAAATATATTTCGAGAAAAATAATCTTTATTTATAAAATTTGGGGTCTTACATCCCACCACTCCGGCTCAGTTCAGTTCGAGTTGCAAAGGAGGTCTCACAAGCTGAAAAGGCCAAATCATGAATAAAAACACTACACGATTGAGCGGAATAGTCTGGAATCCTGGTTGTCACAAGTGAAGTTATGGATTTACATATCACTCATTAGTATTCGCCTAAATACAAGGTACACTATACCGATGATCTCAGTTTTTGCAAATCATACTCGGCAATGCCTCACACAGGTCCGATGCCGCCAAATACATGGTCGTAACCCTAAAAAGGTTCCCTAACGGGGGTTACAATGCAGATGTCATTGATAAGTGTGATGCCCCCAAAATAGGTATACATCACCTATTCTGAGTCGCCAAATACATAGTACAGAATATGAATACAATCTTTAATATACAACAAGAGAGTTGTGAGTTTTAATACAATTATTGTCTTCTAGACAATATCCACTCTCAAAATAAGTCCTCATTACATTTATTATCACACTATTTAACAGAATAGTGAGTACTACTAATACTATCATTTGGACCGTCACTCCTTTCTCTGACTAGTCCCGGCTACCTTCTCATTTCCTGAAGAGAACAGTGAAAGAAAGGGTAAGCTCAACTAGCCCAGTAAGAAATATTATAACTAAGATAATGCATAATAAATTATCATTAGTCTTCAACAGTGTTAAACTAATAAAATACAATAGACATCAAGTTTAACTGCAGTGGAACATACAATCCATTAAAAGAGTCAAGTGGAGAATAAAATCTACTATCTTTTATGATTTAAAAAGGTTTATCATCACTTTTATCGCTGGAACTTAGCTTAATAAATAATCCGCAACATCCCTGCACTACGGCCAAGGATATTCATTAGTAAAATAACCACAAATTATTCATGCACTACGGGCCAAGGATATTCGTGTATTCATCAATGGTCATGATCATGCAAACAACTATCCATCAATGCACTACGGGCCAATGAGGACTTTTACCACATCATTTGTAACATTACGGTCATGATTACACCGTATAATCCCTGGTCATAATCATGCCAAGTCCATCTATGTACTACAGGCCACATATGACTTTCAAAAAATATATAAACATGGGGATGATGACAATGATATAAGAATTCAATAAAACAAGTTCAAGAATTAATTTATTCAGGAACTAATAAAGTCCAAATTGTCAAAATGATACTTCTTTGTAGAGTAAAATTCAAGAATGCTCAGAAGAATATTTCCATGAAAAGATACTGGATGAAGCACAAATATCAAGGATATTCCACTAATTTCATGGAGTATAGAAGTCAAAACTTTAACTAACTGAGTATAATAAAGAATGGAATAATAAAAGAAATCACCATGCATGCGTTACTTTGCATAGACAAGTTATTCCAACAGAATAATAAATAACGAAACCAAGACAGGAGAAATTTGCACCGACAGGATGTTCCAACAGAATAATAAAGATGGAACCAGGTCCGGTGTAAAATGCACAGATAGGATATTCCAACAGAATTATAAACAACGAAACCAAGTCAGGCGAAATTCGCACCGACAGGATGTTCCAACAGAATAATAAAGAATGGAATAACAGAAGAATTTCACCAAGTATAGGGTAGCCCGCGTATACAGGTTATTCCAACAGAATAATAAATAATGGAATAACAGAAGTTCTCTTCATGAATTTAAAAGAAATAATAATACCCTTACGAGTACATCAAATAATATCCCTTACCTCAAAAGAAGACTGGATACTGGTGTAGAGAGGTAGCAGACTTTTCTTCTTCTTTCTCTCTATAATAATAGCTCTAAAGCTTTAGTGAATTGGTGAGAAATGAAGGAAGAATGAGCTTCTATTTATAGGAAAACATAGTTTCGATAATTGCACGTTTTGGGGCTCGAAAAATTATACTACAATACCTCCAACTTTTCTTTCATTTTTAATTTAGTCCTGCAAGTATTATCAAACTTGCACCACCTCCCCTAATAGTAAATCGTGTGATTTAATAGTTCAATCATATGAATCAATAGTTATAATCATGTGAAAATACGAATTACAGTATAGTACCTCCATCTATGCCTCCATTTTTAACTTAGTCATGCAAGTATTATCAATCTTGCATCAACTGTGACAACCCGAGAAATTAGACAAATTATGAAAATCTTAAATGATTGATTTAAGGTCAAATATTAGACCTAGACAGAAAATAAGTGTATGCGTTTAATGTTATTGGGATTGAATTTTGAGGATTTCAAAATTTTGTGAAGGAAATAGGTGAATTATTCAGGATTAAGTGTTTATGTGATTAAGTTCTGTGAATATGGTTATGTTTTGTGTACAGAATGTGGTTAAGGGACATGGGTTGACCAGATAAATTATATCTGTGACAAACCTTAAGAATATATTAAGAACGACAATGTTCGGTTAGAAAATCTTAGCGTTTAGCAAGAAACCCTAAAAACTAGTTCTGGAAACCCTAATTTCAGTTCCGGGAATCCGAAACCCTAATTCGGTGCATGAAACCCTAAATCGGGAACTTAATGGCATAAGTGTAAATAATTAAAAAATTAATTATGATTAATCTTAACAATTGATTTCAAAACCCTAATTCCAAAATTTGAAACCCTAATACCAGATCTGAAAACCCTAATTTTAGAATCTGATAAAATGAAACCCTAATCTGGGAATATAACGGAGAATTTTAATGCTTTAGTGCTATTAATTAAGTACTAATTAGGGTAAAGGTTAATTAATTAACAAACCCTAATTTTCAATTTTTGGAACCCTAATTTTTCCGTCAGAAACCCTAATTGTTTAGTGGTGGATTTAATTGCAAAAATTAGCAATGTTAATTAGAAAACCCTAATCCTAATTATTTCAATTTATGAGTAATTAGAAAACTCTAATCTAATTACGAGATTTAATTTCTAAAATTAGAAAATTATTTTCTATTAGAAAACCATAATTATTGGGTTATAAACCCTAATCCGTGATATTGACCCTAATTGCTTAATTAGCGATTTTAATTAGGAAATACTAATCCTAATTAGTAAGATTTAAGTATGATTAAGGAATTTTAATATAATTAGTAAATCCTAATTATAATTTTGAAATGTTAATTTTCTAATTTCTATAACCGAAATTCGGAAAGGGTAGAAATTAAATTACAAAGTTATGGGTTAAAACCTAAACCTTAAAATGATCCAAACCCTAAAGATTAAGGGATTCATCAATTGCAAATCCTAGAAAATAAATGGAAAGGACAAAAATGCCCTTTTTAGTATTATTTTTTTTTAGCTTGCAATCTTGGCAAGATCTTGGGTTGTTGATCAACCCTAGCCCTAGCCCTAGCATAGCCTTTGACAAAAATCCAGCTATCTTGCCTTGGATCAGCAACATTCAATGAATCCAACTTTATATAAATGGATTTGGAGAGAGAAAGTGAATAATTTTAGCCATTTTGCAACTTTGCTTTCACCAACTATTTCTCTCACCAAACCTCCGAATTTATTAAGTAATTCAGTCCCTAAACATGATCTTTATCAAGCCAAGAACAAACATCAAGGATCAGAATCATTGATCAAAGCTCAAAGTGGTATAAACTCTAATTTTTGAAATCCTTGATCTTATGTTTAATGTTGTTGTTTGTTGGTTATATATGTGATATAAGGTGTCAATTAGAGATCTGGGTTGTTGGATCATGGATCCATAACACCTAGAGGCTCGATTTAATGTTTATAAAAATCTGGAATTCTGGAAAATTTGGACCTGACAGCCGAATGTCAGGGCCTCTAGATCTTTATGTGTTATATGTTTTGTGTATGTTATGTTTTGGATGTGTTCTATGTCATGAGAACTAGGATCTGAAACTTGAATCAACCTTATATCATGTCTAGATCTCCAGATACAAGCGGTCAAAGTTCGTTGACCATTCACGTTTTCTGGATTTCTGGGCAAACCCAGAAACCCAGATCGTCTGACAACCTTTTTGAAGCTTTTGATCTTGCTGTACTTTGATTACTTGGCCAAGTTGTTGTTGATTAGTTGTAGTCTGGTATGTAGACTACACATTAAAGTCTTTAGATCACTTAGATCATAACTGAAATAGCAGGAAATCGAGGTCAAACCACCGTTGACCGACTGTTCTTGACGAAATCTGGAAAACCCAGAAATCGTGAAGAATAGTGCTTGACCCGTACTTTGACCGACTTGGATCGGGTGTATAAGTTGTTGTTAGACTTATGTTTTGCTTTATTAATGTACCTTAACATAATGACTATAGATCTGAACCTTATCATCACATGAAACATTATCGGATCATGTAGCTAATCGAGTTGCAAACTGACCACTCGAACCTGTCTGGGTTTCTGAGTAACCCAGAAAACCCAGCAGGCCTTTGACAGTATTTTTGAAGGCTTGGATCGTGTCGGTTAGTGATGTTATGGTTATAAAACTTGTTCATAATTGTAGTATTACATTTATACTACAATATTAGCACTTTAGAAGACCCAGAAATCATAAGGAACACAGATTAAAACCGGTCAAACAAGGACCCTCGAACACTGTCAAGAACACTCAAGAACACCTATAGCGACAGAAAGTGTCGCTATAGGCCTTAAGCGACAGATTATTTATTATTTTCCAGAAATTAATTTAAAATTAGAAAAAAATTGTTTTTAATTATTAAAAATACAAAATAAATTATGAAAAATTATTTTAAAGTCTGAAAAATAGTTTTTAATTATTTTAAGTATATTTCAAAAATATTTATTATTTTTGGAATATAAATGCTATTTATTTATTTAATTACAATATTAAATAAATTATTTAAAAATAGTTTTAATTCATGAAAAATCATGAAAAATAATATTATGGTATAAGAAAATATTTTAAGTTATTTTTGATGACTTTTAATATTTTTTGATAAAATTCATTAATAATTTATTATTAATGGTAATTAGTTTATTTAATAATTATATTAAATAAATTATGGAAAAATAGAATAAATGATTTAAAAATCGTATAAAAATGATTTAAGTGTTAGAAAAATATTTTAAGTTATAAAATATAACTTTTGATATTTTGGTATGAAAATATTAATATTTTAATATTAATATTAAGTATCGGATAAAAGTGTTGGAAAATTATATAAAATGATTTTAAAGTATTAAAAATACTTTGATATATTATAATTATATTATAGTATTATGTTATGAATTTTCATTAATATTTTATATTAAATAAATATTAATGATTAAGGAATTATGTGGTATTTAATTCATTTAAATACGGTTTTAAGGATTGAAAAATGTTGATAAATGGTAATAATTATCCAAAAATTATTACGAGCCTAAAAAAAATGTTTTGACTGATAAGGAAAATATATGTGATATTGTTAAGTGGTTAGGCAGAGTTTAATTGAACTTAAACTCGATATTTGTCCGACTAAACCGTCGGGATGTTAGAATTGTGTCGGGTTCAACTCAGACTGCAATAGTTTGACTTGATACTAAGTCTTATGGGTTGTAAAGACTGATAGGGTTATGTGCTATGTGTTTAGGTTATTCTGTGGATATGAATATAACAGTATTATACTGTGATGATATTATTCTAATTATTGGAGATCTATATTATTAATATTAGGTCTTCGGGTAAAGCGTTATTAAATTGCGTGCGGTAATCCACGGTTCAGGCAAGTTTTTCTTATACTTAACTCTAATAAGAGTGTATTATTCAAGCTGATGGTTAATCGTTGTTGATTGCCATGAAAATTGTAATCTGTACATCTTGCATGTATAAGTCAGGTATGAAAGGCTGATCACCTTCATTACCAGTTGGTTCAGAAATGTTTGTTCATGTTTAAAACTTGTTCAGTCAAAAGTTTGTTCGTGCTAGTTCTCAATTATATTGATGAATTATAGCAAGCTTATTATTCATACTCTTCAATCATGATATATTATTATATTGTTGTATTTAAACTTGCTGGGCAACTTTCATGCTCACCCTTGCTATATCATGATAAAACATTGCAGATAAGGCGAACGTGTTCGGATACAGGAAAAGATTAAAGTCAAGTTTAGCTTGGGATATAAAGTGCGACTAGTTTGGAATAGTTTTTTTTGATAAATATTGTTGTGTAATAGATATTTTATGAAATGTGTATAAGTTAAGGTTACTCGACTTGGGTAAAATAGTGTGTAATGTATTGTATGAACAATTTATGTTTATATCTTTCGCAAATAGTGATAGTAACAGTGTACCGAGTTCGCGGTGATTTGGGGCCCAGATTCGGGGATGCTACATCAACTCCCCTAATAGTACAAGAATGTGATTCAATAGTACACACGTGTGAATAAATAATTATATGAGCATGTGAATTAGAAGCAATTAATTGCTCATTTATCCGATAAATTACCCGATTTATCAATATAACCCCCAGACATCAATTATCATCGGAATAGATGTCGATTTTAACTAACACCAATAATTCCAACACAATGGAACTATAAAATTCATCTTTAATCAACACGAACTTATTCATCATTAATATCATAACTCACAAAATTTAACAACCAGATCGTTCCCAGGAAAGAGGGGGCTTTTCGATAAGGATTTCTCCTTATTGGCGTGCAATTAGGTGACCAAACCTCTCCTTGACAGAACTTCTAAACATTGTAAATATTTCAATTTAATAATATGAATAACTTTTTCGTCTTAATTATTGATTTAATAATATAACATATTATACAAATAATACTGTGACAATAATCAAATCAATAATATGAGAAATATGATGCAGCAATTACTGTAGCAATAATTGAGAATAACTGAGTGACTTCTCAAATATGCATCAATAATCGATACCGTGTGCTACTATGCAACCATGCATATTTTACCACTGATTATTTTATAACAACTTGCTTACTTTGAAAAATTTTCACATATCACCCTTAACTTTAACCTTTATCAATTTAACCATTTACTAAATAGAATAATTATAAGAAAATTGAATACTTTCATTTCATAAAATTCGGGGTCTCATAATAAGTATCCCCGACGGGGGTTACAACGCATTATTCATCCATGAATGAATCCCCGGTGGGGGTTACAACGCATTCTCATTTATTGATGTACATGTCAATGAAGTTCAAGCATCATTGACGTCATCTCAGCTGATGGCAATTAAACCCATCGAAGCATCGAAAACTATTCGATAAGTGGAACCCATATCCACGTATCCCCGGTGGGGGTTACAACGCGTATCTATCCGTTGATACACACATCAATGAAGGTCAAGCAGCCTTGATAGTACACCCAACAGGGATCTATCTGTTGATACAAACATCAACGAAGGTCAAGCAACCTTGACAGTTCACCCAACAGGGATCTATCCGGTGATACACACATCAGCGAAGGTCAGGCAGCCCTGAGAATACATACGGTTAGCATTAACTCCAACAGGACCATGGTATATGCTGGTGACATAAACCATCCTCATCAGAGATGACCGATGATGAAATATGTTATACACATCCTCAAATAGACAAAGCTTTATCCCCACAGATCTCTTGCACATTAGAGGCACATCTTCAGAGTAAAGTTTGTATCAAGGATTCAGGACTTTGGTGATAACCCCAACGTCAACATCCTAGAAGACTTGGATCACACGTCCAAGACATCAATGATTGTCATCCCCGACAGGATTAACATGGAACCTACAATCATCCCATCATGTTGGAAAATAATCCAACAAAACATAAGCATCATATATTTGCATCATGTTGTTGCACATGGCATCATGTTTATCTTGTTGTATTTCAAGTATCTAGGATTCTTTATCCTATCCATGCCTTGCATTGCATGAATATGATAAAGAGGGGCATCTTTAGACACTCAAAATTTTCTGCACACTTGTTACTAACATTGCAGGAGGTCAGATTTTTCTTTCAAAGATAACCCTGGAAGACAACTCATATACATTCTGGTTACCACCGGAAGTTCAGTCTCAACCCCGGAATACACACCGGGAGTATCAGTTCCAACCTCAGAGATAACCCCGAGTTTCATCCTTGGAGATAACCCTAAGGAATGTCGTTGTAGTTTCAGCGATAACCCCGGAAATGCTTGTTTCAAATGCATGCAATCAGCTTCAACCTCGGAAGTCCCGCCAAGGCACTCATTCCAAAGACCCGAAGATAACACTGGGAAGACATACACACTTAAAGATGACCCTGAGGAATTTAAACACTTGCATCATTCCAATCTCATAGATAACCCTAAGCAACATCTGCTTTATCAACCTAAATCGGAGATAACCCTGGTGAGGGGAAAAATCATCATCTTGCAACCTCAACCCCACATTCCGCTATCTCAACATCTCATACATAGATTTCTACACAACAATGTCCCACAAGAGCCAAAGAGTTCCAATCCCGAGTGACTATTACGCAGGGCAGCACACCGGATAGAATTTGAAGCTTGAAGACCATGGGCATGGTCCCCTCTTCCTGACATCGTACAACCTCTAATCCCATGTCATTGTGTAACTCTCGACAACAGCGGTCCGAAAAAGGTCTTCTACACCTCAATCGGATGTTCGGATTTAAGTTTTACAAGTTCGAATGGACTTCACAGTTCACGAGGGCACGGACTTTGAGACAGCAGGACTCGCAGAGCCCGGGGCACCCCGGGTAGCTGCAGATACATCTACGGCTGCTGCAGGTACACCTGCAGCCACCAGTTCTATAAATATAGAGCTTGGGGTGGCCATTTGTAAGAAAAAAAGGCTAGAAAGCCCTATCCAATTTGCTCTGTACACACCCCATATTGAGTGCTTACTCATTTTAAACACCAGTTAGCTCACATATAGCTATATTTTTACTGGCTGGAGCTGAGTGTTCATCCACTTAGATTCATAGAAGTCTTCTTTGGCATCCCACTATAAGCCTTCTTACACACTATAAAGCTTTTCTCTTCATCTTTGCACACATTATTCTTCACATTGAGAGTCATGTTGTGTGTGTATGCCCGGACTTGGGTCTGTGGTTCTCATTTCTGTCTGTGTATATATACTTATATATGTATATATTTATATATATGGACTAACATTATCGAGTTATGTCTCGATTGAGCCTAGACTTATGTCTGGAGCGTTTATTTGTTTATATATATATATATATGAACTGTTGTCGAACTTTGTTCGATGAGCTTGGATTTTATATCTGGTGCGTTTACTGCTTATATATATATATATATATATATATATATATATATATATATTTCTGTCAGGCTTGGAGTTTACTTCGTGGCCTTTTACTGCTTTATTTACATTCCGTCCCGCATGGAGTTTACTTCGTGGCGGTTGATCATTATTACTGCTTTTTTTACATTCAGTCTTCCCTGGAATTTACTTCGTGTATGGTGGTTGATCGCATTTATTGCTTTATTTATATTTTTGATCCCCCATGCAGGTGTTTCGTGGTGGTTGATCATGTATTTATATATATATTTACCGCTTTTATATATTTATATTTCTGATCTCCCATGGAGGTGCTTCGTGGTGGTTGATCATGTCTGTATATATATATATATATATATATATATATATATATATATATATATATATATATATTTACAGCTTTTATATATATATAACTGCTTACTGCTTTTCATATAAATAGCGGCATCATGTGAGCCTAGGAATCATGTGATCACAGATTCAGTCTACTGAATCTAGATTCGATTCTCGTGATGTATATTTTCAGTTGTAAGCAGCTTATAAATTATTCACGGTGTTTGAATTTCCTTCGTGGCTTTCATGCCCATGAGGAGTTCGGCACTGCTATATATTATTTTCTCGAAGATGTTTCGCATCTCAAAAATAAAAGTAATTAAGCCGAACATTTAATAATTAAATGGAAGTATAAAAAGGTCTCAATTACTATTGAGCACAGGGTTTGAAAAACCTCTTTTACAAAACTTCATTGTTATATCATGTTTAAAACTGAATTTTTCATATAAATTCAAACTCTTTGTATATAGGTGCGAACGAGGCCTCGGACTACTTCCAAATAACAGCACATTAACCCACACCCACACACACATTCATATAACAGTTTCTTGAAAAATGGCGGTCACCATGGTAACACGGATGTCGGGGGGTGCCTAACACCTTCCTTCCGCATAATCAAGCCCCCGAACCCAAATGAATTTCGGTTTCACAGACCCGTTTAGCAGTGCCACATCACTGGGTCAATGTGCAAACTTTTTCTCGGTTGCATTGGTGCAACCAGTTAAAAACACCAATTGGCGACTCTTACAGTCAAATCGTTGACATATAAATGTCGGACCTTTTTCACTTATTTTTTCAAACAAATCTCACATAACATGAGAACACCAAAGAACAAGAACAGAAAAGGGACAAATAAAAATTCCGACGTCGATACTTTATTATGGTTAGTTAGATGTAATGATTTTGGATAGTGAACACCAAATCCTGTTGAAATGGAGTAACCAAATTTGAGGGTGTCACAGATTTTAGCGAGAGGGCCCAAAGATGTTATTCTATTCTTTTTTATCTTTCGTTTTATCCTAACTTCAATATAACCAATGTAAAATCACATACATACATTCATACTATGCAGAAATAAAAATAAATTCGATTAAACGTGTATACAAATTTAGTCATATTGATCATTGCTTTACACATGCATTCTTTCCTTGGTAGTGACGAACATCATGAACAAATTTTGACTCAACGATTGGGCCATGCTACGATTGTGAAACGATGAGTATGACCAGAATTTCTGCCATCCTAATTGGCTTCAATGGAAACATAACTAACATGACATAATGTCCCATATTCTATGTCTCAATCTCCAAGTGAGAGAGCTCCAATATGGTGTATATTTTTTTATCATATTCATTCTCCTACACATTTTTTACATTATCCATCTATATACATATATACATATTGTAACATATGTAAATGTAACACATGTAACACCAATCTACCAATGAGATATTATGGAGTTGTAGCTCTCACAATAATAAGACAATAAGTGAATGAAGAGGTTATATTTTGGTTATATTCAGTGAATTATTATAGAAGAATTGTAATCTACAAACAAAATGAGGATATTCATTTTTCTAGAGAAAATTTATTGCGGCCTATAATATTGGCCAAAAAGAATTTATTGAGGTCCTAAAAGGACTACCAAACTAACTATTGTCCCGATTTTGCTCTTTATATATAATGATATATAATAGATTGCCTTTACAAAAATTATAATTATTAAAATAAAAAGTAAAAGTTAAAAATAGTAAAAGATGATTTATCAAAATATAAATAAATAAATAAAAATAAAAGTAACGATTTATCAAAATATAAATAAATAAATAAAAATAAAAGTAGTTAAGATGAGTTACAAATGGCCTAGAGTTTAGTTCAAGAGTGATAACCACACTAACGGAACTGGTTAGCATGAAATTTATTTTTGGGTAAGTTGGTCAATTGACCAATAGAGTATTGACATGCAGGCGAGACTTTATGTGTGACAGTATTCTATTAATCAATTGACCAATTTATTCAAAAATAAACTTCATGCTAACGGGTAAAATGCAAAGTCGACCACTGAACTTTAGGGGTTTTTGGATATTGAGCCCTTTTTCTTTTTGTCAACGCAAATTGAGCCTCTTTCTATTAAAAAATTTAGATTTCGAGCCCCAGGCACCACATGTTTGTTGACCTGCATACGTGGCGCCTACGTGACAGATCTGATGTGGGCATTTTTTATTTTATTTTACAAGTAGACAGGCTGACGTGGCGAATATTAAACTTAATCTCAAAAATCTAAACAATTGGAACCAATGACCAACTGAACAAAAAGGCTAAGTTGTTATAATTTTGCAATGATTAATATTAATATTTATAACTGAACAAATCATTTCCCCCAATAATAATAACAAAAATAACGATAACAATAACTTCTTGCATTACTATAACTTATACTGACTCATGCAAGAAACCAAAATAATAAAATAATAATACTAATAATAATAATATCAATAACAGTAATAATAATAACAATAATAATAATAATAATAATAATAATAATAATAATAATAATATTAACAATAATAATAATAACAATACTAATAATAATAATAATAATAATTAGTATTAGTACTATTATTATTATTATTATTATTATTATTATTATTTATATTATTGATATTATTATTATTAGTACTATTATTATTATTATTATTATTATTTTATTATTATTATTTTAATTTTTTATTTTTATTATTATTATTATTACTGTTATTGATATTATAATTATTAGTACTATTACTATTATTATTATTATTTTATTTTTATTTTTATTGTTATTATTATTATTTTTAGTATTATTATTATTGTTAATATTATTATTATTATTATTATTATTATTATTTTATAGGATTTTATTTTTATTATTATTATTGTTATTATTATTATTATTGTTATTGTTGTTGTTGTTGTTATTATTATTATTATTATTATTATTATTATTATTATTGTAACTACCCGGAAATTCGGATTTTCCAGAATTTAAGTTTAAAGAATTAGTTATTAATAAAATGAATTTTTATTAATAATATTATGTGCTATGTGTTTATTAATCGTTCTAGAGCCTAGGATAATTATAAGTCGTGAGGATTCTAGCTATGAGCTAGACTAAGCGATTAAGAATTTTCAATACGAAAATGAAAATTTTCTGGGAACAAAATATTTCCAGGAAAAAATATGAAATATGCACTATTCACCTAAGGGTTAAGGTTTGAATAACCTAAGCCGTTCTGAGAGTTCGGTATATCGAAATGACATTCCGTCGAAAGATTTGCTGATAATATATCGTGAAAAGTTAAGTAAGCCGATAAAAGTTTTTCTCAAAAAATGTGCAGAAATCGGAAGAAATAAAAACAACGAAAAGTACTTCTGTGTACTTTTCACTCGTTTAACTATGTTAGGGTAAAATGTGAAGGAAAACGCTCAACGCCAAAAAGTATTTTTCAGTTTTTCGGAAATCCAAAGAATACGTAAAAGTTAATCGATAAAGGAAAGACGAAATATCCAAAAATATTTGGATTTCGAGAATCGCAGTTTTTAAAACTGTCGGACGAAAACCCGAAAGACGGAACCACGTAACTTAAAGTCTAAGTAAACTTAAGGGCTAAGTTAACTTAACACTTAAGTAATGAATAGAAAGGAGGTGTGAATAGTAAGAAGGTTGGGTGGTGAAATGAGTAAAATGTCCCTAGCCTTGAAAATCTATAAATAGTAAGCTTAATTCATTTGAATGGGATTTTGAAAATCCTACATCTAGAGAGAGAGAGAATTCGGATGGAGAGGGAGAAGGAAGAACACGAGCATGATTGATCGGATCAAAAATGTTCGTGAGATAGAAAAGCTAGCAAATCGCCGGTTTTGGCTAGCGGAAGAAAAATAAAAAGGAAAGGTATTAAAACCTAACTTCTATGTTAGATTTTCTTTAAGTTTTATATGTTTTAATCATAACTTAATGAGAATAAGAAGTATATAATGTTAGGGATGATTTCATATGGTTGAAATCATGAGAAATAAGATAAAATAAGAATTTGAAGTTTAGTAAATAAATTTCTTAAGGAAGTATAGGATTCGTAATGAATTAGAATGATCTAAGTTGATTATATCAATAAGTAGATGAAATAAGTAAGGAATAATGTTCTATAACATCAAATTCCAATAAAAAGTGAAATCGTAATCCAAAATATCGATTAAAATGAAGAACGAACGAAGAACAAAAAGAACATACGAAGAACACGAAGAACGTTGTTGATGGACAAATTTAAAATCATCGTAGGATAATTGTTGTTGATGAACAAGTTTAAAACAATCGCGTATAAGTTAGATGCATATTGTTTGGTTAGGAACGGTAGAAACGTTCATGAAGAACGGATTAAAACTTAGCTATAACGAAGTTATGACAAAAATTTTGTAAAAGATAAACGAGAATTAGAAAGATAGTAAATGAACCCGGACGTGTAGGGTTTCATAAGAATATAAGAAAACGTAGAAAACGTGAGTCGTGGACTTAAAAACGGTCGAATTCCGAGTTCAGATGACCGAATTACAGACGAACGAACAAAGAGCGTTAAAAAAAACGTAAATGAACAAAGGGTGAAGGTCAAGCCAATCGAATGGCATGTTAACAGATTCAGAATGAAGTTCTGTCTGAGGGGGATTGAAGTACGTAAGATAAGGAAGAGAATAGCTATGGAACGACCTCATTCCGAGTTATAACAAAGGAGTTATGAGATCGGGAAGTAGCGTCTCAAAATGAAGTTAACACTTAGAAGAAATTTTTAAGAATTAGGGCTTGGCACCGCGGCGCCAACCATGCCTTGTAAGGTGGCACTACAGCGCCAAACCAGGGAGCCGGGTACTGCAAACTCACATCGCGGCACGAGAGATAGAAGGAAGAGTGGCGCCGCAGCGCCAGTGTGGGGAAAAAGTCAAAGAAGAGCTTTTAACTGCTCAACTCTTGGGGGAAACGTACGGGAAGATAAAGAACATAATGTTCAACTAATGTAACACTTAAGTAAGTAATTTAAACCTTTAATGAAGGTTGAAAAGAAAGATTTAACGAGATTAAAAGACAGAATTTTAAACGCGAGTTACATAACCGATGTCCGAGGACCATAGTCGCGATGAATGAACGTGAGGGATTGCTATGGTTGTCATTCCTTAGACGTTGAGTGATGAGGGTAATGAATAACATTTCGATGTTATGTCATGATAGTGAGAGATAAGTGTGAAGCCTATAGACGTTGTGTGCGTAATGCTGTTGTGATAAACGAGTGGTCTTAGCATACAACGAACGATATGGCTTGGACAATAAGAATGACTAATGTACATAAAGAAAGTATTAAGTAAGATACGAATGGTATTAAGAAAGCCATAATGAACGGTAATAAGATTAATGAAAGTGTAAGGTGAGTCGTATAAGAATTAATCCTGAGGGGTGGCATTTAGTTGCCAGCAAGCCATAAGGAATGAGAAATTAACTTATGAAGATTATAGTTTAAATAGTTCGGATAAGTTAAGATAAGTTAAGTTGTAGTACAATCGTAATCTTTGATGGTTGACATATGGGAGCTGGGCTAAATAATTCCTTCAAAGAGCGAAGGTATAAACAAAACTGGCAACCGATCTAACTCACTGTTATGGGCAGTGTAGACGAGACGGGAACTTGTTTGTTGGTTGTTTGTGGAAAACCACTCAGAGTACCATATGGACTACTAGCAGAGAAACGATGTGTGCTGAGTCTTAGAGAAGTTATAAGAAGAAGATAAGATGTAAAACATCAAAGATGATAAACGTAAAAGTAAGACATCTCCGTATGTTATGAAGCCGTAGAACAATAATGAAAGTGATCGCATAAACTTAGGTTACAAGAACGAGAACCCTAAGAAGTAAAGTTAAGTAAACTAATGCATAAGCCAAAGATGTATGACTAATTAGTGTATGTGTTGTTTTTCTTATGTGCTACATAGGAATTGGATTGAGCAGTTCAGCATAACTTGTAGCTGTGCGTAAGGCAAGTTTCCTAACTTCATTCATATTTCAAAGGAATGCTAGTTTCTTAAACTTCTCAGATGGTGAACTTGAGAAGTTCTGTCTATGTGCTAATGTGTAATATTTGTGCAAGGTGGTAGAACATATGAGGCCTTGTGCTATAATGTGAACACTTCGGTGTTTCTATGAAATGAACTATTCTGTGATTTAACTGTTCAATAAGAGAATGCTCTGTTTATACATGATCGGTTATTGTTAAGTCTGTGCTAATGATTCTAGCCAGACAGAATGTGTATGAAAAAGGTAGAAGAATGAAAGTATTTTAAAATGAAATTGAATATTGTTTTAAAATGATAGGAATCGAGATTATTCCTATTATTTAAGCTGCTTCATAACCTTTGTTCGGTTATTGAAGTCATAAAAGAATGTTTGAATTCTTGAAGATGTTTGATGTTTGTTCAACTGTGATGACTTGTTGGGCAGTTGAATTCTCACACTTGCTTTAAATGAAAAACATTTTTATCAAACGATGCTAGAAGAATTTAAGGATCCCGTAAAGATCAAGCTGACGGTATCTAGATGAAGTGCCATTCAGAATGTGGATGAGCGAGAAGATTAAGCGAAGACTTGTAATATAGAAATATGAAATTGAACTATAGACTAGTTTAAGAAACTGTTATGTATCCTTGGTGGCGGATAAAAATCACTCTTGTAAGATGAAATGAATAATGTATTTATCATTATTTGTAATGAAAAAGGTTATATGGTTTTTAGAACCTCGAATTTGAGAGTATATGTTGTTATATTTCATGATATAATGATGTATGTTTGGAAGAAGATGGGATCGTGACGTACGGAATTCGGGTGTGAAGATAGGTCGGATTTCGGGGCGTTACAGATTGGTATCAAAGCTGATAGGTTATAAATCTTAGGTAAGAGTATCTAAGACTATAATCGTAGAGAGATGGATAAGATGGTCACCACGTGATCATAGTGAATCGTACTAACAGATGAGTTGTTAAACGATGAATGATTTATAGTACTACAAAATAGTACTAGAAGAAGAACTCGGATTGAGTTGTGAAGGATAGTATATGAATTAAAGAAAATTTGTATTAAGTTAAGAGAGATTTAGGAGTTGTAAAATTTCAATTGAGGACTCATGTGATAGCTGAGTTGTAAGAACCTGTGTATAGGCAGAGGTTTGTGCTTGGTATAACAACTGCTTAGCTTATTACAGTGATAATCATTGGAATTGGTCATGTTATCAAGATGTATATGACGAGAAGGTGAATCTTTTCTCATGTATATACTTGATAGGTAGAGAACGATAAGGTAGGTGCGAGTTCTTGAAACTCATACTTATGGTACGTTCGTGACTCATAATGATATGGTATGTTTTTGAACTTCTCAGCGAATGGAATGGACGCTTATGGTCTGTCTGGGATGGTTCTTAAACTCATATTATTGTGGAAAGTTCCTGAACTCATAATGTGTGGTAAGTTGATGGATTGTGCTAAGGCAGAGGGATGTTTAGACTGAAAACAAGTTGTTTCCAGTAGGCTTAGTATTGAAGGTGCTAGAGAAGATTAAGTACTATCGCAGTAAGACAATGAAGGTAGAAGGAGAATAGGATATTCCAAGTCATCTAGCTATGCTAGATTTTGAAGTTTATTGAACTCGTGCTGATAAGTACGTTTTGAAAAAGGAAAGAATTGGGTCAAATTTTGGAACTAATAGATTTTTAAAAGAGCTATTCTTGGTATGTCTATGCTAATTGCTTCGGCTAGACAGAAATTGATTTGAAATATCAAAATAAATTTTATATCATCAGTGCATTTGATGCAAGGATGGTAAAAGGATGGAGTTATTAATGCAAATGAACCTGGTGTTAGATGTGATCTTAGGATCAACAACCCGCTATGGTATGATGTATAATGACGAAGTCATAAACTGACGAAGTCCTCAACGTACTGTGAAAAGTAAGGTATCATGACGTCATAAAACGTTTTGATGTATTACGAAAAGAATTTAAAGAAGTAGTCGATGTTAATTGAGTTGACTAGACGAATGTTTCACGTTGATATCCAATTTATTGGTATGGTCTAAGCTACTTGATTTGGCTAGACAAATGGTATATCATGTTTAAAAGAAAATCAAGTTGTTTTGGTGCAGAATCTAATGATTAAGTCTGAGGTGAACACACCTCGAAATGGGGTTATACAATGGGTTGATCGCATACGTATGGAAGATGTAGTTTACCTTCTTGGTGATTATAAACTTCTAGTAAGAGTTCCTGGTCAATTTGACCCCTCAGCAAAAGTATGAAATATTTTAAGGGGATTCTTATATTCCTCGTTGATCATTCTAGTTCATAATTCTTGATAAGTTGTGAAGGTGAGAGAATGTTTGAAAAATAGGAACTTCTTTGAAGAGAAGTTGAGAAGATGGGTAGGCTAAAATTTTGAGGATGAAATTCGGTGAAGAAGGGGTGAATGTGATGACCCGGGTATGGGTGTGGTTTTAAGAAATTCCGAGGACAGAATTTTTATAAGAGGGGAAGAGTGTAACGACCCAAAAATTTAGATTTTCCGGAATTTAAGTTTAAAGAATTAGTTATTAATAAAATGAATTTTTATTAATAATATTATGTGCTATGTGTTTATTAATCGTTCTAGAGCCTAGGATGATTACAAGTCGGGAGGATTCTGGCTATGAGCTAGACTAAGAGATTAAGAATTTTCAAGATGAAAATAAAAATTTTCTGGGAACAAAATATTTTCGGGAAAAAAGATGAAATAGGCACTATTCACCTGACGAAACCTAAGGGTTAAGGTTTGAATAACATAAACCTTTCTGAGAGTTCGGCATATCGAAATGACATTCCGTCGAAAGATTTGCTGATAATATGTCGTGAAAAGTTAAGTAAGCTGATAAAAGTTTTTCTCAAAAAATGTGCAGAAATCGGAAGAAATAAAAACGACGAAAAGTACTGCTGTGTATTTTTCACTCGTTTAACTACGTTAGGGTAAAACGTGAAGGAAAACGCTCAACGCCAAAAAGTGTTTTTTAGTTTTTCAGAAATCCAAAGAATACGTAAAAGTTAATCGATAAAGGAAAGACGAAATATCCAAAAATATTTGAATTTCGAGAATCGCAGTTTTTAAAACTGTCGGACGAAAACCCGAAAGACGGAACCACGTAACTTAAAGTCTAAGTAGACTTAAGGGCTAAGTTAACTTAACACTTAAGTAATGAATGGTAAGGAGGAGTGAATAGTAAGAAGGTTAGGTGGTGAAATGACTAAAATGCCCCTAGCCTTGAAAATCTACAAATAGTAAGCTTAATTCATTTGAATGGGATTTTGAAAATCCTACATCTAGAGAGAGAGAGAATTCAGATGGAGAGGGAGAAGGAAGAAAATGAGCATGATTGATCGGATCAAAAATGTTCGTGAGATAGAAATGCTAGCAAATCGCCGATTTTGGCTAGCGGAAGAAAAATAAAGAGGAAAGGTATTAAAACCTAACTTCTATGTTAGATTTTCTTTAAGTTTTATATGTTTAATCATAACTTAAAGAGAATAAGAAGTAGATAATGTTAGGGATGATTTCATATGGTTGAAATCATGAGAAATAAGACAAAATAAGAATTTGAAGTTTAGTAAATAAATTTCTTAAGGAAGTATAGGATTCGTAATGAATTAGAACGATCTAAGTTGATTATATCAATAAGTAGATGAAATAAGTAAGGAACAAAATTCTATAACATCAAATTCCAATAAAAAGTGAAATCGTAATCCAAAATATCGATTAAAATGAAGAACGAACGAAGAACACAAAGAACATGCGAAGAACACGAAGAACGTTGTTGATAGACAAATTTAAAACCATCGTAGGATAATTGTTGTTGATGGACAAGTTTAAAACCATCGCGTATAAGTTAGATGCATATTGTTTGGTTAGGAACGGTAGAAACGTTCATGAAGAACGGATTAAAACTTAGCTATAACGAAGTTATGACGAAAATTTCGTAAAAGACAAATGAGAATTAGAAAGGTAGTAAATGAACCCGAACGTGTAGGGTTTCATAAGAATATAAAAGAACGTAGAAAAAGTGAGTTGTGGACTCAAGAACGATCGAATTCCAAGTTTAGATGACCGAATTACGGACGAACGAACAAAGAGCGTTAAAAACGTAAAATGAACAAAGGGTGAAGGCCAAGCCAATCGAATGGTATGTTAACAGATTCAGAATGAAGTTCTGTCTGAGGGGGATTGAAGTACGTAAGATATGGAAGAGAATAGCTATGGAACGACCTCATTCCGAGTTATAACAAAGGAGTTATGAGATCGGAAAGTAGCGTCTCAAAATGAAGTTAACACTTAGAAGAAATTTTCAAGAATTAGGCTTTGGCGCCGCGACGCCAACCATGCCTTGTAAGGTGGCACTGCAGCGCCAGACCAGGGAGCCGGATACTGTAAACTCGCGTCATGGCACGAGAGATAGAAGGAAGAGTGGCGCCGCAGCGCTAGTGTGGGGAAAAAGCCAGAGAAGAACTTTTAACTGCTCAACTCTTGGGGGAAATGTACGGGAAGATAAAGAACATAATGTTCAACTAATGTAACACTTAAGTAAGTAATTTAAACCTTTAATGAAGGTTGAAAAGAAAGATTTAACGAGATTAAAAGACAAAGAATTTTAAATGCGAGTTACATAACCGATGTTCGAGGACCATAGTCGCGATGAATGAACGTGGGGGATTGCTATGGTTGTGATTCCTTAGACGTTGAGTGATGAGGGTAATGAATAACATTTCGATGTTATTTCATGATAGTGAGAGATAAGTATGAAGCGTATAGACGTTGTGTGTGCAACGCTGTTGCGATAAATGAGTGGTCTTAGCATACAACGAACGATATGGCTTGGACAATAAGAATGACTAATGTACATAACGAAAGTATTAAGTAAGATACGAATGGTATTAAGAAAGCCATAATGAACGGTAATAATATTAATGAAAGTGTAAGGTGAGTCGTATAAGAATTAATCCTGAGGGGTGGCATTTAGTTGCCAGCAAGCCATAAGCAATGAGAAATTAACTTATGAAGATTATAGTTTAAATAGTTCGGATAAGTTAAGATAAGTTAAGTTGTAGTACAATCGTAATCTTTGATGGTTGACATATGGGAGCTGGGCTAAACAATTCCTTTAAAGAGCGAATGTATATACAAAACTGGCAACCGATCTAACTCATTGTTATGGGCAGTGTAGACGAGATGGGAACTTGTTTGTTGGTTGTTTATGGGAAACCACTCAGAGTACCATATGGACTACTAGCAGAGAAACGATGTGTGCTGAGTCTTAGAGAAGTTATAAGAAGAAGATAAGATGTAAAACATCAGAGATGATGAACGTTAAATTAAGACATCTCCATATGTCATGAAGCCATAAAACGATAATGAAAGTGGTCGCGTAAACTTAGGTTACAAGAACGAGAACCCTAAGAAGTAAAGTTAAGTAAACTAATGCATAAGTCAAAGATGTATGACTAATTAGTTTATGTGTTGTTTTTCTTATGTGCTACATAGGAACTGGAATGAGCAGTTCAACGTAAGTTGTAGCTATGTGTAAGGCAAGTTTCCTAACTTCATTCATATTTCAAATGAATGCTAGTTTCTTAAACTTCTCAGATGTCGAACTTGAGAAGTTATGTCTATGTGCTAATGTACGATATTTGTGCAAGGTGGTAGAACATATGAGGCCTTGTGCCACAATGTGAACACTTTGGTGTTTCTATGAAATGAACTGTTCTGTGATTTAGCTGTTCAATAAGAGAATGCTCTGTTTATACATGATCCGTTATTGTTAATTCTGTGCTAATTGTAAGACCCCAACTTATTATGAATAAAATTATAGTTTCTCTATTCATTATCTTGAAATAATAAGGAGTTAATTTGATATAATGTTTTGGTTATGGGAGAAATGTGCAAATTTTACAAAATAAGTAAATAGTTGTAAAATATTCATTTTTGTCGGGGAATATTCGTTTGGTCGTGGAATATTCTTTTTGTTGGGAATATCCGTACGACGGCGCAGTCATTTGTGGGCTCATAACAGAATAACTGTCGCAAGAAGAAAACGACAAAGTATGAGTTTTTATAAATAACGGTGTAATTATTACCGTTAACACTATTGGATTACCTGGTGGTTAAAATACAGTAATACGCGTGGTTGCACAGTAGCACACGGTATTGTACAGTATTGTTGAATTATTGATTCGTACGTAAGAAGGCACTACTTAATAATTGTTACAGTAGTTACTGTTCAATATTTTATTTTATTGATTCA
The DNA here is from genome assembly GCA_020205505.1 of Panax japonicus. Classification (NCBI taxonomy): domain Eukaryota; kingdom Viridiplantae; phylum Streptophyta; class Magnoliopsida; order Apiales; family Araliaceae; genus Panax; species Panax japonicus. The sequence continues at coordinate 31,990,725 of CM035108.1, forward strand.
ATAATTGTTGCGTTGATATTTTATATTATTGTTGTTTCAATAATTGTCACTGCACTGTATTTCCCATTATCAGATCAATAATTCATATTGTTTGAATAATATTATTAGATAACATTATTGGCAGTGTCAAGAAAGTTCTGTCTAAGGAGAGGTTTGGTCCCCTAATTACGCGCCAGTAAAGAAGAAATCCTTATTGGAAAGCCCCCTCTTTCCTGGGAACTGCCAAGTTGTCATAATTATAATTCTGTAATATTATTTGTGAATAATTAATTATTGATTTATATGATAATGAAATATTTTTTTAATGTGGATATAAATGATGTATTTATTTATGTGGTTATAATTGAATAAATTAATGTTGAGGTGTTTTATCAGTATTTTGTTGGATTGGAGGTAATAAAAACTCAAATCGGTGTTCTTAAAGCTCTATTGCGTGAGTAATAATTTTAATCCGACCGTTGGAACATTGTAATTTTTGGATATGTTATACATATATGAGTTGAGTATATGTCCACAAATTTTGAACAGTTGAAAATTAACGCATGATTTGTTATGAATTTTAAAAGGGTTGAAACGGTATTCAAAATCATTCGTTTGTGAATTTTGAATATTTTCGGTCTGGAATTCGGAAAAACTTTCTTCTGTAAAGTTGTAGAGAATTTGATTTCAAGCAGAATGGACATAAAATTTGTATTTTTCTGATAAACAAGCTATTTTCTATGAATTACTGAAGTTTCAAAAAATAAAATATTTTTTATTAAATTATGGGTGGAACCCACTTTTGGTAGGTGTTGAATACACATGTGGGCTGCCAAAGAATTTTAGAATTGGCTGGCTTCTTTGATCAAATTGGGTGTGCATAGATGTAAAGAAATAAATAATATTATTTTATTATTTTAGTCTCCTTTGGCGTTCTAACATTTTCCTATAAATAGACACTTAGGTTAGAATTGAAAATCACACCAGAAACAAGTTTTCTTTCTCTCTAGATTATCGAGCGTATTTTTTTGAGTATTTTGATACTTTGAGAGTTGTTATTCTGTGCAAGTTTCTGTCGGCTTTATATTCGAAATTCAGTCAGAAGTACGGTTATTTTGAGGTAAGGGATGTTATTTTCTTTCGAAATGATATTATTTTCTTCAATATCATTATGCCGAAATATTGGTGAACTTTTTAATCAAAATTATATCTTTTTGTGTCGGGGTTACTATTCACGTATACGCTATTCACGTATACGACACTATTTACCGAAAAATAAAAATTTTCATTTTTGTCCAAGATGTCTATTTTGTCTACTATCTTTGATTGTATCCATGTTTTGATTGTTATTTTTGGATTCTGCTTCATAATTGATTATTATGAAGTATTATTGATCTTGGATAAACTGTTATACGAATCCCTAATATTTGTCCTTCTGTCTCACTGAATTCGTTTTCTTTAAAATATTTTTCATCATCCTCGGTCCTAAATGATGATATTACTGAATATCTTTGGCCTGTAGTGCAAAGATGAATGATTAACTGATGAATATCTTTGGCCCGTAGTGCAAAGATGAATAGTTGTTGAGATGAACATGACCAACTGGTGATACAAATGAATATCTTTGGCCTGTAGTGCAAAGATGAATTTTTTTTTTAATTAAAGATGTATATTGATTGTTGTTACAGGGATAAAATATTGATGATGTACTTTTAAATCTTAGAAGATAGTAGAATTCATTCTCTATGTGACTCTTCTAATAGATTATTGTTTCCGCTGCAGATTATTGATCTAAAACTTGTTGTCTATTGTATTCTATCAGATTTTTCTTTGTTGAAGACTAATGATAATTTTTTGTATATTATCTTAGTCATAATATTCTTTACTGGGCTAGTTGAGGTCACCCTTTTCCTTTTTGTTCTATTTTTCTTCTCAAGAGGTGAGAACATAGCAGGATCTTGTCGGGGTTTGGAGTGATGGTTCTAGAAAGATGTTTTAGCAGTCCTCACTATTTCTGTAAAATAGTGTATGAATAATTGTAATGAGGACTTATTTGAGTGTGGATATTGTCTAGAAGACAATATTTGTATTTAAACTCACAGTATGTGTTGTCGTATTTTGCACGACAATTGTATTATTGAAGTTGTAGTTTGCTTTCTGTACCATGTATTTGATGACTCAGAATAGGTTGGATGGATTGGACCTATTTTGGGGGCGTCATAGTTGGTATCAAAGCTTAGGGATATGGTCTCTGGCGGAGATCGGGGAATAGAACTAAGAGGGGAGAGATGAGTAAATCCTTCGCTAGTGTGTCCTATCTAAGCTTATTTGTTGGTCGGTCATAATATAGAGATATTATGTGATATGTTAATTTATTTAATTAACCCTTGTTTTATGGCAGTATTTAAGAATGGCTGCTGAGAACGTTAACAATGGAGTGTATGAGACTGTGGAACAACCTTTAGTCACAAACTAGGAGAACGTGCAACAGGAAGATAATATTCTTCCTGTAAACGACACTACCGAGCAAACGATGAATGATGAAATGTTTAGGAGATTTTTGCGGTTCATGCAAAATCAGACGAGGCAGACTCGTGTACAAAATATGGGTGGAAGTAATGGCAATGCGCGGTCTTTCACAGCCAAGCAGTTCAAAGAGTTGGGACCACCAGATTTCTGGGGAAAGCCCGATCCGATTAAGGCGAAAACATGGGTCAAGCAAATTACCAAGATATTCGATGTCTTGGGATGCACGGAGGAACAGAAGGTTCCATTTGCCACCTTTATGTTTCGTGGTGAGGCAGATTACTGGTGGAAATCTGTGAAGCGTACCCATCCAGCTGCACTCAGCATGTTTTGGGAGACATTTCAGAAACTGTTCAATGACAAGTACTTTCCTGAAAGTATTCATCATATGAAAGAAGTGGAGTTTATTTGACTGGAACAAAATAACATGACGGTGTCCCAGTACGAGACAAAGTTTGCAGAGTTATCCAGGTTTGCACCTCATTTGGTGGAGAATGAGGAAAGTATGACGTAGATGTTTTTGAGAGGTCTAAAACCCGATATACGTCAATATCTTATTTCTCATAAATTTTCTATGTATTCAGATGTTGTTAACAAGGCTCAATTACTAGAGCGAGATAGTGAGTACGTGTTGATCTTATTTCTTTAAAGATACTTGCATTTGTTGTGATTTCAGGGATTGATTAGTTGAGCACTCATCATGCCAAAATTGATTACTTTTATAAGGTTGTTAGTTTTCATATTCCTAACCAACCTGTTATGTGAATTCAAACAACTAAACCATTAAAGTCAAACACTTTCATATCAAGCCATTAAGCCATTCGTTTATTGAAAAACGGATGTCAAGTTTTTTAGCCCATTTCATGGATTTAAACAAAAATACGTCAGATTTGAATGATAATTCTGTTGTTAGTAAATCTCCTGACATAATTCCTGGAGAATTTTCTGAGTGTGATATTGAATTTTGTATCGACTTTGAACTCGGTACAAAACTATTTCTAAAATCTCATATCGAATGGCTCCTATTGAACTTCAGGAGTTAAAAACCCAAGTATAAGAGTTGGTACCCGAGCCTCTATCTGGTGACTTCTTTTGTTGAATACACCAAAGCTAGACTCTCCATAGGGGACGCTATATTGGTGTGGTGGTAAAACGATAGGTACTATTGTGACGTGCTATACAAGATTGGGATATGAATTACAGTTAAGAGCAACCGAAGTCGGTGACCAAAGTACGTAGCTTTCTGGGCTTAACTGGTTACTATTGGAGATTTGTGGAAGGACTTTCTCGAATCATTACTCCGTTAACTTAGCTGACTCGGAAAGATACAAAATTCGTATGGAGCGAGGAATGCGAGAAGATTTTCCTAGAGCTCAAGAGGCGACTTATTTCGGCACCTGTTCTGACCATACCATCCTGGAAAAGCAAACGTGGTAGCTGACGCATTGAGTAGAAGATCATACACGAGTACGAGTGCGATATTATTGAATACAAAGACCTATTTTGTATAATTTACAAATGATAGAGATAGATTTAAAGACTCTAGGTACCCACGTGATGATATACGAGTAGAATCGACTTTAATCGATAACGTTAAAACCGCTCAAGCTGCACACCGGAGCTGATGAATATAAAGAAGAAGGTGCAAGAAGGCGTTATTCTAGAAATAAGAGTCGATGAAGAGAAGAAAGCTCAAACCTTTGATTTATTTGAAATCCTCGATTGAGTAGGAACTGTGGCCTATAGACTCTCCTTAATGCTAAGTATGTTGCATGTTCATAACGTTTTTCACGTATCGATGTTATGTAAATATGCAGACGACCCAAACCACATTATTAAGTTAGAACTAGACCAGATAGCCAAAGATTTAACTTATGAGGAGGTACCTGTTAAGATCTTAGATAGGAAAGAGCATGTCCTACGGACAAAGGTTATACCACAAGTCAAGGTTTTGTGGAGGAACCATGCTATTGAAGAAATGACCTGGGAGTTGGAATCAGAAATGAAAGTGAGGTACCCTCGCCTGTTCGAAACACCAGGTACGTACGTCAATTTCGAGGACAAAATTTCATAAGGAGGGAAGGTTGTAAGACCCCAACTTATTATGAATAAAATTAAATTTTCTCTATTCATTATCTTAAAATAATAAGGAGTTAATTTGATATAATGTTTTGGTTATGGGAGAAATGTGTAAATTTTACAAAATAAGCAAATGGTTGTAAAATATTCATTTTTGTCGGGGAATATTCGTTTGGTCGTGAAATATTCTTTTTATCGGGAATATCCGTACGACGGTGCAGTCATTTGTGGGCTCATAACAGAATAACTGTCGGATGAAGAAAACGACAAAGTATGAGTTTTTATAAATAACGGCGTAATTATTACCGTTAACACTGTTGGATTACCTGGTGGTTAAAATACAGTAATACGCGTGGTTGTACAGTAGCACACGGTATTGCATAGTATTGTTGAATTATTGATTCGTACGTAAGAAGGCACTACTCAATAATTGTTACAGTAGTTACTGTTCAATATTTTATTTTATTGATTCAATAATTGTTGCGTTGATATTTTATATTATTATTGTTTCAATAATTGTCACTGCACAGTATTTCCCATTATCAGATCAATAATTCATATTATTTGAATAATATTATTAGATAACATTATTGGCAATGTCTAGAAAGTTCTGTCTAAGGAGAGGTTTGGTCACCTAATTGCGCGCTAGTAAGGAGAAATCCTTATTGGAAAGCCCCCTCTTTCCTGGGAACTGCCTGGTTGTCATAATTGTAATTCTGTAATATTATTTGTGAATAATTAATTATTGATTTATATGATAAGGAAATATTTTTTTGATGTGGATATAAATGATGGGTTTATTTATGTGTTTATAAATGAAGGAATTAATGTTGAGGTATTTTATCAGTATTTTGTTGGATTGGAGGTAATAAAAACTCAAATCGGTGTTCTTAAAGCTCTATTGCATGAGTAATAATTTTAATTCGACCATTGGATCATTGTGATTTTTGGACATGTTATACATATATGAGTTGAGTATATGTCCACAAATTTTGAACCGTTGAAAATTAACACATGATTTGTTATAAATTTTAAAAGGGTTGAAACGGTGTTTAAAATCATCCGTTTGTGGATTTCGGATATTTTTGGTTTGGAATTCGAAAAAACTTTCTTCTATAAAATTGTAGAGAATTCGATTTCAGGCAGAATGAACATAAAATTCATATTTTTCTGATAAATGAGCTATTTTCTATGAATTACTGAAGTTTCAGAAAATAAAATAATTTTTATTAAATTATGGGTGGGACCCACTTTTGGTAGGTGTTGAATACACATGTGGGCTGCCAAAGAATTTCAAAATTGGCTGGCTTGTTTGATCAAATTGTGTGTGCATAGATGTAAAGGAATAAATAATATTATTTTATTATTTTAGTCTTCTTTAGCGTTCTAGCATTTTCCTATAAATAGACTCTTAGGTTAGAATTGAAAATTACACCAGAAACAAGTTTTCTTTCTCTCTAGATTATTGAGCGTATTTTTGTGAATATTTTGATACTTTGAGAGTTGCTATTTCGTGCAAATTTCTGTCGGCTTTATATCCTAAATTCAGTCAGAAGTACGGTTATTTTGAGGTAAGGGATGTTATTTTCTTTCGAAATGATATTATTTTCTTCAATATCATTATGCCGAAATATTGGTGAACTATTTAATCAAATTTGGAACTTTTTGTGTCGGAGTTACTATTCACGTATACGACATTATTCATCCAAAAATAAAAATTTTCATTTTTATCCAAGATGTCTATTTTGGCTACTATCTTTGATTGTATCCATGTTTTGATCGTTATTTTTGGATTCTGCTTCACAATTGATTATTATGAAGTATTATTGATCTTGGATAAACTGTTATACGAATCCCTAATATTTGTCCTTCTGTCTCACTGGATTCGTTTTCTTTAAAATATTTTTCATCATCCTAAGTCCTAAATGATGATATTACTGAATATCTTTGGCCTGTAGTGCAAAGATGAATGATTAACTGATGAATATCTTTGGTCCGTAGTGAAAAGATGAACAGGTGTTGAGATGAACATGACCAACTGGTGATACAAATGAATATCTTTGGCATGTAGTGCAAAGATGATTTTTTTTTATTAAAGATGTATATTAATTGTTGTTACAGGGATAAAATATTGATGATGGACTTTTAAATCTTAGAAGATAGTAGAATTCATTCTATACGTGACTCTTCTAATAGATTGTTGTTTCCGCTGTAGAATATTGATCTAAAACGTGTTGTCTATTGTATTCTATAAGATTTTTCCCGGTTGAAGACTAATGATAATTTGTTGTATATTATCTTAGTCATAATATTCTTTACTGGGTTAGTTGAGCTTCCCCTTTTCCTTTTTGTTCCATTTTTCTTCTCAGGAGGTGAGAACATAGTTGAATCTAGTCGGGGTTTGGAGTGATGGTTCTAGAAAGATATTTTAGCTGTCCTCACTATTTCTGTAAAATAGTGTATGAATAATTGTAATGAGGACTTATTTGAGTGTGGATATTGTCTAGAAGACAATATTTGTATTTAAACTCACAGTATGTGTTATCGTATTTTGCACGACAATTGTATTATTGAAGTTGTAGTTTGCTTTTTGTACCATGTATTTGGCGACTCAGAATAGGTTGGATGGATTGGACCTATTTTGGGGGCGTCACACTAATGATTCTAGCCAGACAGAATGTGTATGAAAAAGGTAGAAGAATGAAAGTATTTTAAAATAAAAGTGAATATTATTTTAAAATGATAGGAATCGAGATTATTCCTATTATTCAAGCTGCTTCATTGCCTTTGTTCGATTATTGAAGTCTTAAAAGAATGTTTGAATTTTTGAAGATGTTTGTTCAACTGTGATGACTTGCTGGGCAATTGAATGCTTATACTTGCTTTAAATAAAAAACCTTTTCAGCAAACGATGTTAGAAGAACTTAAGGATCCCGTAAAGATCAAGCTGACGGTATCCAAATGAAGTGCCATTCAGAATGTGGATGAACGAGAAGATTGAGCGAAGACTTGTAATATAGAAATATGAAATTGAACTATAGACTAGTTTAAGAAACTGTTATGTATCCTTGGTGGCGGATAAAAGTTACTCTTGTAAGATGAAACGAATAATGTATTTATCATTATTTGTAATAAAAAAAAGTTATATGGTTTTTAGAACCTAGAATTTGAGAGTATATGTTGTTATATTTCATGATATAATGATGTATGTTTGGAAGAAGATGGGATCGTGACGTACGGAATTCGGGTGTGAAGATAGACCGAATTTTGGGGCGTTACAATTATTATTATTATTATTATTACTACTATTATATATCCAGATCTGTGTATCAAAATTCCAACACCCGATGCCGGAGAAATTAAAACGGATGATGACCAGGTAATGTTGGCCAGACTTCTTTTTTCCGTGGCCACTACTAAGGCCGAGAAGATTAAGGGGATGTTTGTTTAGAGCTGAATGAATCTGAATGGAACTGAATGGAACTGAATCTGAATGGCTGAATCGGTCTGTACGTTTATTTTGGTTTGAATGGCTGAATCGGTAAGATGGACGAGCTGAATGGTTAAGTCAATTTTTTTAGCTGAATGGCTGAATGAGCAGCTGAATGAAGTAAATTTTTTTAAAAAAAATTAAAAAATTAAAAAATATTAACTATTATATTAAGTAATATTAAATAAATTTACAATAATTTTGAATTTTTTCAAAGGGATAAAATAATAAAATTTTATCATTCAGATGTTTCAGACATGTCAATTATCAAACATCTTTTTTAATCCAGATTCAGATTCAACTCATTCAGATTCAGATTTAGCTCATTCAGATTCATATTCAGATTCATTAAATTTTTATCAAACACCCCCTAAGGCATCCCTGGGTAGTAATGTTATTGATATTGTTATTGATATTTTTTTTATTGTTATTATTATTATTGTTAGTATTATTATTATTGTTATTATTATTATTATTATTATTATTATTATTATTATTATTTTATTGAATTTTATTTTTATTTTTATTATTGTTAATATTATTATTATTATTGTTAATATTATTATTATTATTATTGTTGTTGTTATTGTTATTATTATTATTACTATTATTATTATTATTATTATTATGATTGTTATTATTAGTATTAGTACTATAATTTTATAAAAAATTATAATAACAATAATAATAATAGTACTAATACTAATACTAATACTAATAATAATTATTATTATTATTATTATTATTATTATTATTATTACCGTTATTGATATTATTATTATTAGTATTATTATTTTATTATTTTGGTTTCTTGCATGAGTGCGTATAAATTATAGTAATGCAAGAAGTTATTGTTATTGTTATTGAGGGAAATGATTTATTTAATTATAAATATTAATACTTGCAAAATTATTTGCTCAGTTAGTTATTCGTTCCAATTGTTTAGCTAGAGGTTTTGAGTCCAAAATTTTTAACAACAAAAAGGCTCAATACCAAAAACCCATAAAGTTTAGTGGTTTGCCCATTTCCTCCTCTCCTTGGCTCCTTCTAAATAAAACTTGCACATTCGGACTCGATCACATTTCCCTCCCCTACAAAGCTGTCATTCAGGTGTGGGTATAGATCTTCTTCAATATTCAAAAGCATTTGAGCAAAATTCTCACTTTGCTTCTCTCTCACTCTATACCCATATGCAGTAATCTTATCCCGTTGTTTCTTTCATCCTAGATCAGCGGACACTTTCTTTCACCTGAGAACCGACTGAAGCTTTTATATCTTGATCTTTAGTGTAAAATTGATTGATGGGTTACTTTGAATTATTGTTTTGAGGTCGAATTGAGTAATGGGTAGTTGTTGAAATTCTAATTTTGTGGTGAAAAACTTCATTTCAATGCCTATTTGATCCAATTTGAACAAAGGATCATTTTGAAGTTTTAATTTTGCGGTAAAACTGTGGAAGGAATCCGGGAGAGATGCGGCGGCGGGCGGCCGATTTCCGGCGCCCGGTTCGAAGGAGGTTTTCATGTTGGATCTGGACGCTTCTTGGGTTATTCTCTATAGCAGGATTTATTCTGTTTTTTGTTCAGCATTTTCATCACCATGAAGATCGGGTCGAAAAGCCTTTACTGGTAAGACTTTTACAAACCCGGCTGTCAATTATTTGATCTGAGAATTTTCTTATTTGATATGAAGGACTTGGCTTCTACTATGTTTATTTTGTATTTTTGAAGAAAAGTTGTTCTTTTGTGTATCCATAATATGGTTTTATGAATGATTAGTTGATGTTTTGCTTTTGAATTAAGGTCGTAAACGAGCCAAATCTCGATTCAGACTCGACTCGAAAAAATACGAGTATGATCCAAATCTAAGTATTAAAAATAGTTCGAATAAAAAAATGTGTAGAATCTGAGCAATGTTATACTCGACTCGTTTAAAATTCAAGTTACTCAAATTGTGATTCGATACATACTCGATTGATACATATTCGATACATTCTCTTATAATATATACAAAATTAAATCAAATTAGGTTAATTAATTATTATTATTTTGTTTTATTTTTAATTTTAATTGTGATTTTATATTTGTAAAATGTAATAGTAAATATATTTTCTCATTTCTTAGTAAAATAACAAATTTAATTAATAATTATATTTATTATAAAGCTAGTTATTATTCGTTGACTCGAATTCGAGCTTGAATTTGAAGCTCGCAAGTAGTTTGAATATAATTCGATTCGAGTCGGATAGAATTCGAGTAATAAATATTCGAGTTGAGTAGAATCTGAGTATATTTTAAATACAATTTGAATTCGAGTATGAATTTAACTTTTCGACTCGAATTCGAGTAGCCCTCTGTTCGCTTCGATTCGATTCGTTTACACCTTACTTTTGATGCTTGAACTCTTAGTAGTTTGTGTAAGGATCTTTGAGGATAGAACCTTACCTAGCTCAACTATGAAGCTTAGTTTCAGATAGAGAAGAAGATTCAAGTGAGAAACAAAGAGGGGAAGAAGATAACATAGAATTTGAGAAGGAGCTAGAAAGAGAAGTAGAGAGAAAAACAGAAATAGCAATACACATTTTCACCTCCCGTTCATACAATATGTTACAAGTATTTATCAGAATATTCACTTGAAATGGAAATGACAAGTCTATACCTTCAATTACAATTCACTCTACGAATTGATTACTGACCAACTCCTATTCCTTACAATCATCCCCTCTTCAAACCAACCTTGTTCTCAAGGTTGAAAATGGGGAAATCTCTTATGGAGTTGCTCCCAGTCCTCCCATGTAGCTTCAGAAGGTAAAGTGTTGGATCATTGGACGAGTACTTCGGCTGCTATAGAATTGTGCTTCTTACTCCTATCTAATACAACCATTGGAGTTGTAGAAGGACAATGAAGTCCAATCTTCTTCTTAAGAAGTGACACAAGAAATACAGGATTAACTTTGGCATCCACAGGAAGCTTGAGTCTATAAGCAACAATACCAATCTTCTCTATAGGGAAAGGCCCAAAATATTTAGGAGCTAGTTTCCCAAATTTGGTCTGCAACAAAATAGCCTGTTTATAAGGCTTGATTCTTAACTATACCAGATCACCCACCATAAAAGATCGCTCACTTCTAGCTTTGTCAGCATATTGTTTCATCCTGGATTGAGTAGCTGTCAAATTTTTCTTAAGTAACTGCATTAATTCAGTTTTGTCCTGGCAAAAAGATCTAGTAGTAGGGTCATGAATTTGGCCATATTGGTGGAAATTGAGATGTGGGGGCTTATATCCATATAATTCTTCAAATGGTGTGGCCTTCAATCCATTGTGGTAATGTGTATTGTACCACCATTTAGCCAAAGCTAACCGAGTTGACTAGCAACAATACCAAAATATGAGGCATTTGTTTTCAAAACAAATGGCATATTAATGTTTGGCATTGCTAATACCGGAGCCTAGACCATTGCATCCTTAAGAGCCAAAAAAGCAGTTGTAGCTCCCTCATGCCAAAGGAATTTATCCTTCTTTAACAGCTCAGTCAAAGGTTTGCTAATAAGGCCATAATTCTTGATAAACCACCTGTAATATCCTGTCAAAGCCAGAAACCCTCTCAAACTCTTAATGTTATGAGGCAATCCTTCCCAGTTGCTATTACTTCTTCACCACATACATCCGAATCACAGTCATTATTGCAGTGATGAGATGGTATCATCATGAATAATTGAGGTTTCTTACACTGGTGGCCCATGGTATACGGCTCATCACAAGAGAAACATAGCCCTTTCTTCCTCTTCTCAGAGGTTTGTTCACTAGTCAATCCCCTAACTGATAAGGACCTATTGACCTCCATGTTAGGTAGACCTGCAGAAGTAGGTACAAACCCCCCCCCCCCCTCCACCAGTCTAACTAGCTATCATGGGACTAACTTTCGGCAAACTTCCTGCAACAGAAGTTCTGAGACTCATCCTGCTCCTCTTAATCCAGGACTCCAGCTTGGCCTCTTCTACCCTTGCTAAACGAATAAACTCATTAAGAGTAGTAATTTTCAGTTCTTGAATTCCCAATCGAATTTCCTCCTTCGAACTCCCATGAAACAGTCCATGAAGAAGGCCTCATTCAACACCGGATTTCTAGCTATGGCCCAACTTTTTAACTCCTCAAACTTCTTTCTATATTCATCCAAAGTACCACTTTGTTGCAAATTTTTAAGTTCCCCTATAGGATTGATCTGAGCCTCCGGGCTAAATCTAGCAACAATCTCCTCAATAAACCCATCCCATGTCAACTCCTGTCCCTCGTGAACAAAACCTGAGTACCATTCTTCAGCTTCACCTTTTAAATTCATAGTAGCTAAATATAGCTTCTTATTCTCAGCAACCACGTGATGAGAAAAAGTTTATTACATCTTCGAATCCAGGATCTTGGATTGGTACCATCAAATTTAGGAAATTCAAACTTAATTGTTTTGAATATACTATTATTAGTTTTTTCACTCGTAGATCCAGCCTCAAAAGGCCCCAAAACTGAACCAATTTGATTGCTGGAATTACCTGCGTTAGTCTGTGAAGATTGCAATCGAACAGAGAGAAGAGCCTCAAATCGTTTCATCATCTGCTCCCTCTTCAAAGCCTTGTTTGAGGTTGTTCACTGATTCCTGTACTTGAGTCTGTAATTGCTGAATAGTGTTTGTTTGTTCGCCAAACTTTGTTTCCAAATTGCTAAGTCGCTGATTGTTGGTTGCCATGTTTGGATCGGAAGGGATTTGATACCAATTGTAAGGATCTGTGAGGATAGAACCTTACCTAGCTCAACTATGAAGCTTAGTTTCAGATAGAGAAGAAGATTCAAGTGAGAGACAGAGAGGGGAAGAAGATAAGAGAGAATTTGAGAAGGAGCTAGAGAGAGAAGTAGAGTGAGAAACAGAAATAGCAATTCAGATTTTCACCTCCCGTTCATACAATCTGTTACAAGTATTTATCAGAATATTCACTTGAAATGTACAATTCACTCTACAAATTGATTACTGACCAACTCCTATTCCTTACAGTTTGGTTTATCAGCTGTAATATGTTGTAAAATAATATCTTTTTAGATGCATTCTTCAAGGTACTTAGTGAATTTTTGTTTGTTACCCTCAAATTTGATTTTAAAGAAAATGATACATTTGCCAATTATTTTTGAAGGTAGTGGCTCAAGGACTGAGCATTTACTTTGAAGTTTGTGTTCTGTATCAAAGATTAAGCAAAGTTAGGAAATAGTGTCACCTGTTTGACTTTAATATTTGGATGGAAAATTGGAACACTTGATGTATTTTGATGTCTATCTTAGAGTCATTGATGTGTTTCCCATTCAAAAAGTTTTTATTAAGACGGCCTCGGTTAGTTCATAAGAACGTTCCAAAAGCAATGAGATGTATTAAAGCCAATAAGCCAATTTGCCCGGGGCAATGAATCTAATAGGGTCTTATATTGGTTTTTCTTCTATGTTTTGTTGTAGAGTTGAATCCCTCTGTATACAGAAGTCTAATGTTATAGAGATGACAAGCACATAATATGTGATTTCAACATTATAATTTGAATTTCTGAAACAACCAATTTTCTGTTTAGGGTGCTATCTGTACCCATAAAGGAGGTGAACCGCATATATATGTATATAGTATATAAAACTGTAGGTTTCTACATGTATGGATCCTGAATTTGGTAAAATTAAATTCAGAAGATAGAAGATCAAGATTTATTATGAGCATACAATGGTTTGGATATCTCGAAGGTTTTTGAGGGTACCTATAGAAAGAATATATAGATTGGTGGTGTAGTGTTGGTCTCTGAAAGACTTTGGATTTACTTAATGTTGATTCATAGATAATCTTGTCTCGTTGCCTTTCAAAGATTACAATTGGGTTTGCTGGCTTTTCATTCGGATGTCCTTTATCCTCTAGCAGATCTGGAGTGAGAGGATTTAAGGAAGTGGACTTGCTTTGAGGTGAACTTCTTTGATATTTTTGATAAGATTGGGTTCTTTGATCAACTCACTGCGATTGGATCTAGTGGACTCTTATCTCATTTTCAACATTTGTTTTTGGGTGTAGTGAACTGCTTTGAGCAGCATCCTGATCATGGATAATTTGCATAGCGGAAGTAAAATTATTGTTAACCTCTGCTCTTTATGGAAATTTTTGAGGGTTAATCATTTTCCTTTGCATTGTTCTTTTGTCAGTAAAATTTGCCCGTGATTTTGCTATTCTTGAAGTCTCACAGATTATACCTAGGCTGGTTTAAGATTTTCAATGGTGTTTGGTGTGGCCGCAGCTGCTCATTTAGTACAGTGGTATATTTGGATAATGTAACACACATCATTTTGACCTTTGATTCCCCCTGTTTCACTGTGCATTCACACCTCTTTGTTCACTCGTCTACATCCTATTGGCATTTTCATTTTTTAATAAATTTTATTTGAAGACAAGCTATACAGATCTTGTTCGACTATACATACATCTGGTGAGGCAAGACTTTGGCCATCAAAGAAATGGTTTCTATTTCAATTTGGGAACAAAATCTATAAGCTTAATTGTACTTGCAATACTACAAAGTCAAAACATTAGGCCATCAAAACAAAAAATCGACACAAAGCAAAGATTAAAGCTTATCCAAACACTGAAAACATCTCTTTATATAAATAAATAAATTCTCTGGTCTGGGACAAAAATTTTTTTTGCAAAGATTTATCATTTCAGCATTAGTAATAATACTATCGTTGCACATGCATCAGTAGTTTAGAAGTACTACTCGCCTCTTTAAAAAATTATTTTTATTAAAATCATTTCAAACGCAAGAATAGAACCAATGGTGATTAGGCTTATATATGATGTATAGACATAATAGAATGCTCTTAGTTTTACTTATAGTATCTTGTGGAAGGCCTCACTACGTCCCATAAGAGGGAACTTTCGATCACCCCAAAATGCAACACAAGCTGGCCACCCTCTCTACTGCAATCATTTTCTCTTCTAAATCAATCTTCAGTTTGGACACTGCTTTGAATTCTAAAGGATGCATCCAAATTCTAAGGTGTCTGACCTGCTTATCCTCTGTCAGTAAAGACAATGATGCATCTGTATACTATAAATCGGAATCTAAAATGGAATTTCAAAGGAAGAAAATCTCCAGTTCTTGGAAGAGTAGACCATTGTAGATGAAATTATGAAGAATTCCTCCATTTTTAGATAGCCGGAAAGGAAGCAAAGGGTCTCCATTTTAAAAATGAATCTAGCACAAAGATGTATGAATTTTGTTTTGATATACTCAAAATTGGCATGATTCTTCTATTTAATACCATTTCAAAGATACTGAAGTTATTCGCCATTGTAACTTGGTTTCATTAAGGGCTACCTAAGTTTTCAATTCAACTAGTGGGTAGAGGCTCCCAAACTGTTGAACAACTCTTTTGAGAATTATAGAAAGTCATAATTAGTAATGATAATATTTGAAAACACTCGAGATTCTTTTGTATTTGGTACCCAATGTTGAGATTCTTTTGTATTTGGTACCCAATGTTTATATTGTTTTCAGTCAATCTGAATCGTCAGATATTCATAGTCATGGCTTAATTCTAGAGTCTTGTTTTTTTATACTAAATTTTGGAACTAGGAAGCACTGATACGGGTGCGGGACATGGGGGTGTTAACGGGTGAAAGGGTTTGGCAATGTTTAAAAGATTAGGATATGGATATGATGTGTTTGTCATTTATTCTTATTTTTATTTACATCCATTATATCAAATATATCCTCAAAGAATAAATACCTAAAGCTATGATACTCGTTTTGCATTAACAATAATGTTAACACAAAATTACAAAAGAATATAAATAACAAGGATTAACATTAACCGAATAGAACATTAAAGAGTAGCACATCCATGTAAGTTAATATTTATTTTAGCTAAATTATTACTTAACTTATGCTGCATGAAGTTTGACTTTGGTATGGGAATGGGGTGTTGATAGTGTCTAGTAGCAAAATTTTCTATTCCTAAAATAATAGGATACGAGGACATGGAGGAAAAGTATCTAAATATTAGATATGGGTGGGTTGAATGTTTTTTAAAGTTAATGTTTTATGTGAGTTGTAGTGAAAGAACATAAAACGTTTGGTGTTAATGTTATGTGCGTGGAATGTTGTAGTCAGACATATTTAAGTGATGATTTAAATATGGCAGATTTGGTGAAAATAGTACTTAGAAGATCTGACACGGATCCCATACCCACACCCATGTCCCTACTCGTTTTGACATGGGTACTTCACTTTCAAGTGAAGAATCCATGTAACATAGGACTTGAACATCAAAGATAGAGCATAGATTTGAAATAAAAGGAATTACCATTTTTACCAACTATAAACATTTCATAAAACATATTTGATAAAAAAAAATACATTACGAAAAAGAGAAAAAAAACATATTATAAATTGATTACATAACAATAACACTAATATATATATGCACATGCACTTGAAAGAGAGACCTTAAGATTGAAAAGTATAGGTATTTACTTGGATATATGTGGGATACATATCCGGGAGTATACATTTTTTTTATTTGTTTTAATTTGTGGTTATGGCTAGGATACGTATTTGAGTGTATTCCGGCAAATCTGCAATCTGCACTGGATACTTATCTAGTCCGCGTACTCTCCTGAAATGCTGTATCCCTCTTCAAAGTTCTGGAATGACTGTTGGAGGAGAGAAATGTTCTTGACAAATCCAACTCATTCCCTATGAACTGGGACGTCTTGGTCTCAGTCTTAGGAAGAATCTATAACTACTTTCATTAGGGTGAGTAATGGAGCAATTCGTGTTTCTTCAAAATCTATCAGGTAACATGCAATAAAAAAGTGTCATTAGTTTCAGTTCAATAGAATGTTCAAGAAAGGACACTTGAAGGATTTATATTGTTTGCAAACAAAACTTGCGTAGCTTGAAAATTTATGTCATATATGACGTTGATAATCTCCTCTTTGGAAAATTTTCTGGCACCTGAGTCGGATCAAAGGCAAGTATGAAAAGCTTGTCATTGTCACTTGTGGAAGCTAGATAGCCCTCCTCTTGTCTACCTCAGGTGGAGGTCTTCACCCCAATAAGGTTCAGCAACATGCAAGTCAAACATTGTTTTGAAATATAAATCAAAATTCAGAAATTTTTAATCAACTACTAATATTGAAATTAAAAACTCTATTGTCCAGTGCACTAAATGGGGCAAAATAACATGTCATCCGTTATGGTCTACTTTAGAATACTTTGTTTAATTGTTGTCTATATATTTTCGGAAGACCATTTTTAGAAAAGAATTTGAGTGTCCTCTTTTTATTATAATAGTGGATATACGTTTGGTCCTGAAATAAAAAGTTTTGTATGCTCAGTTGATGCTGATTGTGTTTTGTCCATTATAAACTGATTTTGTCAGCAGTATCGAAAATGCTGCTGCTAGCTCTAGGCTCAAATGCATGCTGGACTTAGACTATTTACTTCGTTTTTGTTGTCCGTAGGTTCCTAATTATCAAATGAGTTGTGTGGATTATGATATGAGAATAACAAACTTGTCGAGGTTCGTAGATTTAAATTACGGATATTGGAGTGATTGACAAATTTTGAAGTTCTAAATTGCTATTTACAGGAGTTAGTTAATTAAATCTGGTTAAAAGGAAGAAGATCAATAGGTAATAGGGTTTGGTAGCTTATTGTAGGGAAACCAAAAGAGGTGGAGTGGTGTTCACATAGGTCAGCTCCTAGTAGAGATGGGCTGCTTATTTGAAGCAGAGAAAGTACATAAAGGAGCATAGATTTGACCTGCTGGAATTAAATGGGATTTGAACTTTATATAACTTCAGTTTAACGTGAATCGTATGTAAAAGAATGGTATTTAGAAATTGAATCCTGTGGTTTTGACTTTTTAGAGGTCAGGTGAGAGGTGAGAGTCATGAGACCCTGTAATCTACTTCTGAATTGGGGAGTGGAATAAGAATGTGGAATATGATACCATGGAACATGAATTAATATATGCAAGACTTATTTTAGAACCCTTCCCCTGGTCCCTCTAAACCATACAAGGATAGAAAAGAAATAAGAAAAAAATACCTCTTCATTTTCTTCTTTAAAATCTGTAATTTGTTAGCATTAGAAAAGACGACATGAGTTGAGTTGAGTTATATTTGAAAGTGTATATCCTATTATTTTAGCCTTAAGATTGCTATGGCATGACACTCGGCTCAAATTGGTGTTTTCTACGAATTATATATTTCCTTCACGTGCGACATGGGACTGCTACGGTGTTTATGTGAGTCACATTGGTTTGAGTTGCCCTTTCAACTATGCAACTTGAAAAACCAACATAAGATAAAGTAGTTTAGAAATGGAAGGTACTTAAGTAAATCTATATACAATGTTTTATAAGTTATGTATGGGTTGATGTGGTGCATGCTTCTCTGCACAATAAGTTGGATGACATGTTGCTAGAATCTCACCTTTTTTACTTGTTTATATTTTTGACATGTATCTCAATTGTTCTTTGGAGAAGTTATTTTCTTTTTTGCCTTTTGCAGGAGAGAAATGCCAGAAACATAGAGGTCTCCCATGAGCGGTTAAATTTTACTGAAGAAATATTAAGTGCTAATTCATATGCTAGGCAATTAGCAGAACAAATGACACTTGCCAAAGCTTATATCATTATTGCGAAAGAGCACAATAACCTTCATCTTGCTTGGGAACTCAGTTCTAAGATTAGAAGTTGCCAATTTTTGCTTTCCAAAGCTGCCATGAGAGATGAGCCTATCACAATAGATGAAGCAAAGGCGGTAATTAAAAGCCTATCATCTTTGATTTTTAAGGCACAAGATGCCCATTATGATATCGCAACCACAATTATGACAATGAAATCCCACATTCAAGCTCTTGAAGAGCGAGCAAATGCAGCTACTGTTCAAAGTACGGTGTTCGGACAATT
Organism: Panax japonicus; assembly: GCA_020205505.1. Taxonomy (NCBI): domain Eukaryota; kingdom Viridiplantae; phylum Streptophyta; class Magnoliopsida; order Apiales; family Araliaceae; genus Panax; species Panax japonicus. Next base: position 32,009,785 of record CM035108.1, read on the forward strand.
GGCTGCTGAAGCACTGCCCAAGAATCTCCACTGTGTTAATGTTAAGCTCATGGCTGACTGGCTTAAAAAGAGCTCACTACAGGAGCTTGCAGATGAGAAGAAAAACTCTCCCCGATTGGTGGACAACAATCTCTACCACTTCGCCATATTTTCAGATAATCTGCTGGCTGTTTCAGTTGTTGTCAACTCTACTGTGACTAATGCTGATCACCCAAAGCAGCTTGTTTTTCATATTGTGACAAACGGGGTCAACTATGGTGCAATGCAGGCGTGGTTCCTCAGTAATGATTTCAAAGGTTCTGCAATAGAAGTCATGAATATTGAGGACCTAACTTTGTTGAATGCTTCTTACTCTCCTGTTGTTAAAAGGCTAACAGACTCTGATGTGTGGGCCTACTATTTTAAAGGGTATCAAGATGTCGATGTTGAACCGAAAATTCGGAGTCCAAAGTACATATCTTTGTTGAATCACCTCCGGTTTTACATCCCAGATATCTATCCTCAGCTGGAGAAGGTAGTTTTTCTTGATGATGATGTTGTTGTCCAGAAGGACCTAACTCCTCTCTTTTCATTGGATTTACATGGAAATGTGAATGGGGCTGTAGAAACTTGTCTCGAAGCATTCCATCGTTATTACAAATATCTCAATTTCTCAAATCCGATCATTAGTTCGAAGATTGATCCGCAGGCTTGCGGGTGGGCGTTTGGTATGAATGTTTTTGATCTGATTGCTTGGAGGAAGGCAGACGTAACTGCACAGTATCATTATTGGCAAGAACATAATGCTGACAGGACACTCTGGAAGCTCGGCACCCTTCCTCCTGGTCTTTTATCTTTTTATGGATTAACGGAGCCACTAGATAGGAGATGGCATGTATTAGGATTGGGCTATGACTTGAATATTGACAACAGACTGATAGAGAGTGCAGCAGTAATTCACTTCAGTGGAAACTTGAAGCCATGGCAAAAGTTTGGTATTGGCAGATATAGGCCTATGTGGGAAAGGTATTTGAATCAAACCCACCCATATATCCAAGATTGTGTCACAAGTTGAACTTTGATGCTTACCAAAATTTTGGAACACAATCTTCAATATTTAAACTCTTCAAATTGTAATCGCATTGCTGTAGAGTCACAAGTAGAAAATTTTGGTACTTGTAAGCAGTTTTCCTTTTTCCTTTTTCCTTTTTCCTTTTTCCTTTTTCCTTTTTCCTTTTTTCGTCTTACTATTGTGAAAGGGAAATATAATTCTTATACACTAGAAAGCGCTGTATCAGGTAAACAGGCAAACGAGACATGGGGAATTCATTTTTGTCTGATTAGATTTATTTATCCATTCTGCAAATTCTCTAATAATCTCTAAGCTCTTAAAGATACAATGTACATTATCCTGAATATTTGTTTCTTTATTGTGTCTGTTGTTTGAAAATTCAACCTGATAATCTGGTAATCTGTCAAATAATTTCAGAATGCATAATCTGGATGTTTCTTGGTGTTGATCCTGGAATTCTGTTTAGAAGATCGACAGGAAGATTACAATTTTTTACACCTCCTTACCATTCACTACTACAAAACAATAAATAGATAACGCGAAAAAAACGTTGTGGTTTCAGTCAGAAAAACGTCATGGTTAAGGGTGTCATTTATTTGACACCCTTGCACAACGTTTTTAAAACATTGTAGTTAAACACATTACAAAACGTTTTTTAAGAAAAAAACGTTGTAGATTTGTTTTCCATAAATTAACAGATGCTTAAAAACGTTGTAGAATGTATGATTCCACAACGTTTTTTGGATAAAAACGTTGTAGTTTAATATATCAGACAACATTTTTAACCAATTTATACAACATTTTTAAAACGTTGTAGATAAAGAAAAAAAAAGGTTGTGGTTCACTTATATTACCAATGCACATGAAATATGCTAATAACATGATATATAGCTAAAAGGTCTAAATTCTAATTTAAATTTAAAGCCAAAATGTATCAACCATTCAAAATACATCCCAATAATATCATTCGTTTACAGTTTCAAATTACTACATCCACAAAATATATCAAACTATCCATAAAATTAAGTTGTGGAGCACTACCTAAGCTGTGATGCACTACCTAAGCTGTCGATCTTGGTCAAGAGCTCAGCAAACTTGACAACAATGTGAGAGGTGTGGCAATCAAGAACTGGGGCATATCCATTTCCAATTTGTCCAGGGTGGTTCATGATGATGACCTGAGATGTGAAGTTGGCAGCTCCCTTGGCAGGGTCATCCTTGGAGTTGGATGCAACATAACCACGCTTGAGATCCTTGACAACAACATTTAAATAGGTTTCACCCAGGCGTCATGAACATAGGAGGACGGTAAATAACCCAAAGCAATAAATAACCCAGAGCAATAAATAACCCAAGGCTCCAACCATGCATTTCATATTTCTACTGATGCACAAAATGTAAGACCCCAGTTTATTATTAATAAAATTAAATTTCCTCTATTTATTATTTTGAAATAGTAAGGGTTGATTTGATTAATGTGGTTAATTATGAGTAAAATGCGCAAATATTTCAAATAAGTAAATGATTATAAAATATTCATTGTTGTTGGGGAATATTCGTTTGGTCGTGGAATATTTTTACTGTCGGGGAATATTCGTACGACGGCGCAGCCTTGTGTGGGTCCCATAATAGAAAGCGATTAGATGAAGAAAACGATAAGTATAAGTTGTTTATAAATAACATTGTAGTTATTACCGTTAATACTGTTGGAATACCTGATGGTTAAAACACAGTAACACACGGTATTGCATCAATTATTGATTCTTACGTAGGAAGACATTACTCAAAAATTGTTACAGTAGTTACTGTTCAATATTTTATTTTATTGATTCAATAATAGCTACATTGATATTTTATATTATTGTTATTTCAATAATTATCACCACACATTATTTTTATTATCAGATCAATAATTCATATTATTTGAATAATATTATTAGATAACATTATTGGCAATGTCTAGAAAGTTCTGTCTAAGGAGAGGTTTGGTCACCTAATTGCGCGCCAGTAATGAGAAATCCTTATTGGAAAGTCCCCTCTTTCTTGGGAACTGTCTGGTTGTCAGTATTGTGATTCTGTAATATTATTTGTGAATAATTAATTATTGATTTATATGATAAGTAAAATATTCATTTTATGTGGATATAGATGGAGAAAATTTTTTAATGTGACAATTGTTGAAAAATTATTATTTTATCTTTTCTGATAAATAATTCATTTAAATATATTATTATATTTTAATAATATAATAATGGTGATATTTTTACAATGAATGTGGGATATATGAGTATATGAGGAGGAGGCGTATTTTTGTTACAATTAATGTTTAAAATATGTTAAACATGTCGGTGGACCCCATTTCTTAACTGAAATTTGATTAAAGCCTGTAAAATCACGCGTTTATGGATTTCGGTCAATTTCAGCTTGGAATTTGGAAAAAGTTAAACTTACAAAGTTGTAGAGAATGAAATTTCCTATAGAAAAGACATCAGGTTCGAATTTTTCTGATAAAAGGACTATTTATTATGAATTATTGAAGTTCCGGATTAATTGATTATTATTTTTTTGGAGTTTTAAATGACTTTTATATGAAAAACATTTTTGGCAAGTTTGACACATGTGTGGCTGATATTTTGGATAAATGAAGGTGTGCGTAAGAATTTATAATATATATATATATATATATTAATATTTTATTAAATTTTCTGCTTTGGTGTTCTAAGCAATTTTCTATGAATAGGGTGCTTAGGTTAGAATTGAAAATCACACCAGAAACTGAAGTTTTCTCTCTCTTTCTCTCTCTATATTATCGAGTGTATTCTTGTGAGTATTTTAATACTTTGAGTGTTTCTATACGGTGCAAGTTCCCTTCAACACTATATCTGGTATTTCAGCTAAAAGTATAGTCTTTGTAAGGTAAGGGATATTATTTTTTAAAATGATATTATTTCTTCTAATATCATTATACCGGATTATTGGTAAGATTTTTCTTGTGAAATTCTTGTCTTTAGTGTCGGGGTTACTATTCACATATACGAAACTATTCACGTATACGACACTATTCACGAATACGACACTATTCACAGAAAAATTAAATTTTCATTTTTTTCCAAAATATCTATTATGGATACTAACTTTGATTGTATCCATGTTTTGATCATTCTTGAATTTTACTTCACTATGATTATTAATGAAGCATTTTTAAACTTGGACTATTTAAAGTACGAATCCTTAATATTTGGTCTTTTGTTTCACTGGATTCGTTTTCTTTAAAATATTTTTCATCATCCTCAGTCCTAAATGATGGTATTACTGAATATCTTTGGCATGTAGTGTAAAGATGAATGAATTTTTGATAAATATCTTTGGCTTGTAGTGCAAAGATGTACAGGTGTTGAGATGAACATGACCAACTGATGAATATCTTTGACCTGTAGTGCAAAGATGAATATTTGATTCAAGATGAATACTGATTGATGTTACAGGGATAAAATAATAATAATGGACTTTTAAATTCATAGATAAAAGTAGATTTCATTCTCTACGTAACTCTTCTATGAATTATTATTTCCGTTGCGAATATTGATCTGAAACTTGTTGTCTATTGTATTTTATCAGATTTTTTCCTGTTGAAGACTAACGATAATTTTTTCTATATTATCTTAGTCATAATATTCTTTACTGGGCTAGTTGAGCTCACCCTTTTCCTTTTTGTTCCATCTCAGGAGGCGAGAATGTAGCGAGTTCTAGTCGGGGTGTGGAATGATGATTTTAGAAAGTTGTTTTAGTAGTCCTCACCATTTTTGTAAAATAATGTACCAATAAGTGTAATGAGGACTTATTTGGGTGTGAATATTGTCTAGACGGTAATATTTGTATTTAAACTCACACTTTTTATATTGTATTAATAAAGTTGTAGTTGTTTCTGTAACATGTTATTGACGACTCAAAATAGGTGATGTATACCTTTTTTTGGGGGCGTCACAGTTGGTATCAGAGCTCAGGGATATGATCTCTGGCGGAGATCGGGGAATAGAACTAGGAGGGGAGAGACGAGTAAATCCTTCGCTAGTGTGTCCTACCTAAGCTTATTTGTTAGTTGGTCAGTATATATGGATATTATGTGATATGTTAATTTTCTTAATTAACCCTTGTTTTATGACAGTATTTGAGAATGTCGACTGAGAATGTTAACAGTGGAGTAAATGAGACCGTGGAGACACCTTTACTCACCAACGAGGAGAACGTACAACAGGCTGACAATGTTCCTCCTGTGAATAACACCACTGAGCAGATGATGAACGATGGGATATTTAGAAGATTTTTGCAGTTCATGCAAAATCAGACGAGGGAGACTCGTGTACAAAATACAGGTGGAAATGATAACAACGCACGGTTTGTCACAACCAAGCAGTTCAAAGAGTTGGGACCACCAGAATTCTGGGGAAAGCCGGATCCGATTAAGGAAGAAACGTGGGTCAAACAAATCACCAAGATATTCAATGTCTTAGGATGCATGGAGGAACAGAAGGTTCCATTCATCAACCGCCACGAAGTAAACTACAGGCGGGACGAAATGTGAATAAAGCAGTAAAAGCGATCAACCACCACGAAGTAAACTCCAGGCAGGACAAAATATAAATAAAGTAATAAAAGGCCACGAAGTAAACTCCGGGCCTGACATATATATATATATATATATATATATATATATATATATATATATATATATATATATATATATATATATAGAACACGGATCCAGTCCGGGAGTCCGGACTGGATCAAAATACGGACCAAATTTTTTTTTCTTTTTTTTGCTTTTTTTTTTGAAACAACTAAAAAAAAAAAAATTTATGGAACTGAAATTTTTCCATAATACAGTGTTTTGGGTGTGTTTTTAATACCTATACCAACCAATGTATGTATAGTCTGCCCAGACTGTACAGACATGTTTTGTTATAGGCATCCAAATCACGCCCAAAACACTATATAATGTAAAAATTCCAATTCCATAATTTTTTTTTAGTTGTTTCAAAAAAAAAAGCAAAAAAAAAAAGAAAAAAAAAAGGTCCGGATTTTAACAAAATCCGAGAGTCCGGACCTGATCCGGACTCTATATATATATATATATATAAAAGCAGGTAAATGCTCCAGATGTAAAATCCAGACTCATCAGATATGTTTGGCAATAATTATATATATATATAAAAGCAAGTAAACGCTCCAGACATAAGTCTAGGCTCAATCGAGGCATAACTCAATAATTTTAGTCCATATATATATATATATATATATATATATATATATATATATATATAAGTATATGTATAGACAGAAATGAAAACCACGGACCGAAGTTCGGGCATACGCACACAACACGACTCTCAATGTGTAAAACAGTGTGTGCAAATATGAAGAGAAATGCTTTATAGAGTGTGAGAAGGCTTACAGTGGGCTGCCAATGCAGGCTTCTATGACTCTATATGGATAAACACTCAGCTTCTGCCGGATAAAAATATAGCTATATGTGAGCTAACAGATGTTTAGAATAAGGAAACACTCAATATGGGGTATGTACATAGCAAATTAAACAGGGCTTTCTTGCCTATCTCTTTTTTTAAAATGCCTATCCCAAGCTCTATATTTATAGAGCTAGTGGCCGCAGGTGTACCTGCGGCTGCCGCAGATGCACCTGTGGCTGTCCGAGGTGCCCCGGGCTCCATGGGTCTCGTCGTCTCGAAGTACGTGCACTCGTACACTGTAATGTCAGCTCGAACTAGCAGAACTTCAATTCGAGCATCCGAATGAGGTATATATGACCTTCTTTGGACTGCTTGTGTCGAGAGTTACACAATGACATGTGATTAGAGGTTGTACGAAGTTAGGAATATGGTACTATGCTCATGGTCTTCAAGCTTCAAATTTTATCCAGTGTGTTGCCACACATAATAGTCACTCGGGATTGTAACTCCTTGGTTCTTGTAGGATATTGATTTATATATGTATGAAGTATTGAGACGACGTGCATGTGTTGAGGTGGCAAGATGATGTTTGACTCCTCACAGGGGTTATCGCCAATTTGAGATGAAAGTAGACGTTTCTTAGGGTTACATCTGAGATTGGACTGCTTGTTTGTATGCCGCAATATCATCTGTGAGTGTGCCTGTCTGGCCGGTTTTAGCTCCGGGTATGAGGTATGAGTGCCTCAGAAGGAGGTCTGAGATTGAAGCTGATAGCATGCATTTGAAACAAGCATTTCTGGAGTTATCACCGGAACTGCAACAACATTCCTCAGGGTTATCGCCAAGGACAAAACTCGGGGTTATCTCCGAGGTTGGAAATGATATTCTCGGGGTGTGCTCCGGGGTTAGAAATGAGGTTCTTGGTATGTGTCCCGAGGTTGGAACTAAACTTCCGGTAGTATCCAGAATGGATGTAAGCTGTCTTCCAGGGTTATCTCCAAAAGACGAATCTGCCCTCCTGCAATGTTTGTAATAGGCGTACAGAAAATTTTGAGTGTCTAAAGATGCCCCTCTTTATCATATTCATGCAATGCAAGGCGTGGAGAGGATAAAGAATCCTAGACACTTGAAATACAACAAGATAAACATGATGCTATGTGCAACAACATGATGCAAATGTATGATGCATGATGAAAATGATTGTCAATTCCCTGATAATCCTGCCGGGATGACAATCAGTGATGGCTTGGACATGCGATCCAAGTCTTCAAGGATGTAGACGTTGGGGCTATCACCAAAGTCTCGAATCCTAGACACCGGCATTATTCTGCAGATGCGTCTCTCATGTACAAGAGATCTGTGGGGATAAAACTTTGTCTATTTGAGGATGTGTATAACATACTCCCTCATCCTATCGGAGTTACTGCCAACAATCTGTATTGTTAGGGCTGTCTGACCTCTACTGATGTGTGTATCACCGAATAGATCCCTGCTGGGTGCATTGTCAAGGCTACTTGACCTTCATTGATGTGTGTATCAATGTTTGCATTGTATTGTGACCCCCCTGGGGATACGTGGATAAGTTGCTTCGATAGGTTTACTTGCCACCGGCTGATATGACGTCAAGGTTGCTTAACCTTCATTGATGTGTGTATCAATGGTTGAGGATGCACTGTAACCCTCGCTGGGGATGCATGGTTGCTTGAAAGATTTGCGTTGTGACCCCCACCGGGGATACATTGTCAATTTATAATTTCACCGCTGTAACCCCCGCCGGGAATTAGGGTTGTGACCCTGCATTGACGACATCGGACCTTTGTGGGGTATTGTCGAGCATGATTCGTGAAAGCTGAGCTCATCGGTATAGTATACCCTGTATTCAGGCGAATACCAATGAGTTGATGGGAGTTTAATTTTGACCCGTAAAAACCAGGATTCCAGGCTATTCCGCTCAATCGCGTAGCATTTTTATTCCTGATTTGGCCTTCTCAGCTTGTGAGACCTCCTTTGAACTCTAACTAGAGTGAGCCAGAGGTATGGGACCTATGTATGAGTGCCACAGGTACACCTGTAGTAGCCGCAGGTGGACCTGCGGCCAAATGTGGCTATGTAAAGCCCACATGTTACTTCCACAAGTCATTTTCAAGTTGCGCTGCGAAGGAAATCTGAAAGCTCTTCTTCAGATCTGCTGAGTTCGGTTAATTTTCTGCATATTCTGCCATCGTACAAGCATTCTTCACTGTCCTGGTAACATATGCATGTATTTTTTTCCAATTTCTATCCGTCAAAAAATGACTTATCACATGAAATGCATTTATACACATAACAGTGAATATGCATGCTGATATGACTTGATAAAAAATATTCAACATAGAAAATGTTAGTATTAAACCATGCTGAACATAATGATGTGAAAAAATTTGACTTTTGAAATAGTCAAATTGGCACCTTTTACTGTCATTTCTTATCCTATCTGAGGACAAATGAGTAAAGGTATAAAAGTAAAATAATCCTAGTAATTAGACTACACTATGGATTTTTTACTGTGATGTATTAATGCATGTAGGGTGTATATAACTGTGTATAGGTGTGCTACTGAATGGCCACCTAGTCATGCCTATGTGCATGTGGATAGTCCCGTTTACAAAGGGGGCCATGGAATTTTTTTCCAAAATGTAGGCATTGAGTAGTCATGTATTTTTAACTCTACTGTAGATTTATGTTAAAACAATGTATGCATGCATGTAAAAAAATGCATTTTGAAAAGCTCTAGGTAAGATTTACCACACCATTTCTGAGGTGATTTGGAGACTTATTGTCCAGATATTATGGATCAGGATCAGCCAAGTAGTTCCCACAGGACCACTTCTGGTGTACAGAGGAGATTAAGTCTGCGTAGTTCGAACATGGTGTAAGAGGTTCAACACTGAATGTGAAAGACAGATGGGTGTAGAAGTATTTTTGTGGTTTTTGTTTTTGTAGAGAAAGGGCAGAAATGTTTTTGTTGTTTTTTGTTTATTACGACAGGGCCATATAAAATATGGTTGCCTACGTACTCCCGGGTATCAGGGAGATCAGGTTGACGTAGTTCGCCCTTAGGATGAATTGCAGCCAAGGAGAAGTGTGAATCCCATGTGCAGGCTATACTACGGGAAAAGTAAAGTTTGATCCCATAATGGGGATAAATTGCAGGTGTGGAAAAAGATTGATCCCGTCTTCAGGACAAACTGCAAGCGTAGAAAAGTTTAATCCCGTCTTCAGGATAAACTGCAGGTGTAAAAGGTTCAATCTTGTCTTCAGAATAACCAAAATTGTATGAAAGGTATGAAATGAGGTAAAACCAGGCTGCTGGTTTGAATTGTATGTTTCCTTGAGGGGCAGAAGAGTATGTAGAAAGGGTTAAAAATCAAAATGACTGGTGATTTGATGAGCCAAAAACCAGGATGTTTATGTGATGGTAACCTAAGACATAGTACTGTTTCACGGTGTCCGAGTTGATAAGCTGTGGAAATTCATCGCCATCCATTTCCTGAAGTCTGAGAGCACCTCCTGTCAATACTTCCTTGACAATAAACGGGCCTTCCTAGTTAGGAGCGAGTTTTCCCTTAGATTGATCTTGGCTGTCAATGATTTTCTTTAAAACCAAGTCATGTTGTTTAAACTGCCATAGCTGGACTTTTCTATTATAGGATCGTGCGATCCTTTGCTGATATAACTGACCAAGGAAGATAGCCATGGTTCGCCTTTTGTCTATTAGAGACAATTGGTGATACCTGTCTTATACCCATTGGTCTTCATCCAACTGAGAATCCATCAACACTCTGAGGGATTCCATTTCCACTTCTATGGGGAGCACTACTTCCACTGGGGCAACCCCCTACTCATTAGCCTATGGGATGGAAGCAGTGCTCCCCATAGAAGTGGAAATGGAATCCCTTAGAGTGTTGATGGATTCTCCCCAGTGAAAGTAGTGCTCCCCATAGAAGTAGTTCTGTAGGCTAATAAAGTTAGAGGCAAGAGGTCAGGCCATCCTTTGTGATTGACAGACATTTTCTGCATGATCTTTTTGATGTTTTTATTAGCCGCTTCAATAACACCATCCATCTTTAGACGGTAGATGACGGAGTTGAGGTGTTTGATGTGGAATTTTCTCCATAACTTCTCCAATATTTTGTTGTTGAAGTTCTTAGCATTGTCTAACATAATGACCTCTGGATGTCCATATCGACAAAAGATATTGTTTTTGATGAAAACAATGATGACTTCTTTGGTAACCTTGGGGAAGGAGGCTGCCTCTACCCATTTGGTGAAGTAGTCGATCATGGTGAATATGAATCGATGTCCATTACTGGCTTTGGACTCGATGGGCCCGATCATGTCCATTCCCCACATTGAGAAGGGCCATGGCGAACTCATATTGTGGAGTTCCCTTGGAGGGGGCGTGGATGGAATTTCCATAAATTTGGCATTGATAGCACCTCTTGACGTGATCATCACAGTCAACTTTGAGCGTAAGCCAAGAATGCCCTACTTCGAGGATTTTTTTGACAAGTAAGGGTTCACTCATATGAGGGCCACATACTCCTCCATGGATCTCATCCATGAGCCTCTGAGCTTGGTCTTTATCTAGACATCTGAGGAGACTTAATCCTGTATCTCTTTTGTAGAGTGCATCTCCGCTCAGTTAGAATTTTATAGCAAGTCGATGAATCCGCCTCTTCTCAGTTAGGCTCGCCTTAGCGGGTATGGATCCATCTCGCAGATACTCCTTGATGTGCTGATACTAAGGGTTGTGGATGGGAGGTAGCTCATCCGATACTTCTCCAACATAGTTCCCATAAGCTAGGGCTTTTTATAGGGTAAACGTGATGCTTGGCATGTTTTCCTTGTCAGGAAAGTGAATCAAGGAGGCCAACGTTGCTAATGCATCCGCAAAATCTTTCCTATTACGAGGAATATGTAGAAAGGTGATTTTTTCGAACTCCAAAGCCATCTATAAAACTTGCCGATGGTAAGGCAACAAATGTAATTCTTTAGTTTGATAGATTCATGTGGATTGTCTGATTACCAACTCTGAATCCCCAAAGACAGTTAACCGCCTGACGCCCATTGAACGGACAAGTTTTAGCCCCATGATACAGCCTTCATACTCAGCTGTGTTGTTGGTGCTGACAAACTACAATTTGACGGTGACGGGATACTGCTCCCCCGTACCGGATACTAGAACTGCTACAGCTCCAGAATCTTCTGTGTTAACAACTCCATCAAAATAAATCTTCCATTTGTGGCATGCATCATACTGATGGTATCACTGAACTGCCATTACCCCTTCATCTGAGAAGTAGGTTTCTAAGGGTTTGTAATCCTCTGCAGGTGCGGTGGCCAGTTAATTCGCAATTCCTTGACCTCTGATAGACTTTTGCGTCACGTAGACTATGTTAAATTACTGTAGGATCAACTGCCATCTGGAAAGTTGACAATTCAGTATGGACTTACTGAACACATATTTGAGAGGATCCACGCGGGATATGAGATGGGTTGTGTGATCATGGAGGTAATGCTATAACCTCATGGCAGCCCATGCTAAAGCACAACAACTTTTCTCAATCAGAGTGTACTTGTGTTCACTGCTACTGAATCTTTTGTTGAGGTAATAGATAGCTCATTCCTAGCCTCTATCTTCTTTTTCCCCCAGCATACAGCCCATGGCATTGTCATTAATGGACAGGTACATGAATAGGAGAACATCATCCCTGGGAGGTGCCAAAATAGGAGCATTAACTAGCTTCTCTTTAATGGTAAGGAAGGCTTTCTGACACTCATCGTTCCATTTCATGGAGGAGTTCTTCCTTAACAGCATGAAGATGGGCTCACAGGTTGCTGTGAGTTGAGAAATGAATATGCTAATGAAGTTGATTCTTCCCAAAAATCCCCGTATTTCCTTCTATATTTGAGGAATAGGAATTTCCTTGATGGACTGGATTTTGGTAGGATCCAGTTCAACCCCTTTGTGGCTGACTAGGAAACCTAGCAACTTGCCTGACTTAACGCCAAAGGCGCACTTGGCTGAATTCAACTTCAAGTTGTACTTACGCAACTTTTTAAAAAGCTTTCTAAGATGGTCTAGATTGTCTTCCTCCTTTCGGGATTTGACAATGATGTCATCCACGTAGATCTCTATCTCCTTGTGCATTAAATCATGGAAAAGAGCCATCATAGCTCACTGATAGGTTGCCCCGGCATTGATAAGGCCGAATGACAATTGTCTGTAACAAAAAGTCCCCCAAGGCATGATGAAAGTAGTTATCCCACGATCTTCCTCAGCGACCATAATTTGATGGTACCCCGCAAAGCAATCAGCAAAGGTGCATATACCGTATTGAGCAGTATTGTCAATAAGAATATGGATAAAGGGCACGTGAAAGCTATCTTTAAGGAAAGCTTTGTTTAAATCCCAATAATCCACGTAGACTCGTACCTTTCCTCCGGGTTTAGGCACGGGAACAATGTTGGATATCCACTCCGGATATGTAGACACCATGATAATGCCAGCTTGAAATTATTTCATAATTTCTTCTTTAACCTTTAAACTCCACTCAGGTTTCAATCGCCTGAGCTTTTGCCTAACTGGATTGAATCCTTCTTTAATGGGAAGGCGATGAAGAATAATGTCAGTGGACAAATCAACCATATTCTTATGAGACCATGCAAACACATCCTGGAATTGGGTTAATAGTGTAACCATGTCATTCCACTGGTTTGGGGTGAGGTCTGAACCAATCTGGATTAGCTTAGGGTTTTTTAAGGTTCAAAGATTGAAAGAAGTGGTTTGGTCAAGGTTGGGTTTAGGTTTGTCTGTGACCCATTCTTTAATCTCCTGAGGTGTCTCAATGTCCTCTTGTATTTCCATCAAGTCTGAGTCCAACTTTGCATCAAAGTTACAACCCTTGTGGAGAGAAGGTACCTCATCAGCAAGTACATGCACATCTAAATTCAGAGTCCTGAAACAAAATATTCTTTCACTTAGTATATGCAATTGTTTGATCATACAAAAGTGTTAGCATGTACTTGATAAAATAACTGCTAATACTGTATAGAAAAGTAAGCAATTAAAGTTATCTACGGGGCAGAGGGATTTTCTGCCCATTTTATCCTCGTCAACCAATGCATGGAGTGCTGCTCCAATTGTCGAGGGAAAAGTCCGGATGGACTGTAGTGATCGTTATTGTCCTCCTTCTCTCGAATGATAACCATGACATCTGGGAAATTATCGTCTGGGGTATATATGTTTGTATGTTCATCATGAACAATGGCGCGTATGCCTGACATCATCAAGGCGATGCCATATTTATGTTTCCGTTTCTTTTCTTCCACTTCGGGATCAGGAATCAGAACCTCTTTTGCTTTGATTGTCACTAGTTTAGGAAACAACATGGCCACAACATGGGCTGACACCTTTACTGGAGACTATATCAACTTATGAGGTAAAGGTTTAGAAAATCGCCGTGAGGCGGAAGCTTGAGGAACCTGCTTATGCTTATGAGGATTCCTATGACTAGAACTGGTAGAATAGCCTAGTCCGGTTATTCCAATTTGACTGGACATTTGAATAGGGTGCTTAATACCCTGCTGATTTTTACCAAGCCCTTGTCTAGGCTGATGACCCAATGACATCATTTCTTGAGTGGCCTACATAACTTTGGCAGAAATATTGGGTACGAGAAGTGGCGCTCTAATAGGATGGTATTGAGTGTTACTCACTTCTAGAGCATGAAAATTGGCCGTCTCAACTTCTGAATTAAAGCTGATGATTGGTAGAGTTCCTTGTTCAGGACATTTTGGCTCAGCGTTGACAGTGACTAGACTGTTATTGATAATGTATTTGAGTTGTTGATGTAGTGTGGAGGGAACGACTCCATCCATGTGTATCCAAGGTCTCCCCAATAGCAGGTTGTATCCTGACTCTATCCTGAGGACGTGGAAGGATACATTGAATGTATTTGGACCAATCTTAATTGGCAGCTCAATCTTTCCGACAGAATTTCGTCGGGATCCATCAAAAGCTCTGATATCCGTATGGCTGCTTTGGATCCGCTTGAGATTGACATTAATCTTCACCAAGGTGGCATAAGGACAGATATTTAGAGACGAGCCTCCATCTATCAAAACTCCAGCTAGCATATACCAGGAAGACAAAACTATAATGTGCAACAATGACCGGTCCCTTCGGGCGGTATTTCATCATCAGTGAAGGATATCACATTATTATTGAAAATGTTATCAACCAAATGTTGAAAATTTTCCACATCCACTGATTTTGGCAAGTAGGCTTCTTCCAAAACCTTTAATAAAATCTTTCGGTGATCCTTGGAAGATAAAACTAAGTCCAATATTGATATCTAGTGTAGATATTCTCTTAAGCTTAGAACCACCTTGGCTTCATTATGGCCCATAGTGTGGAGGAATTTTTCAATCTTCTCCATGGGAATCTTCCCCTTTGCTTTGCAAGTAGGCTTCATAACCCGTTGAGGAAGATACATTGGATTCTCCTTCAACACTATAGCAGTAGTATGAGATGTGGATCGTTTAGCTTCTCTATAATTCCATGGAACTTTGTGTAAGCTGACAACAGGATGTTGTGGTCTGAAGGGTAAAGAAATTGGCTCTGGTGCGGCCACTTTCAAAGGATTGTCAACTCCTTTTAGTTGAGTTGCTTGTATGGGAAATGCTTTGACAACATCATCATCCACTTTGGATATAACTGCTACTGATCCCTTCTATTTGGTAGGATATATATTCCAACTCTCGAGTTGCACAGTATCATCATCTGCTAGCTGCAGGACACTGCTATCAATAAGATCCTGAATGAGATGGCGGAGTGCCCAGCATTCTTCTGTGCTGTGACCGCGAGAATGTGAATGATATTGGCATAGTCCATCGGAGTTGAACCGTCTTAAGTGGGGATTGATTGGAGGTAGAAGGGATGTAATTCCCTCTAATTGGCAAAATCCCGACGGGCTTTAGCATTTGCACTTTTTGCAACCTTATCCTCCATAGATTCGCTTTCTGAAGGTGGTGATGGAGCATTCGTAACAAAAGTAAGGAGATAAGCATGCTCCTGACTGATTAATTGGCGTGTGACTTAATGCTGGTGGGTCACCAGTTCGGCTAATTGCTCAATTTGCTTGCAAAGAGCTTTCATCTTTCGTTCTATAGTAAATTGGAACTTTGCATAATCCCATCTGTCAACACCGTCTTTGGGGGTCTATGATGATTCACCATTAAAATTGGAACTCTGTCCAGTTCTCCAACTAATCATGTTGACCTCTTCTTCTTTGTGTTGAGGAAGAGGGTTATCTTGCACATGAGGTTGATCTGGTTTGGTGACCACAATCTTACCATTGTCTATTAAATCTTGGATCTTGTGTTTCAAGGCCCAACAATCTTGAGTATAATGTCCAGGTGCTCCGGCATGATAAGCACACTTCCGAGTAGCATTAAAACCCCTCCCATTAGGATTGGCTGGTGGAAGAAGACGTGTAATTTTCTTCTGAGTAGTCAGAAGAGCAAGGATATTCTCGAGCGAGTCCCCTAAGGGTGTGAACATCTGAGGGTGCTTTGCATCCCCACCTTTAGGCAATGGAGGGTTTGAAGATTGTGCTTAAAAAAGGGAGTAGTTTCTCCTCTATATAGGCATATTCTGACTGCCTTTTTGACCTTGTAGTATCAAGGAAACATCCTCCTCTTTTTTTTTATGGACCCTACGGGGGTTGTTTCCATAATATCCGGATTGGATGTGCTCAGTAACTGATTTAAGAGCGGCCAAGTCTTGAATCTTACCGGATTTCAATCCCATCTCAGCCATTTCTCTGTGTTTGATCATTTAAGAAAATGGTTTGCCAATACTAGCTAAAAATCTCTCATAGAAAGGAGCTTCCTGTACATCTATGAATGTCATGACCATTTCTGATTCCGTCATAGAAGGAATAACTTGAGCAGCAAGGCGCCTCCACCTTTGAGCATACTCTCTGAAAGACTCATTAGACTATTTCTTGACCTTGGTAATTTGGTACCGATCAGGAGCCATCTGAGATTAAAAACTGTATTGAGTGAGGAAGACGTGAGATAGCTCTTCCCAGCTATGGATCTTTGAGTTGTCTAATCTGGTATACCATGAACGGGCTTCTCCAGTCAGACTCTTCTGAAACAGCTGCATTCTGAGCTTTTCATTTTCTGCGTAAGATCCAAGTTCTCCAATGAACACTTTTAAATGTGTATAAGGATCCCCTAATCTGTCATATTTTTCAAAATTAGGGGTTTTGAATTTCTCTGGATAATGAACACTAGGGAAGATGCAAAGGTCAGCATATGAAACACTTCTATGTGTTCCAATCCCTTTGAGAGCATAGATAGTTTCCTCCATTTGGAGTACCATTTTCATGATATCACCGATGTCTGGATCTCCTTTGAGATGGGTGTTTTCAGGGTCTTTGTTGGTTGTATCCAACTGAGGTTCTAGATTTGTTTTATCCAGACCTTGTGTTCCTCCTTATGTAGAGGATTCTTTATGTGGAGGCATCTTTATACCCTGAGTGGACTGATGTAATTCTTTAAACAAGATAGGCAAATTTGTGATTTGCTGACTTAATCCGTCAAATTCTTCATAAGAAACATGATTAGACTGGTCAGACGAAGACATGGTTGGCTGTAGGCTTGTGGCCTTTTTGGATTTTGAGCGGGTAACATGCCCAATGATTTCCCTACAAAAGAATTATGTAGTTTAGTCTTGGGGTAATATAAATGTTATCATAATATGTCTGTTTTAGGAATTTTGTCCTACAAAACGGGTGTTAATTGATAACATGTATGCACAAAAAATCTTCATATTTTCCATTACATAAAGATGAGTATGGAATAAAATTATAAGTAAATGCTTTTACAAGTAATTGAAAATGGAAATCATGAAGAAACGTTCCTCCACATTTGGTTTATCAGAGGTTGACTTATCTTAGGGTTACTCTCGCGGCTTTTTGGCATGAAGGTTCCCAAATCATCGCAATCTACTTGACGGGAAGTTAATCCGGTCTTTCAACTGGAGCGAATTCGGGTGGTGCGCGCCTTTCCTGAGCCTCGTTAGAATTATTCTTCCTACGAGTCTAGTAATCAAACACCGACAGGATAGCCTCCCGAGGGAGTAACCACACAACATAAATTCACATACAAGGTGTCTCACCGTTTATGAAAATGATGACATGAGCGAAGCACTAATATCACAGATATATATAGTACAGTGCAGTAAGTAAAATGCATGCGTACACATTCATCATAAATGTAAATGCAACATTCACACACAAGCATATAACAGTTTTGAAAAGCTTGTAATAACGAGTTAAGCTCTCTTACTGGAGTCCCCAGCAGAGTCGCCACCTATCGACGTCGAGATTTTTAAATATCCCTTTTTGTTACTTGTTCTTTGGTGTTCTCATGTTAATGTGAGATTTGTTTGAAAAACAAGTGAAAAAGGTCCGACATGTGTAATGTCGACGATTTGACTTTAAGAGTCGCCAGTTGGTGTATTTAACTGGTTGCACCAACGCAACCAAAAAGGTTTGCGTATTGACCCAGTGATGTGACACTGCTAAATGGGTCTGTGAAACCGAGATTCATTTGGGTTCGGGAACTTGATTAAGCGGAGGGAAGGTGTTAGGCACCGCCGACATCCGTGTTGCCACGGTGACCGCCACTTTTCAAAGAAATTGTTATATGAATGTGTGTGTGTGTTTGTGTGGATCAATGTGCAATTATTTGAAAGTAGTGCGAGGCCTCGTTCACAACTATATACAAAGCGTTTGAATTTATAGAAAAATTCAATTTTAAACAAGATATAACAATGAAGTTTTGTAAAAAGAGGTTTTTCAAACCCTGTGCTCAATAGGAATTGAGACCTTTTCAAACTTTCATTTTATCATTAAATGTTCGACTTGTTTGCTTTTATTTTTGAGATGCGAAGCATCTTCGAGAAAATAATATACAGTAGTGCCGAACTCCTCATGGGCATGACAACCATCCAAGGAAACTCAAACACTATAAATAATGTACAAGCTGCTTACAGCTGAAAAATGTCCATCACGGGAACCGAATCTAGATGCAGTAGACTGAATCTGTGATCACATGATTCCTAGGCTCACATGATACTACAGTTTATATGAAAAGCAGTAAGCAGTTATATATATAAAAGCTGTAAATATATATATACAGACATGATCAACCACCACGAAGCAACTCCATGGGGGATCAGAAATGTAAATATATAAATGCGATATATATATATATATATATATATATATATATATATATATATATATATATATAATCAACCACCACGAAGCACCTCCACAGGAGATCAGAAAAATAAATAAAGCAGTAAATACGATCAACCGCCACGAAGTAAACTATAGGCGGGACGAAATATAAATAAAGCAGTAAAAGCGATCAACCACCACGAAGTAAACTCCAGGCAGGAAAAAATGTAAATAAAGCAATAAAAGGCCACGAAGTAAACTTCGGGCCTGACAGAAATGTATATATATATAAAAGCAGGAAACGCACCAGATGTAAATCTAGGCTCATCAGATATGTCCGACAACAATTATATATATATATATATATATATATATATATATATATATATATATATATATATATATACATAAAAGCAGGTAAATGCTCCGGATGTTAAATTCAGGCTCATCAGATATGTCTGACAACAATTATATATATATATATATATATATATATATATATATATATATATATATATATATATATATATGGATTAACATTATCGAGTTATGCCTCGATTGAGCCTAGACTTATGTCTGGAGCATTTACTTTCTTTTATATATATATATATAAATATATATACATATATATATATATATATATATATATATATATATATATATATATATATATATATATATATATATATATATAAATATATATACAGACAGAAATGAAAACCACAGACCGAAGTCCCGGCATACGCACACAACACGACTCTCAATGTGTAGAACAGTGTGTGCAAATATGAAGAGAAAGGCTTTATAGAGTGTGAGAAGGCTTATAGTGGGCTGTTAATGCAGGCTTCTATGACTCTATATGGATAAACACTCAGCTCCCGCCGGATAAAAATATAGCTATATGTGAGTTAACAGATGTTTAGAATGAGGAAAAACTCAATATGGGGTGTGTAGAGAAAAAATTGGACAGGGCTTCCTCACCTCTCTTTTTTTTAAAATGGCTAGCCCAAGCTCTATATTTATAGAGTTGGTGGCCGCAGATGCACTTGCGGCTGCTCGGGGTTCCCCGGGCTCCACGAGTCCCGTCGTCTCAAAGTACGTGCACTCATGCACTGTAATGTCCGTTCGAACTTACAGAACTTCAATCCGAGCATCTGAACGAGGTATATATGATCTTCTTCGGACCACTTGTGTCGAGAGTTGTACAATGACTTGTGATTAGAGGTTGTATGAAGTCAGGAAGAGGGGACCATGCCTATGGTCTTCAAGCTTCAAATTCTATCCGGTGTGCTGCCACGCGTAATAGTCACTCGGGATTGTAACTCCTTGGTTCTTGTAGGACATTGTTGTATGTATGTATGTATGAAGTGTTGAGATGACGCGCAGGTGTTGAGGTGGTAAGATGACGTTTGATTCCTCACTGGGGTTATCGCCAGTTTGAGATGAAAATAGACGTTGCTCAGGGTTACATCTGAGATTGGACTGCTTGTTTGTATGTCGCAATGTCATCTGTGAGTGTGCCTATTTGCCTGGTGTTAGCTCCGGGTCTGAGGTATGAGTGCCTCGACAGGAGGTTTGAGATTGAAGCTGATAGCATGCATTTAAAACAAGCATTTCCGAAGTTATCGCCGAAATTTCAACAACATTCCTTGGGGTTATCGTCAAGGATGAAACTCGGGGTTATCTCCGAGGTTGGAAATGATATTCCCAGGGTGTGCTCCGGGGTTAGAAATGAGGTTCCCGGTGTGTGTCCTGGGGTTGGAACTAAACTTTCGGTAGTATCCAGAATGGATGTGAGCTGTCTTCCAGGGTTATCTCCGAAAGACGAATCTGCCCTCCTGCAATGTTAGTAACAGGCGTGCAAAAAATTTCAAGTGTCTACAGAATGTTGGGGGAGTATGAGGAGCAGATTTTGGAGTTAGGATGTAGAGTTGAGGAGTTAGAGGCTGAGGCTAAGGAGAGGGAGTCTGAGTTCCAAAAACTGAGGGACGAGGACCTTCAGAGGAAATTAGTGATGCAGGAGATGGAGGTGGAGATCGCTCACCGAAAGGAGGCAAGGATCCAGATGGGGACTTTGTTTCATCGATCGGTGGCTAGAAATGTAGAGTTGGAAGGGAATTAGGATGAAATGGAGTAGAGAGAGTTGAGTAAGAGGACGGAGAAGGAGGCTCTCCGTACTCAGTTAGAGATGGAGGTGATAGATAGGATTCACTTTGAGGAGAAGTGGGAGGAAGCTAATGATAGGACAAATGACCTAGAGGATGAGGTACGGTGCAAGAGAAGGAAGATGAACAAGATGGGCTATGCGATGCTCACGGCTATGGAGAGATTGATCAATGGGGTGAATCACTACCCGACAGAGCAGGGACAGACCCGACACACCATAAGCTGAGATTTGGTGGTGCACATCACTCAGAAGGAGTACCAGAGCGCCGTAGAGCGTGTGATGATAGATTGAGTCTAGGTGTTATAATTTAGTGGTTGTAGTATTGTATTTATTCATGTGCTGTTTAATTTGTTATTGTTGAAATCTCAGTCTTTTGTGTAAGATATGAGATAGTTGTAAACCCCCAAGTTTTTGAAAAATATTAGAGGGGTAATTTGTGGGTATTGTCCCCGTCTTTTGTGTTAAGAGGGGATATAATGTTGTCATTTATAGAAGTATGCTAGAAAGGATGATGTAATTATTTGGCATATGAATATAAATGATCTTATTTTAGAAACGTGTTATAAAATTTTATTCCTTTTTATTTGAGAAATGTTTAAGCAATATAATTAGATAATAAAATGAAAATTTTATGATACAGAAAAATGCCGCCCAGACGTAGAATAACTACACCAGAAGAGTCGGTTAATGATGTTAGAGGACTAGTAGATCCGATACAAAGGCTTGTAGATTTATTAGGGGAAGATCTTAGGGGAAGAAATGAACCAGTACCACCCGTTCCCCAAGCAGTTCAAGTAACAAACTTTAAGGATTTTATGAGTGTACGACCACCAAAATTTGTAGGAATGACCGACTCTATCGTGGCTTAGACATGGATCAAAGAGATGGAGAAGGCTTTCACCATCGCTCGCGTGGGTGTAGACCAGAAGACAGTTTTCCAACCTACATGATGAGAGGCAAATCGAACTACTAGCGGGAGGCAAATCAGCAGAGAGTGGGAGAAGGGATAATAACTTGGGAGAGATTCAAAACTCCGTTCTTCGAGAATTATTTTCTGAAGAGCATTGTCGATGTCAGGATTTTCGAGTGTCCCTTTTCGTTACTTGTTCTTTGGTGTTCTCATGTGAATGTGAGATTTGTTTGAAAAAATAAGTGAAAAAGGTCCAACATTTATAATGTCGACGATTTGACTTTAAGAGTCACCAGTTGGTATATTTAACTGGTTGCACCAACACAACCGAAAAGGTTTGTACATTGACCCAGTGATTTGACACTGCTAAACGGGCCTGTGAAACCGAGATTCGTTTTGGGTCCAGGGGCTTGATTATGCGGAGGGAAGGTGTTAGGCACCCCCCGACATCCGTGTTTCCACGGTGACCGCCACTTTTTAAAGAAATTGTTATATGAATGTGTGTGTGTGTGTGTGTGGATCAATGTACAATTATTTGGAAGTAGTGTTGTACCTCATTCGCACCTATATACATAGGGTTTGAATTTATAGAAAAATTTAGTTTTAAACAAGATATAGCAATGATGTTTTGTAAAAGAGGTTTTTCAAACCCTGTGCTCAATAGTAATTGAGGTCTTTGATACTTCCATTTTATTATTAAATGTTCGGCTTGTTTACTTTTATTTTTGAGATGCGAAGCATTCTCAAGAAAATAGTATATAGCAGTGTCGAACTCTTCATGGGCATGACAGCCATCCAAGGAAATTCAGATACTGTAAAATAATATACAAGCTATTTACAGCTGAAAAATGTCCATCATGGGAACCGAATCTAGATTCAGTAGACTGAATCTGTGATCACATGATTCCTAGGCTCACATGATATTGTAATTTGTATGGAAATCAGTAAGCAGTTATATATATATATATATATATATAAGCTGTAAATATATATATATATATATATTGACATTATCAACCACCACGAAGTAAACTCCAGGCGAGACGAAATGGAAATAAAGCTGTAAAAGCGATCAACTGCCACGAAGTAAACTCTAGGCATGACGAAATGTAAATAAAGCTGTAAATGGCCACGAAATAAACTCCAGGCCTGACAGAAATGTAAATATATATATATATATATATATATATATATATATATATATATATGTATATATATAAATAGTAAACGCACTGGATGTGAATCCAGGCTCATCAGATATGTCCGACAACAATTATATATATAAGTATATATATATATATATATAAAAGAAGTAAACACACTAGATATAAATTTAGGCTCATCAGATATGTCTGACAACAGTTATATATATATATATATATCAGATATGTCTGACAATAATTATATATAACTGTATATATATATATATATATATATATATATATATATATATATATATATATATAAAAGCAATAAACGCTCCAGACCGAAGTCTAGGCTTAATCTAGGCATAACTCGATAATGTTAGTCCATATATGAAATATATACATATATAATTATATATATACAGACAAAAATTAAAACCACGGACCTAAGTCCGGGCAAACACACACAACACGACTCTCAATGTGTATAATAGTGTGCTAATATGAGAAGAAGGCTTTGTATAATATGAGAAGGCTTACAGTGGGCTACCAATGTAGATTTGTATGACTTTAAATGGATAAACACTCAGCTCCCGCCAGATAAAAGATAGCTATATGTGAGCTAACAAGTGTTTAAAGATGAGGAAACACTCAAAAGATGTGTATACAGAGTAAAATGGATAGGGCTTCCTCGCCTTTTCCTCTCCTTCTTTTCTTAAATGGCAGATCCCAAGGCTCATATTTATAGATGGATGGCCGCAGGTACACCTGCGGCAGCTGCAGTTGTACCTGCAACTGGTCGTGCTGCATCCGAGCCTCCTGAGTCCCGTTGTCTCGAAGTACGTGTACTCATGCACTGTAATTTCTGTTCAAACTTGCAGAACTTTAATCCGAGCATCCGAACGAGGTATATTTGACCTTCTTCGGACCTCTTGTGTCGAGAATTATGCAATGACATGGATTTGAGGTTGTACGAAGTCAGGAAGAGGGGTCTATGCCCATGGTCTTCAAGCTTCAAATTTTATCCAAAGTACTGCCATGTGTAATAGTCACTCGGGATTGTAACTCCTCAGTTCTTATGGGACATTATTGGATGTATATATGTATGAAGTGTTGAGACGATGCGCAGGTGTTAAAGAGACAAGATGACATTTAACTCTTCGCCGGGGTTATCGCCGGTTTGAGTTAAAAGTAGACGTTGCTCAGGTTTATATCTGAGATTGAACTACTTGTTGGTATGCCACGATATCATCTTGTGAGAGAAAATGTTGAGGCGGTAAGACGACGTTTTGACTCCTCACCGGGGTTATCGTCGGTTTGAGCGAAAAGTAGATGTTGCTCAGGGTTATATCTGAGATTGGACTGCTTGTTTGTATGCCTCACTATCATCTGTGGGTGTACATGTTTGCCCATTGTTAGCTCCGGGTCTGAGGTATGAGTGCCTCGATAGGAGGTTTGAGCTTGAAGCTGATCGCATGTGTTTGAAACAAGCATTTTCAGAGTTATCGTTGGAACTGCAATGGCATCCCTTGGGGCTATCACCAAGGATGGAGTCGCTACTCCTAGTGTTGGTTCTGGGACTTGAACTGAATGTCGCGGTGTTATCGTCGAAACATAACTGTCCTCTCTGGTGTTGTTGCTGGTCTTTTGATCTGCATACCTTAGGGTTATCTCCGAGATTGGAAATGAAACTCCCGGTGTTTGTTCCAGGGTTTGGAATGATGTTCCTGGTTTGTGTTCTGGGTTGGAACTGAACTTCTGGTAGTATCCGGAATGGATGTCAGCTGTCTTCCAGGGTTATCTCTGAAAGATGAATCTGCCCTCCTCTATTGTCAGTAACAGGCCTGTAGAAAATTTTGAGTGTCTACAGATGCCCCTCTTTATCATATTCATGCAATGCAAGGCATGGATAGGATAAAGAATCCTAGACACTTGAAATGCAATTAAGATAAACATGATGCTATATGCAGCAACATGATGCAAATTTATGATGCATTATTGTCAAGTAATCCTGTTGGGATAACAATCAGTGATGGCTTGGACAAGCCATCCAAGTCTTCAAGGATGTTGACGTTGGGGCTATCACCAAAGTCTTGAATCCTAGACATTGGCTTATATTCCATAGAGGTACCTCTTGTGTATAAGAGATCTGTGGGGATAAAGCTTTGTCTATTTGAGGATGTGTATAACATACTCATTCTGTCGGAGTTACTGCCAACAGTTTGTCTCCGTCAGGGTTGCCCGACCTTTGTTGATGTATGTATCACCGGATAGATCCCTACTGGGTGTATTATCAAGGTTGCTTGACCTTCATTGATGTATGTGTCAATGGTAGCATTGCGTTGTATCCCCCAACCGAAGATATGTAGATGAGTTGCTTCGATGGGTTTACTTGCCATTGGCTGACATGACGTCAAGGTTGCTTGACCTTCATTGATGTGTGTATCAATGGTTGCATTGCGTTGTAATCCCCACTGCGAATACATAGATGCTTGAAGGATGTACATTGTGACCCCCGCCGAGGATACTTTATCAGTTGATAACTTTGGCGTTATAACCCCCCACCGGGGAGGTTTGGTATTTTGTGGTTTTACGTTGTAACCCCCGTCGGGGATGTTTAGTATTTTGTGGTTTTGCGTTGTAACCCCCGCCGGGGATGTTTAGGATTGTGACCCTACAAATGACGGCATCGAACCTTTTTGGGGTATTGTCGAGCATGATTTGTGAAAGCTGAGCTCATTGGTATAGTATACCCTGTATTCAGGCGAATACCATTGAGACGACGGGACTTTAACTCTGACTGACAAGAAACCAGGATTTCAGGCTATTACACTCAATCGCGTAGCATTTTTATTCTTGATTTGGCCTTTTCAGCTTGTGAGTCCTCCTTTGCAACTCTAACTGGAGCGAGCTAGAGGTATGGGACCCATGAGTTGACTCCTACTTTGGAGGAGTATGCACGGTTGACGATGCTGCCGCTGGACAAACCTTATGTGCACATAGTGATGAGAGACATGAACAGACAGTTCATGACCCTTACAGGATTGAGGCGCATAGTGGTATAGGATGAGATTACATCCAGCCACGTGATATCCCAACATTTCCTGTTTGACAGGTTTGGTTCTGAGGATAGCTATGCACAGTATTCTGGGGATTTCACCACACTGGAGGACCATTGGCGTTCATCCAGAGTAGATGTACTGCTTCTATGTATATTGTCATATGTCTTCATGCCGCAGTACATGGATGAGCTGGATATCGGTGTCATCATGGCAGTGAGAGCTCTCAAGGAGGGTCATACCATCATACCGATGATCATTGCAGAGACTCTGAGGTCAGCTACATACTGCTGCACTTATATGGCAGGAGTGTTCACAAGTAGCTCGGTCATGCTGTATGTGTGGTTTATGTCACACTTGAGATCGATTGGCACATTCAGATGACATGGATTTTGTTTCACCCATGATATAGCAATGTCCTACTCCTTCCAGCCTGCGGAGTGTACAGATGCTGCAACTTGGTCAGATTTTCTGGCAGGGATTGGAGATCCATTTGCTATATTGTCGTGTTCAGGGCTTAGCTCACCCTACAGCTTCATTACTCATGCTCTAGGCATGGATTATCTCCCTCAAGCTGGTTTGAGGGGCATGATCACTTACCACCCATTAGTCATTATGTGTTAGTTTGACCAGTTTCAGGATTTTCATCTGTATGAGGGTGCAGTGAGTCAGCGCTTCGCTTCACACCATTTATCAGCAGAAGACAGATCCATGTTGTATGCCTATTGGGATCAGCGAGAGCTGGCTCAATTTTTTGTCAGTCATCCAGGTTGTTTTGCAGAGTATTCCGCATGGATGGAGACAGAGACTGCATCGGCTGCGGTAGTATCCACAATGCAGGAGATTGATTCTGATGATGAGGAGCCTACAGAGGAGGTTTTTATTCCCATCGATGATTTAACTGCTGGGCTGCCAGCATTTATGATGGATTCTCCCACCCCGAGTGCCACTGTTACTTAGTATCAGGCACAACATTTGGAGCGAACTTACATCTGATGACCTATAACAGAGATCAGGCTAGGGCGGCGATGTTGACAGCTCTTGATGAGAGAGACGCCACTCTGTTAGAGAGGGATGAGGCTAGATCAACCAGGGATACATTGATTGGGGAGTGGGATGCCACCTTATCTGCAAGGGATGTGGCCATTGCAGATAGTACTTTCGTTAGATCCTAGATGACTGTCAGTCATGACGATATGAGTACTTACATTGATGAGCAATATGCCACCATGCAGTTAGCCTCTGGTCTGCTAGCTCGTGTAGATACCCTTGGGCAGGAGCTTGCAGCGTTACCTCCGTCTTCGGAGAGGGATGCTATGTTAGATCTGATAGTCCGCATACATACAGATCTGTAGATAGCTTTATATTTTCCTGCACAGACTAGCTTAGCCATTTTGTCATGTACAACAAATATGTATATATCAAATAGTATTATGTATGGCAGGGAAATATATTTTGATTCACTTCCTTTTAGTTATGCCTTGATACTTGCTTGATATTTGCCTGTTTCTTCTGGGCCTTGTGATCTTGATGCATTCTGAACTTATCCTTGATAGATGGACATTCAGACGTCGCAAGATCTCTTAGAACGGATCATTGATTTCTATAAATCCGTACCATCTTTGGTGTATTGGGACTAGTATCTGTATGGAAAAGTGGAGAGGAGGGTGGTTTCTTCCTCTCTGAGATTGACCGCACCACAGATGGTCGCCAGTACTTCTATTTATGAGAAGCCTAGTTAATTCCATCTCTTATGGATTGGTATTGCTCTTTGAGGCACAATCGCAGCTTAGATGGTTACTGAATCTTCTATTTGTGAGAAGAGGTTTGGTAATTCCATCCATTTGATCTGAAACCGATGAAATGTGGCGAATTGAAGGTTGATCCCAGTACCGTGTGACAAGTAATTTTGTTCTGGTAGAGGTTAGACTAAACCATGAATGGATGCCTACGTACTCCTATTAAAGAGGAGATCAAGTCTGCGTAGTTTGAACCTGGTGTAAGAGGTTCAACACTGAATGTGAAAGGCAGATGGGTGTATAAATATTTTTGTTGTTTTTGTATAGAAAGGGTAGAAATGTTTTTGTTGTTTTTCTTTATTGTGACCGGGCCATATAGAATATGGTTGCCTACGTACCCCTACGTATCATGGAGATCAGGTCAATGTAGTTCGCCCCTTAGGACGAATCGCAGTTGAAGAAAAAACGTGAATCCCATGTGCAGGCTATACTGCCGGGAGAAGAAAGTTTGATCCCATAATGGGGATAAACTGCAAGTGTGGAAAAAGTTTGATCCCGTCCTCAAGTTAAACTACAATCGTAGAAAAGTTTAATCCCGTCTTTAGGATAAATTACAGGAATAAAAAAGTTTAATCCCGTCTTCAGGATAAACTATAGATGTGAAAGGTTCAATCCCGTCTTCAGGATAACTGAAATTATGAAAGGTTAAATCCCGTCTTCAGGATAACCGAAATTGTATGGAAGGTTTGAAATGAAGAGATACCAGTCTGTTGGTTTGAAGTGTATGTTTCCCTGAGGGGTAGAAGAGTATGCAAAAAGGAGAGGGTTCAAAACTGGAATGACTGGTGATTTGATGATCAAAACCAGGATGTTTGTTTGATGGTAACTTCAGACATAGTACCATTTCACGGTGTCCGAGTTGATAAGTTGTGGAAATTCATCGCCATCCATTTCCTGTAATCTGAGAGCACCTCCTGTTAATACCTTCTTGACAACAAATGGGCCTTCCCAGTTAGGAGCGAATTTTCCCTTAGATTGATCTTGGTTGTCAATGATCTTCTTCAAAACCAAGTCATATTGTTTGAATTGCCTTAGTCGGACTTTTCTGTTGTAGGATCGTGCAATCCTTTGCAGATATAACTGACCATGGAAGATAGACGCGGATCACCTTTTGTCTATTAGAGACAATTGGTTATACCAGTCTTGTACCCATTGGTCTTCACCCAACTGAGCATCCATCAATACTCTGAAGGATTCCATTTCCACCTCTATGGGGAGCACTGCTTCCATCCCATAGAATAATGAGTAGGGGGTCGCCCCAATGGAAACACGCATAGAAGTTCTGTAGGGTAATAAAGTCAGAGGCAAGAGGTTAGGCCATCCTTTTTGATTGGCGGACATTTTCTGCATGATCTTTTTGATGTTTTTATTAGCTGCTTCAACAGAACCATTCATCTTTAGACAATAGATGACGGAGTTAAGGTGTTTGATGTGGAATATAAACGGTGAATATAAATCGATGTCCATTACTGGCTTTGGGCTAGATGGGCCCGATTACATCCATTCCTCACATTGAGAAAGGCCATGGCGAACTCATATTGTGGAGTTCCCTTGTAGGGGCGTGGATAACATTCCAATGAATCTAGCATTGATAACACCTCTTGACGTGATCTTCATAGTCAGCTTTTAGTGTAAGCTAATAATGCCCCGTTCTGTGGATCTTCTTGACAAGTAGGGGTCTGCTCATTTGAGGGCCACATACTCCACCATGGATCTCATCCATGAGTCTCTGAGCTTGGTCTTTATCCACACATTTGAGGAGACCTAATCCTGCATCTCTTTTATAGAGTGGATCTCCGCTCAGGTAGAATTTCATAGCAAGTCGATGAATCTGCCTCTTCTCTGTTAGGCTCGCCTCAATGGTTGTAGATTCATCTCGTAGATACTCCTTGATGTGCTGATACTAAGGGTTGTGGATGATAGGTAGCTCATCCGATACTTCTCCAATGTAATTCCCATAGACTGGGGCTTTTTACAGAGTAAACGTGATGCTTGGCATGTTTTCCTTGTCAGGTATGTAAACCAAGGAGGCCAACATTGCTAATACATCAGCAAAATCATTCCTATTACGAGGAATGTGTAGAAAGGAGATTTCTTCGAACTCCAAAGCCATCTGTAAAACTTGCCGATGGTAAGACAGCAAATGTAATCCTTTGGTTTGATAGATTCCTGTGGATTGCTTGATTACTAATTCAGAATCCCTAAAGATATTTAACTACCTGATGCCCATTGAACGGGCAAGTTTTAGCAGCCTTCATACTCATCTATGTTGTTGGTGCTGACAAATTGTAATTTGACGGCGACGAGATACTGTTCCCCCGTACCGGATATTAAAACTGCTCCAGCTCCAGAGCCTTCTGTGTTAACAGCTCCATCAAAATACATTCTCCATGTACGGCATGTATCGTACTGATGTTGTAGCTGAACGGTTCGTCGGGAAAGTATGTTTCCAAGGGTTTGTAGTCCCTTGCAGGTGCGGCATCCATTTGATCAGCAATTCCTTGACCTTAGATAGAATTTTGCGTCACATAGACGATGTCAAATTGCTGTAGGATCAACTGCCATCTGGACAGTTTATAATTTAGTATGGGCTTACTGAACACATACTTGAGAGGATCCACTCAGGATATGAGATGGGTTGTGTAACCATGGAGGTAATGCTGTAACCTCATGGAAGCCCATGCTAAAGCACAATAAGTCTTATCGATCAGAGTGTACTTGTGTTCACTGATGCTAAATCTTTTGCTGAGGTAATAAATAGCTCGTTCTTGGCCTCTATTGTCTTTTTGCCCCAGCATACAGCCCATGGCATTGTCATTTATGGGCAGGTACATGAACAGGGGAACATCATCCCTAGGAGGTACCAAAACATGAGCGCTAATCAGTTGCTTTTTAATGGTGAGGAAGGCTTTCTGACGCTCATCGTTCCATTTCATGGATGAGTTCTTCCTTAACAGCTTGAAAATTGGCTCACAGGTTGCTTTGAGTTGAGAAATGAACCTGCTAATGAGGTTAATTCTTCCCAAGGATCCCCGTATTTCTTTCTCTGTTTGAGGAATGTGCATTTCTTTGATGACCTGGATTTCGGTAGGATCCAGTTCAATCCCTTTGTGGCTGACTAGGAAACCTAGAAACTTTCCTGACTTAACACCAAAGGCGTACTTGGCGGGATTTAACTTCAAGTTGTACTTACACAACCTGTTGAAAAGTTTTCTGAGATGGTCTAAGTGGCCTTCCTCCTTTTGGGATTTGACAATGATGTCATCCACGTAGATCTCTATCTCTTTATGAATTAAATCATGAAAAACAGCCATCACAGCTCACTGATAGTTTGCCCCCACAATGATGAGGTCGAATGACAACTGTCTGTAGCAAAAAGTTCCCCAAGGAGTGATGAAAGCAGTTTTTTCACTATCTTCCTTAGCGACCATAATTTGATGGTACCCCGCAAAGCAATCAGCAAAGGATTACATGCCGTATTGAGCAGTATTGTCAATAAGAATGTGGATAAATGGCACGAGAAAGCTATCTTTAAGGCAAGCTTTGTTCAAATCCCAGTAATCCACGCAGACTCGCATCTGTCCTCCGGGTTTAGGCATAGGAACAATGTTTGATATCCACTCCGGATATGTAGACACCGTTATAATGCCAGCTTGAAATTGTTTCAGAATTTTTCTTTAACCTTTAAACTCCACTCAGGTTTCAATCACCTGAGCTTTTGCCTAACTGGCTTGAACCCTTCTTTAATAGGAAGGCGATAAAGAACAATGTCAGTGGACAAACCCATCATGTCTTCATGAGACCATGCAAACACATCCTGTAATTGGGTTAATAGTGCAACCATGTCATTTCGCTGATTTGTGGTAAGGTCTGAACCAATTTGGATTAGCTTAGGGTTGTCTAAGTTTCCAAGATTGAAAGAAGTGGTTTGATCAAGATTAGGTTTGGGTTTGTCTGCGACCCATTCCTTAATCTCTTGAGGTGTCTCAATGTCCTCTTGTATGTCCATCAAGTTTGAGTCCAACTTT
Source organism: Panax japonicus (assembly GCA_020205505.1). Lineage (NCBI taxonomy): Eukaryota > Viridiplantae > Streptophyta > Magnoliopsida > Apiales > Araliaceae > Panax > Panax japonicus. The sequence goes on from CM035108.1 coordinate 32,041,711, forward strand.
GCATCAAAGTTACAACCCTTGTGGAGAGAAGGCACCTCATCAACAAGTACATGCACATCTAAATTCAGAGTCCTGAAATAAAATATGCTTTCACTTAATATATGCAACTGTTCGATCATACAAAAGTGTTAGCATGTACTTGATAAAATAAATGCTAGTAGTATAAAGGAAAGCAAGCAATTAAAGTTATCTACAGCGCAAAGGGATTTTCTGCCCATTTTACCCTCGTCGACCAATGCATGGAGTGCTTCTCCAATTATCGAGGTCAAAGTCCTGATGGACTACAGTGACGAAAGGATCGTCATTGTCCTTCTTTTCCTGAATGATAACCATGAAATCTGGGCAATCGTCATCTGGGGTGTATCTATTTATATGTTCATCATGAACAATGACGCATATGCCTGCCATTATCAAGACAATGTCATGTTTACATTTTCATTCCTTTTCTTCCACTTCAGGATCAAGAATGAGCACCTCTTTAGCTTTGATTGGCACTGGTTTAGGAAACAACATGGCCATAACATGGGCTGGCACCTTTACTGGAGATTGTATCCACTCATGAGGTAAATGTATAGAAAATCGCCGTGTGGCAGAAGCTTAAGGAACCTGTTTGTGCTTATGAGGATTCCTGTGTTTGGAACAGGCAGAATATCCTAGCCCGGCTGTTCTAATTTGACTGGACATTTGGATAGGGTGCTTAATACCCCGCTTATCTTTACCAAGTCCTTGTCCAGGTTGATGACCCAATAACATCATTTCTTGAGTGGTCGACATAACCTCGTTAGAAATCTTGGGTACGAGAAGTGGCGCTCCAATAGAATGGTATTGCGTGTTACTCACTTCTAGAGTATGGAAACTGGCCGGTTTAAATTCTAAATTGAAGCCGATAATCGGTATAGTTCCTTGTTCAGGACATTCCGGCTCAGCGTTGACAGTGACTAGACTGTTGTTGATAATTTATTTGAGTTATTGATGTAAGGTAGAGGGAACAGCTCTAGCCATGTGTATCCATGGTCTCCCCAATAACAGGTTGTATCCCGAGTCTATCTTGAGGACGTGGAAAGATACATTGAATATATTTGGACCAATCTCAATTGGTAATTCAATCTTTCCAACAGAATTTCACCAGGATCCATCAAAAGCTCTAATGACCGTATGGCTGATTTGGATCCGCTTGAGATTGATATTCATCTTCACCAAGGTGGCAAAAAGAAAGATATTTAGAGATGAGCCTCCATCTATCAAAACTCCAAACTAGTATATACCCCTAAGATAAAACTATAATATGCAGAGGCTTGCAATGACCGGTCCCTTCGGGAGGTATGTCGTCATTAGTGAAGGATATCACATTGTTGTTGAAAATGTGATTAACCAAATGTTGAAATTTTTCCACATCCACTGATTTTGGCAAGTAGGTTTCTTCCAAAACCTTCAGTAAGATCTTCCGATGATCCTCAGAAGAGAAAACCAAGTCCAGTATTGAAATCTGGTGTGGAGCTTCTCGCAAGCTTAAAACAACTTTGGCTTCATTGTGGCCTATAGTGCGGAGGAATTTTTCAATCTTCTCCATGGGAAACTTCCCCTTTGCTTAGCAAGTAGGTTTAATAACCCGTTGAGGAAGATATAGTGGATTTTCCTTCGACACTGTAGCAGTAGTATAAGACGTGGATCCTTCAGCTTCTCCATAATTCCATGGAACTTTGTGTAAGCTGACAACAAGATATTATGGTTTGAAAGATAAAGAAATTGGCTCTGGTGCGGCCACTTTCAAAGGATTGTTAGCTCTTTTAAGTTGAATTGGTTGTATATGAAATACTTTTACAATCTCATCATCCACTTCGGATATAACTGCTACTGATCCCTTCTATTTGGTAGGACATGCATTACCACCCTTGAGGTGCACAGTGTAATCATCTGCTATTTGCAGGACACCACTATCAATAAGATTCTGAATGAGATGGCGGAGTGCCCAGCATTCTTCTGTGCTATGACCGCGAGAATGTGAATGATATTGACACACTTCATCAGAATTAAACCGTCCTAAACAGGGATTGATTGGAGGGAGAAAGAAGGTAATTCTTCCTTCGTTGATCAAAATTTGCAGTATCTCCTCCATAGATTGGCCCAAATAGGTAAATTCCCTCTAATTGGAAAAATCTCGATGGGCTACATTTGCTCTTTTCGCAACCTTATCCTCCATAGCTTCACTTTTTGAAGGTGGTGAGGAAGCGTTCATAACAAAAGGAGGGAGATAGGCATGCTCCTGCTTGATTAATTGGCGTGTGACTTGAAGCTGGTGGGTCACCAATTCTGTCAATTGCTCAATTTGTTTGCAAAGAGCTTTCATCTTTTGTTCCATGGTAAACTGTAACTTTGCATAATCCCATCTGTCAACACCATCTTTGATGGGTTGGGATGATTCGCCATTAGAATTGGAACATTGTCCAGTGCTCCAACTGATCATGTTGACCTCTTTTTCTTTGTGTTGAGGAAGAGGGTTGTCTTGCGCATGAGGTTGATCTGGTTTGGTGACCATGATCTCACTGTTATCTATTAGATCTTGAATCTTATGTTTCAAGGTCCAACAATCTTGAGTATCATGTCCAGGTGCTCCGACATGATAAGCACACTTTCGAGTAGCATTAAAACCCCTCCCATTAGGGTTGGCTGGTGGAAGAAGATGTGTAATTTTCTTCTGAGCAGTCAAAAGAGCAAGAATATTCTCGAGTGAGTCCCCTAAGGGTGTGAACGTTCGAGGTCGCTTTACTTCTCCACTTTTAGGCAATGGAGGGTTTGAAGATTGTGCTGGAAAAGGGGAGTAGTTTTTCCTCTGCATAGGCATGCTTTGATTGCCTTTTTATCCTTGTAGTATCAAGGAAACATCCTCCTTTTTCTTTTTATAGACCCTCTGGGGGTTGTTTCCATAAGATCCAGACTGGATGTGCTCAGCAACATCTTTTAGAGCGGCTAGGTCTTGAATTTTACCGAATTTCAATCCCATCTCAGCCATTTCTCCATGCTTGATCATTTCAGAGAATGGTTTGCCAATACCAGCTGGAACTCTTTCATAGAAAGGAGCTTCCTGTACATCTATGAAAGTCATGACCATTTCTGATTATGTCATGAAAGGAATAACTTGAGCAGCAAGGCACCTCCACCTTTGAGCGTACTCTTTAAAAGACTCATTAGACTGTTTCTTGACCTTGGGGATTTGATACCGGTCAGGATCCATCTGAGATTAAAAACTATATTGAGTGAGGAGGGTGTGAGCTAGCTCTTCCTAGCTATGGATCTTTGAGTTGTCTAATCTGGTATACCCTGAACGGGCTTCTCCAGTCAGACTTTTCTGAAACAGCTGCATTATGAGCTTTTCATTTTCCGCATAAGATCCAAGTTCTCCAATGAACACCTTTAAATGTGTATAAGGATCCCCTAATTTGTCATATTTCTCAAAATCAGGGGTCTTGAATTTCTCTGGATAATGAACACCAGGAAATATGCAAAGGTTTGCATATGAAACAATGACATATGTTCCAATCCCTTTGAGAACATGAATAGTTTCCTCCATTTGAAGGACCTTCTTCCTGATATCACCGGTGTCTGGATCTCCTTTGAGATAGGTGCTTTCAGGGTCTTTGTTGGTCGTATCTAACTGAGGTTCTGGATTTGTTTTTTTCAGACCTTGAACTCCTCCTTGTGTAGGGGATTCTGTATGCATAGGTATCTTCGTACCATGAGTAGACTAGTGCAATTCTTTCAGTAGAACAACCAAGTCTATGATTTGTTTACTCCATCCATCAAATTCTTCTTGGGTAACAAGACTAGATTGTTCGGAAGAAGACATGAACGGCTGTAGGCTCGTGGCCTTTTTGGATTTTGAGTGGGTAACATGCCCAATTGCTTCCCTACAAAAAAACTTATATAGTTTAGTCTTAGGGTAATATAAATGTTATCATAACATGTCTGTTTTAGGAATTTTTTCCTACAAAACCGATTGTTAATTGACAACATGTCATGTATGCACAAATATTCTTCATATTTTCCATTACATATGGATGAACATGGAATAAAATTACAAGTAAATGCTTTTATAAGTAATTGAAAAAATGGAAAGCATGAAGAGACTTTACTCCGCATTTGGTTTATCAGAGGTTGACCTATCTTAGGGTTTCTCTTGCGGCTTTTAGCATGAAGGTTCCCAGATCATCGCAATCTACTTAACAGGAAGTTAATCCGGTCTTTCAACTGAAGTTAATCTGGGTGGTGCCTTTCCTGAGCCTCGTTGGAATTATTCTTCCTACGAGTCCAGTAATCAAACACCGACAGGATAGCCTCCTGATGGAGGAACCACACAATATACATTCACATACAATGTGTCTCACCGTTTATGCAAAATGATGACATGTACGAAGCACTTATATCACAGATAGATATTTATTAGTCTAGTAAATAAAAATGCATTCGTACACATTCATCAAAAATATAAATGCAATATTCACACACAAGCATATAATAATTTTGAAAAGCTTGTAATAGCGGCTTAAGCGCTCTTTTTGGAGTCCCCAACAGAGTCGCCACTTGTCGACATCGGGATTTTTGAGTGTTCCTTTTTGTTACTTGTTCTTTGGTGTTCTCATGTTAATGTGAGATTTTTTTGAAAAAACAAGTGAAAAAGGTCCGACATGAATAATGTCGACGATTTGACTTTAAGAGTCACCAGTTGGTGTATTTAACTGGTTGCACCAATGCAACCGAAAAGGTTTGCACATTGACCCAGTGATTTGACACTGCTAAACGGGTCTGTCAAATCGAGATTCATTTTGGGTCTGGGGGCTTGATTATGCGGAGGGAAGGTGTTACGCACCCTCGACATCCGTGTTGCCACGGTGACCGCCACTTTTCAAAGAAATTGTTATATGAATGTGTGTGTGTGGATCAATGTGCAATTATTTGAAAGTAGTGATGTACCTCATTCACACCTATATACATAGGGTTTGAATTTATAGAAAAATTCAGTTTTAAATAAGATATAGCAATGTTATTTTGTAAAAGAGGTTTTTCAAACCCTGTGCTCAATAGTAATTGAGGTCTTTGATACTTTCATTTTATTATTAAATGTTCGGCTTGTTTGCTTTTATTTTTGAGATGCGAAGCATTCTCAAGAAAATAATATATAGCAGTGTCAAACTCTTCATGGGCATGACAGCCATCCAAGGAAATTCAGATACTGTAAAATAATGTACAAGCTGCTTACAGCTGAAAAATGTCCATCATGGGAACCGAATCTAGATTCAGTAGACTGAATCTGTGATCACATGATTCCTAGGCTAACATGATACTGCAATTTGTATGGAAATCAGTAAGCAGTTATATATATATATATATATATATATATATATATATATATATATATATATATATATATATAAACTATAAATATATATATATGGACATGATCAACCACCACGAAGTAAACTCCAGGCGTGACGAAATGGAAATAAAGCTGTAAAAGCGATCAACTGCCACGAAGTAAACTCTAGGCATGACGAAATGTAAATAAAGCTGTAAATGGCCATGAAGTAAACTCCAGGCCTGACAGAAATGTATATATATATATATATGTATATATATATATATATAAAAGTAGTAAATGCACTGGATGTGAATCTAGGCTCATCCGATATGTCCGACAACAATTATATATAAGTATATATATATAAAAGAAGTAAACGCACTGGATATAAATCCAGGCTCATCAAATATGTCTAACAACAGTTATATATATATATATAAAAGCAAGTAAATGCTCCGGATGTAAAATCCAGGCTCATCAGATATGTCTGACAACAATTATATATAAGTGTATATATATATAAAAGCAATAAATGCTCCAGACCGAAGTCTAGGCTCAATCGAGGCATAACTCGATAATGTTAGTCCATATATAAAATATATACATATATAAGTATATATATACAGACAGAAATGAAAACCACGGACCGAAGTCCGGGCAAACACACACAACACGACTCTCAATGTGTATAACAGTGTGTGCTAATATGAGAAGAAGGCTTTATATAATGTGAGAAGGCTTACAGTGGGCTGCCAATGTAGACTTCTATGACATTAAATGGATAAACACTTAGCTCCCGCCGGATAAAAGATAGCTATATGTGAGCTAACAAGTGTTTAAAGATAAGAAAACGCTTAAAAGATGTGTATACAGAATAAAATGGACATGACTTTCTCGCCTTTTGCTCTCCTTCTCTTCTCAAATGGCTGACCCCAAGGCTCATATTTATAGACGAATGGCCGCAGGTACACCTGCGGCAGCTGCAGGTACACCTGCGACAGCCGCAGTTGTATCTGCGGCTGGTTGTGGTGTATCCGAGCCTTGCGGGTCCCATCATCTCAAAGTACGTGCACTTATAAATTGTAATGTCTGCTCGAACTTGCAGAACTTCAATCCGAGCATCTGAACGAGGTATATTTGATCTTCTTCGGACCGCTTATGTCGAGAGTTACGCAATGACATGAATTAGAGGTTATACGAAGTCAGGAAGAGGGGTCTATGCCCATGGTCTTCAAGCTTCAAATTCTATCCAAAGTACTGCCATGCGTAATAGTCACTCTGGATTGTAACTCCTCGATTCTTGTGGGACATTGTTGGATGTTTGTATGTATGATGTGTTGAGATAACGCGCAGGTGTTGAAGAGACAAAATGACGTTTGACTCTTTGCCGGGGTTATCGCCGATTTGAGTTGAAAGTAAACGTTGCTCAGGGTTATAACTGAGATTGGACTACTTGTTGGTATGCCACGATATCATCTTTTGAGAGAAAACATTGAAGAAGTAAGACTATATTTTGACTCCTCACCGGGGCTATTGCCGGGTTGAGCGGAAAGCAGACGTTGCTCAGGGTTATATCTGAGATTGGACTGCTTATTTGTATGCCTCACTATCATCTGTGGGTGTACCTGTCTGCCCGTTGTTAGCTCCAGGTCTGAGGTGTGAGTGCCTCGGCAGGAGGTTTGAGCTTGAAGCTGATCGTATGTGTTTGAAACAAGCATTTCTAGAGTTATCACCGGAACTGCAATGACATCCCTTGGGGCTATCACCAAGGATGGAGTCGCTACTCCCAGTGCTGGTTCTGGGACTGGAATTAAATTTTGCGGTGTTATCGCCGAAAAAAAACTGTCATCTCCGGTGCTGTTGCCGGTCTTTTGATCTGAATACCTCGGGGTTATCTCCGAGAATGGAAATGACACTCCTTGTGTGTGTTCCATGGTTTGGAATGACGTTCCCGATTTGTGTTCTGGGTTGGAACTGATGTTCCTGATTTATGTTTCGGGTTGGAACTGAACTTCTTGTAGTATCCGGAATGAATGTTAGCTGTCTGCCAGGGTTATCTCCTAAAGACGAATCTGCCCTCCTGTAATGTCAGTAACAAGCGTGCAGAAAATTTCGAGTGTCTACAAGCATGAAAAATAAGATGGAGGTAAAGTTCTTAGAACTTAAGCAAAGAGATATAACGGAGGCATAATATGTGGCTAAGTTCAATGAACTAGCCCGGTTTACTGAACACCAGGTGGTAGATTAAGAGAAGAAAGCTTGACGTTTTGATCAAGGACTGAAGCCTTGGTTGTTTAACAAGGTGTCGGTTCTTCAGATCAATTCTTTTACGACATTGCTAGAGAATGCTATTATTGCAGAGGGAGGAAGTGAAGCTTTAAGTCTGTATAACAAAGAGAAGAAGGGTAAGAGCACATGAGGAGATGGTCGTGGAGTAGGCAGTAACGGAGGGAGTAATTTAGGAAAAAGAAAGTAGGAGAACAACAACAACAAAAATTTTAATAATAAAGTAGGGAAGTTTCAAGGAAAGTTTAAGAAGAAGGTGGAATGATGCCCAAAGTGTGGAAGGTATCACCAGGGTGAGTGTTGGAAGGGGATCAGTGTTTGCTACAAATGTGGCCAAGAGGGGCATTTTAAGCCAAACTATCCAAAGCTGAAGAAGATCAAAGGATGTTTCACTTGTGGTTCAGTGGACCATCTGATCAAAGACTGCTCGAAGAAAGGAAGTGGCGGAGGGAGCAACCAACAAGGAGGAAGCAAAAAACTGATGATTAGAAGACCAACGCCATCCAATCGTCCAACTACCAGAACATTTAATATGACTATCTAAGATGCAGTAGCTGCCAAGGACGTGGTGTCAGGTATCATCCCAATCAATGATATAAATGCCTATGTATTATTTGATTCGGGTGCCACCTGTTCTTTTGTATTTAAGGAATTTGCTAGTCCCCTACAACGATTAAGAAACCCCTTGAATATAGAAGTGTGAATAAGGAAGTAATCCCTGTAGAGTATATTTATCAAAATTGTCGTCTAAATATTAGAAATCATGAACTAAGCATAAACTTAATCCCAATAAGATTAGGAGAATTTGACGTAATATTGGGAATGGATTGGTTGTATAACCATGCTGCGATAATTGATTGCCAGAATAAAAGTGCAAACCTTCAGACTCTGAATAAGTCTAAGGTGGTGTTTTATGGTAGCTCATCACTTAAGAAATCATGTTGCCTTTTGATGATGCAGGCCAAGAGATGGTTAAGGAAATGATGTATAGGTTATCTAGCCTATATAGCGGATACTCGAAAAAAGGGAGTAAAAATTAAGGATATACCTATAGTGAGAGAATTTCAAGATGTATTTTCGAGCGATCTGCCTGGTCTTCCGCCAGACAGAGAAATCGAATTCGTAATAGACTTAGCACCGGGAACAACACATATTTCAAAAGCCCCATACTGTATGGCACCAGTAGAAATGAAGTAATTGATGATACAATTGCAAGAGTTGCTAGATAAGGGTTACATACGCCCGAGTGTGTCTCTTTGGGGAGCACCAGTGTTGTTTGTAAAGAACAAGGATTGATCGATGAGGCTCTGTATCAATTATCGAGAATTAAACAGAGTGACGATTAAGAATAGATATCCGTTACTAAGGATAGACGACCTTTTCAACCAACTAAAGGGAGCCAAGTGTTTCTCGAAGATAGATTTGCGAATGGGTTATCACCTGTTGAAGGTGAGGGAAGAGGATATATCAAAGATGGCATTTCAAACTTGTTACGAACATTTCAAATTTTTGGTAATGTCATTTGGGTTGACAAATGCTCTGACAGTGTTTATGGACTTGATGAACCAAGTTTTCAAGCCATTCTTAGATAAATTCATGGTAGTTTTCATCGACGATATCTTAAACTACTTGAAGATGAAAAAAGAACACATGTGAAGATGGTTTTGGAGGTGCTAAGGAGGGAGAAGTTGTACGCAAAGTTTTCCAAGTGTGAATTTTGGATGGAGAAAGTTCAATTCTTAGGACATGTGGTGGATAAGGATTAAATTTTAGTAGACCCTGCGAAAGTGGAAGTAGTGAGTAATTGGGATCAACCAAAGTGAGAAGTTTCTTAGGGTTAGCTAGGTACTATCGAAGATTTATCCAGGATTTTCTAAGATAGCAACCTTGTTGACCAATTTAACGAGGAAGAAAATGAACTTCGTGTGGACGGACTAATGTGAGGTTAGTTTCCAAGAGCTAAAAAAGAGGTTGAGTGAGGCACCTGCATTATCATTACTAGATGATACAAGTGGATTTGTGGTGTATAGTGATGTGTCGCATAGAGGACTGGGCTGTGTGCTAATGCAACATGGCAAAGTCATTGTGTATGCATCACGACAATTGAAGGATTACAGAAAATGATCCCCTACTCATGACTTAGAGTTAGCGGCAGTAGTTTTGTGTTAAAGATTTGGAGGAATTATTTTTATGGAGAAAAATGTGGGATATACACGGACCATAAGAGTCTGAAATATATCTTCACATAGAAGGAGTTGAACATACGTCAAAAAAGGTGGTTAGAATTAATCAAGGATTATGACTGCAATATTCTTTATCACCAGGGGAGGGCGAATGTAGTGGCCGACGCACTAAGTAGGAAGGGAAGGGAGAAGTTATTTCAATTGACAACTCAGGAGGAGTTAATAAGGGATATGGAAAATTTGGAGAAAGAAGTGAAGGGACCGGAGAGGTCTGAAGAGAGATTATTTATAGTAGAAGCACGTCCGACCTTGTTGGACAGAATAAAGGAATCACAAGAAAAGGATGAAGAATGCGAGAAAATCAGGAAGAGGATCACAGAAAATGAGGAAGAAAAATTCAAGATGGATAGAGACGGTATTTTGAGATTTGAAGGGAGAGTGTGGGTGCCAGCGGTAACCGAGTTGAGGGAAGAAATTTTGTACTAGGCACACAACACGACGTATTCTGTTCATCCAGGAGGCATGAAGATGTACCAGGATTTGATGCAACATTTTTGGCGGCCTAATTTGAAACAAGAAATTGCGGTGTACGATAGTAGATGTCTTACATGTCAACGGGTCAAAGCAGAGCACCAAAGACCAAGTGGTTACTTCAACCATTGGAAATACCAAAGTGGAAGTGGGAGAATATTACGATGGACTTTGTGGTGGGACTTCCAGTCATGCAGAAAGGTTTTGATGCCATTTGGGTTATAATAGATTGACTAACGAAGACGACTTATTTCTATCGATCAAGATCAGATATAGTTTGAATTAGTTAGTGAATCTGTACATAAAGGAAATTATTTCACGACATGGAGTGCGGTGTCAATTGTCTCAGATAGAGATCCGCGCTTCACGTCCAAATTCTAGAAAAGCTTACAAGAAAGGATGTGAACAAACGATACAAAGTGAGTGAACGATACAAATGCTGGAGGACATGCTTAGAACTTACATGATGGACTTCAAAGAAAGTTGGGATGATCACCTACCCCTACTAGAATTTGCATACAATAATAGTTATCATGCGAGTATAGGCATGCCACCGTAAGAAGCTCTTTACGGGAGAAAGTGTAGAACATCGATGTGTTGGGACGAAGTCAGAGAGGGAAAGATGCTAGGGCCAAAATTAGTTCAATAAACTGCAGATGTGGTGACAGTGATAAGAGCTAGACTAGTAGTGGCACAAGATCGTCAGAAGAAGTACGCAGATTTACATCGTCAGGACCGCGACTTTGAAGTCGGATGTCACATTTTCTTAAAAGTATCTTCCTGAAAGGGAAAAATATGATTTGATAAGAGGGAAAAATATGATTCGACATGAAGGAAAAATTGAGTCCACGATTTATAGGACCATTCGAGATATTGAAGCGAGTGGGCGAAGTGGCGTATAAAGTTGCACTACCACCTGAGTTGGAGCACATCCATAATGTATTTCATATCTCTGTGTTGCGTCTATACAAGCCGGACTACAAACACGTGATTTCTTACAAGCCCATTCAAGTAGAGAAGAATTTGGCATATGAAGAAATTCCTGTCTAGATATTAGATAGGAAAGAACAGACATTAAGGAATAAAATTATATCTTCTGTAAAAGTACTTTGGTTAAACCACGATGCCAATGAGGTCACATGGGAATTAGAAGATAAAACGCAAAGGGATTATCCCCATTTATTCGTGTAACCTTGTACCAATTCCGAGGAAAGAATTTTTATAAGGGGGGAGGATGTAAGAACCGAGAATTTCATGAATAAATATTATTTTGATAAAATAAGAGAATGAATATTTATTTGAATATAAATATTGATGTGTTGTGAAATGAATAATTCAAATAATTTAAATTGAATTTATAAGAATTGAGAAAATGCGGAAGTGATGATGAGAATTGTAAGATCCCTTGTGTGACATGAGAATGAGGATTTAAGTAAATTAATTAATTAATATTATATTATTAATTAATTGTTATTGTGAATAATAAATTATATTATATAATTAGAGTATGTATTATCTATTTAATTGATGCATAAGATATGTGTTAACATCTAGTTCGTACATTAAAAAGAAAGTGTATTGTAACACTTTAGTATAAATATATTATATATAGAAACTATATAGTAAAGTGAAAGGAATTATAAGTTACATAAATAATTGCTTATGTGACAATAAATATGTGTGGAATATTAAAGGTGTACTATATCAAAGAATTACAAATTATTCCAACAAGTGAGTCTAACTCGAATAATAAAGTTTTAAGGAGATATGAAATTATTAGTGACCAATTAAATTGAGTCCATACATGTTATAAATATTAATTAGACTGGACTAATATACATGGATTATATGATGTGAGTACATAAATAATCCCTAACTTTCCATTATGTAGTAGTATTAACACATTAAAATTATATTTTGGAAGTCTAAAGAACCAAACTAAGCATTATTAACCAAGTTGCTGAGATTTAAAGCCTTGTCCCAAATTAAAAGTCTCAGTTATTAGCCGCGTAATAGGCCAATGGTCTATCCCCATATTGTTGCGCGTAAAACTCAGCATAACTAAAAGGATATAGGAAGATGATGAAGCTATAATCCATGGTGATGATGGCTAAAAATTGGTAGTTGGCCAACTCTTCATTGTCCGTTGTTTCCTTCCATTTTCCTTTGAATCAAACCATAGTGCAAAAGCAATGGCTGGACAACCAATCCTCTATATAAAGCAACCTCCTCTTCTCATTCTCTGTTACGTGAAAATTTGTCTGATAAGTGTAGTTGAGAGTAAGTGATAAGTAGGTTTTATACTTACTTATCCGATATCTATTACTTGAATTAGTTGCTTAAACCTATGTTTCTTAGTTATTTTTCATACATTTTATGTTATTTTGAAGTTTAAGATGTGACGCCCCCAAAATATAGGTATACATCACCCATCTTGAGTCGCCAGATATATGGTACAGAATATAAATACAATCTTTAATATATAACAAGAGAGCTGTGAGTTTTAATACAAATATTGTCATCTAGACAATATCCACTCTCAGAATAAGTCCTTATTACATTTATTGTCACACTATTTAACAGAATAGTGAGGACTACTAATACTATCATTTGGACCGTCACTCCGTTCCCCGACTAGTCCCGGCTACGTTCTAATTTCCTGAAGAGAACAGTGAAAGAAAGGGTGAGCTCAACTAGCCCAGTAAGAAATATTATGACTAAGATAATGCAGAATAAATTATCATTAGTCTTCAACAATGTTAAACTGATAAAATACAACAGACATCAAGTTTAACTGGAGCGGAATAAACAATCCATTCAAAGAGTCAAGTAGAGAATAAGATCTACTATATTTTATGATTTAAAAAGTTTTTCATCACTTTTATCGCTGAGACTCAACATAATAAATAATCCACATCATCAAATCATCCCTGCACTACAGGCCAAGGATATTATTTAGTATCACGACCACGAATTATCCATGCACTACGGGCCAAAGATAATCGTGTTTTTTATCAACGGTCCTGATCATGTCATAAAATAATTCATTTTTGCTCCCTTGGCCAAAGAGAATCCATAGCCATAATCATACCAAAAGCTGTCTATCAATGCACTACGGGCCAATGAGGACTTTTTCCATATCATTTGTAAAATTATGGTCTTGATTATACCGAATAATCCCTGGTCATAATCATACCAAGTCCATCTATGCACTACAGCCCACATATGACTTTCAACAAAATATAAACATGAGGGTGATGACAATGATATAAGAATTCAATAAAACAAGTTCAAGAATTAAATTATTCAGGAACTAATAACGTCCAAATTGTCAACATGATACTTCTTTGTAGTGTAAAATTCAAGAATGCTCAGAAGAATAATTCCATAAAAAGATACTGGATGAAGTGCAAATATCAAGGATATTCCACTAATTTCATGGAGTATAGAAGTCAAAACTTTAATCAACTGAGTATAATAAAGAATGGAATAACAAAAGAAATCACAATGTATGCGGTACTTCACATAAACAGGTTATTCCAACAGAATAATAAATAACGGAACCAGGTCAGGCGTAATACGCACCAACAAGATATTCCAACAGAATAATAAAGAATGGAATAACAACAGAAATGACCATGCATGCGGTACTTCGCATAGATAGGTTATTCCAACATAATAATAAATAACGAAACCAGGTCAGGCGAAATTCGTACCGACAGGATGTTCCAACAGAATAATAAAGAATGTAATAACAACAGAAATCACCATACATGCGGTACTTCGCATAGACAGGTTATTCCAACAGAATAATAAATAACGGAACCAGGTCCGATGTAAAACGCACAGACAGGATATTCCAACAGAATAATAAAGACGGAACCAGGTCCGACGTAAACACACAGACATGATATTCCAAAAGAATAATAAAGAATGGAATAAAAGAAGAATTTCACCAAGTATAGGGTAGATCGTGTATACAGGTTATTCCAACAGAATAATTAATAATGGAATAACAGAAGTTCTCTTCATGAATATGAAAGAAGTAATACCCCTTACCTTATAAAGAAGAGTACTCCGACGATAGGGCGGGGATATACTTGAAAAAACTTGCACTACGCTCAAAGCTTTCTTAAACGCTAAAGAAATATTCTCAAGATAGAAGAATAATTCTCTCTACAGTTTCTCTCTCTAGAGTTTCAGTGAATTCGTAAGAAATAATGATGGAATGAGCTTCTATTTATAGAAGAATGGACTGAATAGTAACCAATCCATGAACGATCCAGATCGATTTACTTTAAACGGACGGTCTAGATTGGTTTACAATAAAATATAATATATTCTATTTATAATCTAATAAAACGAATAACTTTTAAAAAGATTTTACTATGCAAACACTATACAGGCACTATGCATAATAAAATATAATATATTTTATTTATAGAATAAATTTATAAAAGTATTTTATTTTATATAAAAAGATTTTACTATGCAAAACACTATGCATAATAGAATATAATATATTCTATTTATAGAATAACTTTATAAAAGTATTCTGTTTTATATAAAAAGCTTTTCTATTTTATTACATTAAAAATACTAATAAAACAAAACTTCTATATAATATATATATATATATATATATATATATATATATATATATATATATATATATATATATAACAATCAACAATAATTGAATCAAATAACGTGAGATACTATGTAGCAACTACTATAGCAATAATTGAACAAAATTGAGTGACTTCTCACGTAAGCATCAATAATCAATACCGTGTGCTACTATGCAACCACACGTATTACTGTACTTTTACTACCAAGTAGTTCAACAGTATTAACGGTAAAACTTCCGCCGTTATTTTCATAAAAATATTTTTATCGTTTTCTCAATCCGATAATAATTTCGTTATGGGGTCCACCAATGATTGTGCCATCGTACGAATATTTCCCGACACAAAGAATATTCCCCGGCCAATCAAATATAATATAACAACTTGCATACTTTGCAAAACTTATAAATATTACCCACAACTATAACATTATATTAAATCCACACCATAATATTTAAATTTTTTTTTGAGAAATTTAAATCTTTATTCGTAAAATTTGGGATTTTATATAAGACATAACATTGGCATGAAGAAGCAAGGAAAAGAAATTCGGACATCTTTTGGACTAAAATATACAAACAAATACAAGAAGGGAACATTGCAGGGCTTTTAATACCAAGTTGGATGCATGTACTTGGCTAGAAACTTGGATTATACTGTAGAGCTTCCTCTTATCTTTCCGGAACATCTTGAATTGCCCCAATTGGAGTTCGAATGTGAAAGTTATGGCCTTTTCATCAACAAAGATCAAACAAAGAGTTGTTATGCTTGACATTTACATAACATCTACTTCCAGCCCAATTTCTACCTTGATCCAATCCGAATCTATCCATTCATAAAGAATGAAAGTTGTAGTGTTCATCGATATCTTCGATTTGATAGGTGGCAGGCCCCGTAAATCCTCTCGGATCAAACATTATGGTCATTTTCCCAAAGGACGTTAGAGCAGAAAAGTGACCCCCGTCGGGGCGGGCTTTCCCTTCATAAAATGCCCGCCGGGGCGGGCATACCAGCTGGAAAACAGTAGAGACCCCCTGCAGGGGCGGGCCCTTTACAAGAATAAACCCCCACCGGGGCGGGGTTACGCGCAGAAAACTCAATTTTTGTCCAAATTTGAGTTCGGGAAGGATTATTTTGATCCGATTGACTTAAGGACTTCCAAGAGGACTTAAAGACAGATAAAAAGACTTATAAAAGAAGGAGAATCACATAGATTAGAGGAAAGAGAGAGGATTCCATTAGATTATATTAGAGTATAATAGGAGAAAGCACTAGTTCTTATGAGATTTGAAGATTGAAGCACTTGGAAGCCATTGGAGATTAAGATCAAGAACGAGACGGAGGACGAATTTGTCGACAACAGATTCATTTCTTTTCCTTAATCTTATTCTTATCTTTTAATGTGTATTCATGTGTGGATTCTTAGTTTTAATTCAATGAACTAATTCTTTGTTTGAGATTACAATAGATCTTATTGTGTAGTTTATTTTAATATGATTCGCTATCAATTATTATGTTATATTGTGAGGATTGTCTATTGTTGTATGACCCCAACTTTTATGAATAAAAATAAATTTTCTATAAATATCATTTTTGAATATTATGGAATAAATTTGATATAATGTTATAGTTGTGGGTAATATTTATAAATTTTGCAAAGTACGCGTTGTTATATGATATTCGATTGGTCAGGGAATATTCGTACGATAACACAATCATTGGTGGACCCCACAACAGAATTATTGTCGGATTGAGAAAATGACAAAAATATTTTTATGAAAATAACGGCGAAAGTTTTACCGTTGATACTGTTGAACTACTCGGTAGTAAAAGTACAGTAATACGCGTGGTTGCATAGTAGCACACGGTATTGATTATTAATGCTTATGTGAGAAGTCACTCAGTTTGATTCAATTATTGTCGATATTTTATATGTTATTAAATCAATAATTGAGATGACAAAGTTGTAAATATTATTATTTGCATTATTAACGATGTCTAGAAATTCTGCCAAGGAGAGGTTTGGTCACCTAATTGCGCGCCAATAGGGAGAAATCCTTATTGGAAAGCCCTCTCTTTCCTGGGAATGACCTGGTCGATTAATAGTGTGAATAATAATAATGATGATGACGTTTTGTTTTATTCGTATTATTAACGTAATAAAATAGAAAAACTTTTTATATAAAATAGAATATTTTTATAAAGTTATTCATTTTATTAGGCTAATAGTAAAATATTTTTATATAAAACATAATACTTTTATAAAGTTATCTGTTTTATTAGACAATAATTAGAATATATTATATTTTATTATTCATAGTGTTTGTATAGTGTTTGCATAATAAAATCTTTTTAAAAGTTATTCGTTTTATAAGATTATAAATAGAATATATTATATTTTATTTAAAAGATTTTACTTTAAATATGGACCGATTAAAGTAAATCAATCTGGACCGTTCATGGATTGGTTACTATTCATTCCATTTTTTCTATAAATAGAAGCTCATTCCTTCATTATTTCTTACGAATTCACTAAAACTCTAGAGAGAGAAACTATAGAGAGAGAAACTATAGAGAGAAATAAGAAAAGTATTCTGCTACTTCACTACTCCGATATCAAATTTTTTTATGGTAAGGGGTATTATTTCTTTTGTATTCATGAAGAGAACTTCTATTATTCCATCTTTATTATTCTGTTGGAATAACCTGTATACGCGGGCTACCCTACACTTGGTGAAATTCTTATGTATTCCATTCTTTATTATTATGTTGGAATATCCTATCTGTGCTTTACACTAGACCTGGTTCCGTCTCTATTATTCTGTTGAAACATCCTGTTGGTGTGAATTTCACCTGACCTGGTTCCATCATTTAGTATTCTATTGGAATAACCTGTCTATGCGATGTACAACATGCATATTGATTTCTGTTGTATTCTATTCTTTATTATTCTGTTGGAATATCCTGTCGGTGCGTATTACGCCTGACCTGGTTCCGTTATTTATTATTCTGATGGAATAACCTGTCTATGCGAAGTACCGCATGCATGGTGATTTCTTTTGTTATTCCATTCTTTATTATACTCAGTTGGTTAAAGTTTTGACTTCTACACTCCATGAAATTAGTGGAATATTCTTGATATTTGCGCTTCATCCAGTATTTTTTCATAGAAATATTCTTCTGAGCATTCTTGAATTTTACTTTACAAAGAAGTATCATGTTGACAATTTGGACGTTATTAGTTCCTGAATAAATTAATTCTTGAACTTGTTTTATTGAATTCTTATATCATTGTCATCATCCTCATGTTTATATTATTTTTGAAAGTCATCTGTGGCATGTAGTGCATAGATGGACTTGGTATGATTATGACTAGGGATTATTCGGTGTAATCATGACCGTAATGTTACAAATGATTCTGTAAAAGTCCTCATTGCCCCGAAGTGCATTGATGGATAGTTGTTGGCATGATCATGACCATTGATGAATACACAAATATCCTTTGCTCGTAGTGCATGGATAATTTATGGTCGTGACCCTAATGAATATCCTTAGCTGTAGTGCAAGGATGATGTGGATTATTTATTAAGCTAAGTCTCAGCGATAAAAGTGATGAAAAACCTTTTTAAATCATAAAAGATAGTAGATTTTATTCTCTACTTGACTCTTTTAATGTATTGCATGTTTCACTGCAGTTAAACTTGATGTCTATTGTATTTTATCACTTTAACACTGTTGAGGACTAATGATAATTTATTCTGCATTATCTTAGTCATAATATTTCTTACTGGGCTAGTTGAGCTCACCCTTGCTTTCACTATTCACTTCAGGAAATGAGAACGTAGCCGGGACTAGTCGGGGAACAGAGTGATGGTCCGAGATTGTGTCTTAGTAGTCCTCACTATTCTGTTAAATAGTGTGAAAATAAATGTAATGAGAACTAAATTGAGTGTGGATATTGTCTAGATGACAATATTTGTATTAAAACTCATAACATGTATTTTGTCATATTTTACACGACTGTTGTATAATCAAGTTTTATTTGAATTTAGTACCATGTATTTGGCGACTCAAGATGAGTGATGTATACCTATTTTGGGGGCGTCACATTTGGTATCAAAGCTTAGGGATATGATCTCTGGCTGAGATGTGAGATAAGAACTAGGAGGGGAGAGACGGGAAATTCCTTCACTAGTATGACCTACCTAAGTTTATATGGTATTTAATTGGTCGTCAGAGTATAGGGATAATACGTGATATGTTAATTAACCCTTATTTTGTGGCAGTATTTAAAAATGGCATCCGAGAATGTTGAGAACATCAATGGAGCACAGGAGACCGTTGAGTCTCCATAGATCAATAATCAGGATAATGTGCATCAGGAAGGCGACAATCCTAATGCAAACAACAACACTGACCAAATGATGAACGATGGAATGTTCCGAGGCTTCATGCAATTCATGCAACATTAGGCGAGAGCGGCTCCTATCCAAAATACAAGTGGAAACACTGGCAACTCTCGGACGGTCACCGCCAAACAGTTTAAGGAGCTGGGACCACTGGAGTTTTTTGGAGAGCCAAAACCACTTAAGGCAGAGACGTGGATAAAGTAGATCAACAAGATATTTGATGTCTTGGGTTGCTCTGAGGAGCAAAAGGTTCCCTTTGCCACTTTCATGTTGCGGATAGAGGCAGATTACTGGTGGGAATATGTAAAGTGTACTTAACCTGCCACACTGAAGATGTCTTGGGAGAAGTTCCAAGAACTGTTCAATGACAAGTACTTTTCCAAAAGTATTCATCACATGAAAGAGGTAGAGTTCATTAAACTGGAACAAAACAACATGACCGTGTCACAGTACGAAGCCAAGTTTGCCGAGCTGTCCCACTTTGCATCTCATTTGGTTGATAATGATGAGAGAATAATGCGAATGTTTCTAAGAGGTTTGAAACCAGAGATACGTCAATATCTTATCTCTTATAAATTGTGTTTGTATTCAGATGTTGTTAATATGGCTCAGTTATTGGAGCGTGATAATGAGTCAACCCAACCAAAAGAGAGCAGCCGGCAAAATTATAATACAAGTGATAACAGTCATCGAAGCGGTGACAATAAGCGTGGAGGGAATCAACATGCCAGAAATGATAACCACTTCAGTGGTAATCATGGCCAAAACAATAAGAATGAACATTTCAAGAAAAGAAGATTCAACAATGATGGAAAGACGTCAGCATCAGCACCTGTCATTAAGGAAGGAGAACGACCGCCTATCATATACTTCAAATGTGGAGGGGAGGGACACATCAGTCCAAACTTTGCGATGCCCTCCAAAGCATGTTACAATTGTGGAAGAGAAGGACACCTGACCCAATTTTATCGTGCATCGAAGACAAGTCCAGCAGGGATTGAGGCAGCAAAGGCTGTCCCAGACAAGACAAAACCAGTTGTTCAAGGGAGAGCATTTGTCGTGACCTCCCAGAAAGAAAGGAACCCAAATGAGGTCATCACGAGTAAGCTTATCATAAATTATAGTGAAGTATATACCTTATTTGATACCGGTTCTACCCATTCTTTTATTTCTCCTACTTGTGCTCAACGTTTAAATTTGATGCCAGAGAAATTAGACTCTGACTTATCTGTTGAAACTACGTTGGGAAAAACCTTCATTACATCCACTGTTTATAAGTCTTGTTTGGTTCAAATCGGTACCCTCACATTACCTGTTGACCTTATTTCATTGAAAATACTTGTATTTGACATAATTCTAGGGATTGATTGGTTAACTACTCATCATGTAAAAATTGATTATTTTCGTAAGGTTGTTAGCTTTCATATTCCTAATCAACCTATTATGCGAATTCAAGCAACCAAACCATTAAAATCAATCACTATCATCTCAAGCCATAAAGCTATTCGTTTATTGAAAAACGGATGTCAAGCTTTCTTAGCTCATGTCACGGATCTAAACAAAAATACGTCAGTTTTGAATGATATTTCTATTGTTAATGAATTTCCTGACGTATTCCCTGAAGAACTTCCTGGCCTACCTCCAGAGCGTGAAATTGAATTTTGTATCGACCTTGAACTTGGTACAAAACCTATTTCCAAAGCCCCATATCAAATGACTCCTATTGAACTTCAGGAGTTAAAGACCCAACTGCAGGAATTGTTAGACATTGGCTTTATTCGTCCTAGTACTTCTCCTTGGGGTGCTCCTGTTCTATTTGTGAAGAAGAAAGATGGGAGTATGCGACTTTGTATTGATTATCGGGAGTTGAATCATGTCACCATCAAAAATAGGTACCCATTGCCACGTATTGATGACCTGTTTGACCAGTTACAAGGTGCCAAATTCTTTTCAAAGATTGATCTTCGTTCCGGATATCACCAATTGAAGATTAGAACCGATGACATTCCAAAGACGGCTTTCAGAACTCGGTATGGGCATTATGAATTCCTAGTCATATCTTTTGGATTGACTAATGCTCCTGCTGCCTTCATGGTTATGATGAACCGAGTATTCAAGGAATATTTGGATCACTTTGTGGTCGTCTTTATTGATGGCATCCTTATTTATTCCAAAATCTGTGAAGATCATGAGAAACACTTGAGGCTGATACTCCAAAAGCTTCGTGAATATAATCTTTATGCCAAGTTGAAGAAATGAGAGTTCTGGCTTGAGGAAGTAACATTCCTTGGGCACGTGGTATAAAGTCATAGAATATCTATTGATCCGGCAAAGATTGAAGCCATTCAAAGCTGGGAGCAACCTAAATCAGTGACCGAAGTACGTAGCTTTCTCGGCTTAGCTGGTTATTATCGGAGATTTGTAGAAGGGTTTTCTCGAATCGCTACTCCCTTAACTCAGCTGACTCAGAAAGATACAAAATTCAGTTGGAACGAGGAATGTGAGAAGAGTTTTCAAGAACTCAAAAGAAAACTTATTTCAGCACATGTTCTGACAATACCATTTGGCTCGGAGGGATTTGTCATCTATAGTGATGCTTCAGGCAAGGGGTTAGGATGTGTTCTCATGCAACATGGGAAAGTTATAGCCTATGCCTCTCGACAACTAAAAGAATATGAGAGGAATTATTCTACTCATGATCTAGAGTTGGCAGTTGTTGTCTTCGCACTTAAAATTTGGAGGCATTACTTGTATGGGGAGAAAGTGGAGATCTTTACGGATCATAAAAGCCTCAAATATTTCTTCACTCAAAAGGAACTCAACATGCGACAGCGACGTTGGCTTGAACTGTTGAAAGATTATGAACATACCATCCAATATCATCTTGGAAAAGCAATCGTGGTATTTGACGCATTGAGTAGAAGATCGTATGCGGGTACAAGTACGATATTGTAAATGCAAAGGCCCATCTTGTATGACTTACAAAGGATGGAGATAGAATTAAAGACTCTAGGTACCCATGAAATGATGGCGAATATACGAGTAGAACCGAATTTAATCGATAAAGTTAAAGCTTCTCAAGCTACAGACCTGGAGCTAATACATATGAGGAAGAAAGTACAAAAAGGTGCTATGCTGGAAGCAAGAATCGATGAAGAAGGAATACTTCGAGTCAATTCCATACTTTGTGTTCCTAACGACCCTGATTTAAAGTATAAAATCATGATGGAGGCGCACAACACACTATTTGCAATCCATCCTGGGAGTACCAAAATGTATCGTGAACTTCGTCATACATTTTGGTGAAGCAATATGAAGAGAGAGATAACGCTGTTTATCTCAAGGTGTCTAACTTCTCAACGAGTCAAAGCGGAGCATCAAGTACCAAAAGGTCCATTGCAACCACTTGAAATTCAAGAATGGAAGTGGGAGCACATTACTATGGATTTCGTTACTGGTCTACCCAAGGTTTCTTAAGGCATAGATGCAATTTGGGTCATTGTTTATAGATTGACCAAGTCTGCTCATTTCTTACCAATACGAGAAACTTATACACTTGAAAGTCTTGCTCGTATGTACATAAACGAGATTGTAAGACTGCATGGTATGCCAGTATCCATAGTTTCTGATCGAGACCCAAGATTCACTTCATGATTTTGGGTTAGTTTGCAAAAAGCTATGAGCACAGATTTATGATTTAGTTCGGCTTATCATCCTCAGACGGACGGACAATCAGAGAGGACTATTCAAACTCTTAAAGATTTATTAAGACTCCGTGTCCTTGACTTCAAGGGAAGTTGGGACAAGTTCTTACCATTGGTGGAGTTTTCCTACAACAACAGTTATCAAGCAAGTATTGACATGGCTCCATTCGAGGCGTTGTATGGAAAAAAGTGTCTTTCTCCAGTATGGTGGGATGAGATGGGTGAAGCAACGTTGTTGGGACCGGAGTTGGTACGTATGACTACAGAAAAGATTCAAACGATCCGACAACGTATAAAAACCTCACAAGACCGACAAAAGAGTTATGCTGATCTTCATCGAAAGGACGTGGAATTCGATATTGGAGATCATGTGTTGTTACGTGTTGCTCCATTGAAAGGAGTTACGAGATTTGGAAAGAGAGGAAAGCTCAATCCTCGATTCATTGGCCCATTTTTAATCCTCGATCTAGTAGGGACTGTAGCCTATAGACTTGCTTTACCGCCAAGTATGTCTCGTGTTTATAACGTTTTTCATATTTAACGTATGAAGAGGTTCCTGTTCAAATCTTGGATAAGAAGGAACATATTCTACGCTCCAAGGTTATACCTCAAGTCAAAGTGTTATGGAGGAACCATGATGTTGAGGAAATGACCTGAGAGTTAGAATCTGAAATGAAATTAAGGTATCCTTACCTCTTCGACATACCAGGTACGTACCCTAATTTCGAGGGTGAAATTTCATAAGAAGGGGAGATTGTAAGACCCCAACTTTTATGAATAAATATGCATTTTCTATAAATATTATTTTTGAATATTATGGAATAAATTTGATATAATGTTATAGTTATGGGTAATATTTATAAATTTTTCAAAGTACGCAAGTTGTTATATAATATTCGATTGGTCAGGGAATATTCGTACGACGGCACAATCATTAGTGGACCCCACAACAGAATTATTGTCGGATTGAGAAAATGACAAAAATATTTTTATAAAAATAACGGCAGAAGTTTTACTGTTGATACTGTTGAACTACTCAGTAGTAAAATTATAGTAATATGCGTGGTTGTATAGTAGCACACGGTATTGATTATTAATGCTTATATGAGAAGTCACTCAGTTTGATTCAATTATTGTCGATATTTTATATGTTATTAAATCAATAATTGAGATGACGAAGTTGTTAATAATATTATTTGCATTATTAACGATGTCTAAAAGTTTTACCAAGGAGAAGTTTGGTCACCTAATTGCGCGCTAATAGGGAGAAATCCATATTGGAAAGCCCCATCTTTCCTGGGAACGACCTGGTCTATTAATAGTGTGAATAATAATAATGATGATGACATTTTGTTTTATTCGTATTATTAACGTAATAAAACAAAAAAACTTTTTATATAAAACAGAATACTTTTATAAAGTTATTCGTTTTATTAGGCTAATAGTAAAATCTTTTTATATAAAACATAATACTTTTATAAAGTTATCTGTTTTATTAGACAATAATTAGAATATATTATATTTTATTATGTATAGTGTTTGCATAGTGCTTGCATAATATTTGCATAGTAAAATCTTTTTAAAAGTTATTCGTTTTATTAGATTATAAATAGAATATATTATATTTTATTTAAAAGATTTTGCTTTAAATATGGACCGTCCGATTAAAGTAAATCAATCTGGACCGTTCATGGATTGGTTACTATTCATTCCATTCTTCTATAAATAGAAGCTCATTCCTTCATTATTTCTTATGAATTCACTGAAACTCTATAGAGAGAAACTATAGAGAGAAAGAAAAAAAGTATTCTGCTACTTCACTACTCCGATATCAAGTTTCTTTTACGATAAGGGGTATTATTTCTTTTGTATTAATGAAGAGAACTTCTATTATTCCATCTTTATTATTCTATTGGAATAACCTGTATACGCGGGCTAACCTATACTTGGTGAAATTTTTCTGTATTCCATTCTTTATTATTTTGTTGGAATATCCTGTCTGTGCTTTACGTCGGACATGGTTCCGTCTTTATTATTCTGTTGGAAGATCCTGTTGGTGTGAATTTCAACTGACATGGTTCCGTCATTTAGTATTCTATTGGAATAACCTGTCTATGTAAAGTACCGCATGCATGGTGATTTCTGTTGTATTCTATTCTTTATTATTTTGTTGGAATATCCTGTCGGTGCGTATTACGCCTGACCTGGTTTTGTTATTTATTATTCTGATGGAATAACCTGTCTATGTGAAGTACCGCATGCATGGTGATTTCTTTTGTTATTCCATTCTTTATTATACTCAGTTGGTTAAAGTTTTGACTTCTACACTTGATGAAATTAGTGGAATATTCTTGATATTTGCGCTTCATCCAGTATCTTTTCATAGAAATATTCTTCTGAGCATTCTTGAATTTTACTTTACAAAGAAGTATCATGTTAACAATTTGGACATTATTACTTCCTGAATAAATTAATTCTTGAACTTTTTTTTACTGAATTCTTATATCATTGTCATAATCCTCATGTTTATATTATTTTTGAAAGTCATCTATGGCCTTTAGTGCATAGATGGACTTGGTATGATTATGACCAGGGATTATTCAGTGTAATCATGACCGTATTGTTATAAATGATGTGGTAAAAGTCCTCATTGCCCCGAAGTGC
The DNA here is from genome assembly GCA_020205505.1 of Panax japonicus. Classification (NCBI taxonomy): domain Eukaryota; kingdom Viridiplantae; phylum Streptophyta; class Magnoliopsida; order Apiales; family Araliaceae; genus Panax; species Panax japonicus. The sequence goes on from CM035108.1 coordinate 32,067,469, forward strand.
ATTGATGGACAGTTGTTGGCATGATCATGACCATTGATGAATACACAAATATCCTTGGCCCGTAGTGCATGGATAATTTGTGGTCGTGACCCTAATGAATATCCTTGGCTGTAGTACAGGGATGATGTTGATTATTTATTAAGCTGGGTCTCAGCTATAAAAGTGATGAAAAACCTTTTTAAATCATAAAAGATAGTAAATTTTATTCTCTACTTGACTTTTTTAATGGATTACATGTTCTGCTGCAGTTAAACTTGATGTCTATTGTATTTTATCAGTTTAACACTGTTAAGAATGAATGATAATTTATTTTTCATTATCTTAGTCATAATATTTCTTACTGGGCTTGTTGAGCTCACCCTTTCTTTCACTGTTCTCTTCAGAAAATGAGAACGTAGCCGGGACTAGTCGAGGAACGGAGTGATGGTCTGAGATGGTGTCTTAGTAGTCCTCACTATTCTGTTAAATAGTGTGATAATAAATGTAATGAGGACTAAATTGAGTGTTGATATTGTCTAGATGACAATATTTGTATTAAAACTCACATCATATATTTTGTCGTATTTTACACGACTGTTGTATAATCAAGTTATATTTGAATTTAGTACCATGTATTTGGCGACTCAAGATGGGTGATGTATACCTATTTTTGGGGCGTCACAATTGGGATTTGGACTTAATTGTTTAATTGATTGGCCATCAATTACCGTGATAATCTATATGAACTTTAGAGATGAAGTTTAGATTTAGATCCGATCATGATAATATGTATTTGTGATTTCTATATAGATTGATTTCATGATTCATGTTTAGGATAGAGATATGCCTTTACGCCATATGTATTCTTATAGAGAACTTGTGCTTTAAATCCCTTTTAATTATAATTCACATAGAGATATAGTGGATTAGTTAATTAGGGTGTCTTGCTTAATTCTATCATCTGTGGATTGAAGTGAGTATGTGTATTATACATCGAGAGGTGGTTTTATCTGCTTTAGTGTTCTTGATTAACAATTCAGGATAGAAAATAATTGATGAGGAGTGTGTTAACTTAAATGAAGCAATAAGTGAAGTTGTGATGCTAAATCTGTGATGCCCCTAAAATAGGTCCAATCCATCAAACCCATTCTTAGTCGCCAAATACATGGTACAGAAACAACTACAACATCATTAATACAATTATTGTGCAAAATACAACAACACATATGTTGTGAGTTTTGATACAAATATATATATCAACTGTGACTCTTGACACCAACTTGGATAGCACGTCACAATGACACCTTACATAAAGGTACAGTCAAAAACTGTTTTAGAAATTAAAATCTTTGGGAAGTGCTCAAGGAAACCTTCGTACATGGGAGGCCATGCATCTAGGTTATGATAGAAAAACAACAAGATTACTATCATGTTCTTTCCAATGGCGAGTCTTCTCCTGACATATAACTATCTCCACTGTCTGGAATTGAAAATTATATTTCAACCAAACTCCAAGATCATATAGGTAGTGTTCGTAGATATACTCAGCAAGTGGATGTGCACAACCCTGTCTTATGATAACATGAGGTCGTATGTCATTAGACATCTTGTATGATAGTGGAAAAACACCCTTCCAAAGTTGGGTTCACTTCACCCTATTTGGTTCACCAAAATTAAATATCAAATGACGTATACAATACGACACACTTATCTAAAGTTCTCAATAAAATTATTTCCATACTATTTAGGGAGAACAGCTATAGACCACCATTCTATTCCCCTGTTATCCCCGCTCGACCCGGCAACACTCTTATTACCTGAAAGGAATTGTGAAGCAAAAGGGTGAGCACAACTAGCTCAGTAAAGAATATCATGACTAAAGATAATAAAATTATCAATATCCTTCATCAGTAATAAATCAGAGATTTAGAACATATGGTAGATGATAAAACGTTTCAACCATAGTTGCAGCGGAACGAGCAATCCATTAGAAGAGTCAAATAGACCATATCTTCTTCATGTTAAAAGTCCACCAACAATGTTTTATCCCTGTAACATCAATCAACAGTTCCTGTCTACAATCCTGTGAATAACTCATAAGCATAATTGTGATTATAAATTACTCTTCTCATCTAGGACGAAGATAATTTTCATCACCTATCTTTACCTGAAACATCAAAGATCATGGTTATACCAAATCACAGTTCCTGTTCATAATCATACTAATAAATTAATCTTTGCACTACGGGCCAAAGATATTCATCAACAAGTCATCTTTGCACTACGGACCAAAGATATTCAAAAATAGGTCATCTTTACACTACAGGCCAAAGATATTCAACAACAAATCATCTTTGCACTACAGGCCAAAGATATTCATATTTTAAAGAAATACATAATCATTTCAGAATTTATATAAACCATAATTATAACCATGTTGATCAATTCACCTTTGCACTTAAGCTAAAAATATTCAATTATAAATTTAGTGGTCATGATCATACCAGTTAACGATTCAACTTTGCATTACTGGGCAAAGAGAACTCATAGTCACGATCATACCAATAATCTACCCATCTTTACACTCAACTCAAAGAGAAATTTCTTCACCAGGATTATAAAAGTATTATATATGATAATAAAAACAATATGATCAAAACACGGATTTAATTTCAGGAGTAAATCAACGATAATTTGGTCAGAAAAAGAAACTAATTTTGTCGTGAATGGTACCCCGTGAATAGTAACTCGTGAATAGTAACTCATGAATAGTAATTCATAAATAGTAACCTCGACATAAAAATATAGAAATTCTATAATAAAATCCATACCAATATTTCGGTATAATGATATTGAAAGAATAACATTTCTTAAACTTATAAACAATTTATTTTAATTGTTTACACTTTACTAAATAATGCATTTAATCATCCTAAAATGCCAAACTCATAAGATTTCATCACCAATAACCAAAACCCTCATCAAAAATCTGCATATACCTCATATAGGATTCTCAAGCCATAAAATCCTATTTTTTTATTTTCTTACTTCACATAACATATTTAATTCATTTACTCATAAATAGTCCATTTTCATGAAAAATACCAAATCAGTACAAACAAATTTTCTTTTCTGGGATTTAGCAGAATATAATCCCATATTGAACATATATTTTTCTTAGAATTTTTAAAATTAATTTACTATTTTTCATATGGCCAAAAATGATGAATATTAAGACATTTATCATAAACTGTACTTTTGTCCAAAAATTCCAAAATTTACAGAGTATACTGCTATTATATACATGTACTCTCAATAAAAATTTCACCAATTTTGGAGTTAACTACAAGGAGTTATAAGGGTTTACTTTTAAAATAGTCTTTTCTCATAAAATTCATAACTCCTAATCTATACATCCAAAAATCACCATTTTTGGACACAATCAAGAAAACTCATCAAATTATCATTTCAAAATTTTCCAGAATTTTTGAAGGTCGGAAAAATTATGAAACTGAAAAACATAATAACCCTTAAAATCTCTTACCTCAAAAGAGCAGTACTTCTGACTGGAATATCGGATATAACACTGAAAGAACTTGCACCGTATATCAACACTCAAGATATCTAAATACTCACAAAAATACGCTCGATAATATAGAGAGAAAAATTCAGTTTCTGGTATAATTTTCAATTTTAACTTGAGCGCCTATTTATAGGAAAATACTAGAACGCCATAGGAGACTAAAATAATAAAATAATATTATTTATTTTATTTTTCAACCTTCACGTCTACCCACCCAAAATGGCAGCCAACTTGGAACCAAGAAATAGCAGTCCACATGTGTTAAAACAAAAGTTGGTCCCACCCCATTTTTAATAAAAATCATTTTATTTTCCAAAAGTTCAACAATTCATAGAAAATAGCTCGTTTATCAGAAAAATATGAATTTTATGTCCATTCCACACGAAATCGAATTCTCTACAACTTTGTAGAAGAAAGTTTTTCCAAATTACCAACAAAAAATATCTGAAATCCATAAACGGATGATTTTTAACACCTTTTAAAATTCATAACAAATCATACGTTAATTTTTAACGGTTCAAAATTTGTGGACATATATCCAACTTATATATGTATAACATATCCAAAAATCACAACGATCCAACGGTGGGATTAAAATTATAACTCACGCAATAGAGCTTAAAGAACACCGATTTGATCTTTTAATACCTCCAATCCGATAAAATACTGATAAAACACCTCAACGTTAATTCCTTCATTTATAACCACATAAATAAATCCATCATTTATATCCACATCAAATAAATATTTCCTTATCATATAAATCAATAATTAATTATTAACAAATAATATTACAGAATCACAATAATGACAACCAGGTGGTTCCTAGGAAAGAGGGGGCTTTTCGATAAAGATTTCTCCTTACTGGCACGCAATTAGGTGACCAAACCTCTCCTTGACAGAACTTTTTAGACATTGCCAATAATGCTTAATAATGTTACTCAAATAATATGAATTATTGATCTGATAATAGAAAAAACTGTGTCGTGACAATTATTGAAACAACAATAATATAAACTATCAACGCAGTAATTACTGAATCAATAAAATAAAGTATTGAACAGCAATTACTGTAACAATTATTGAGTAGTGCCTTCTTACGTAAGAATCAATAATTCAAAAATACTGTGCAATACCGTGTGCTACTGTGCAACCACGCGTATTACTATATTTTAACCAACAGGTAATCCAACAGTGTTAACGGTAACCATTACGCCGTTATTTATAAAAACTCAAACTTGTCATTTTTTTTATCCGACAATTATTCTGTTATGGGGCCCACAAATGACTGCGCCGTCGTACGGATATTCCCGAAAAAAAAATATTCCACGACCAAACAAATATTCCCGGATAGCAATAAGTATTTTATAGCCACTTGCTAATTTTGAAAAAAAAAAATTCATATATCACCCTTAACTTTACTTTTTATCAATTTAACCATTTACTGAATAATAATTATAAGAAAAATTGAATACTTTTATTTCATAAAATTCGGGGTCTTACAAAATCTACATAATATGATTTTTAATTAATGGTAATTAGAATTAGTTTAGTTAAATAATTTAATTTATAACATTTAATTATTCTGTAACGTGAAAGTGTCGATTTGAATCAAATAAGATTTATAAACAGTGGAGGTAACGAAGGTTTCTCCTAATGGAGTTTCAACAGATAAGTCAAAGTCTAACTTCTCCAGAGTCAAATTTAAACATTGAACGCAAGCAAGAGAGATAAAAGAATGGGTAGAACCTGTATCTAATAAGGTATATACTTCACTAAAATTTATAATTAACTAACCCGTGCTAACTTCGTTCGGGTTACTCGCTTTTTGAGAAGTCAAGAAAAATACTCTTCCTAAAACCACCGACTTTGTTTTGTCCATATTCGCCTTTGGTGCCATCGTCCCAGCTGGACTTGACTTCACTATACGAAAAAATCGAGCTAAATGATATTCTCTTCTTGAAATTTCCACTTCTATTATCTTGGCCATGATTACCACCGAAGTGGTTACCATTCTTGGCATGATAATTTCCCCCAGGATGGTTATCATTATTCCGATGGTCGTTGCCACCGGTACGATTATTATCGTGTTGTTGGTCGTTGCCTTTTGGTTGTGCTGACTCATTATCGCGCTCCAATAACTGAGCCCTATTCACAACATCTGAATATAAACAAAGTTTATGAGAAATGAGGTATTGACGTATTTTGGGTTTCAAACCTCTTAGAAACAATTGCGTCATTCACTCCTCATTATCAACCAAATGGGATGCAAACCGGGATAACTCAGAAAACTTAGCCTCGTACTGTGACATGATCATATTATTTTGCTCCATTGCTTATCTCAACATTTTCAGATGCCATTCTCAAACACTGTCAGAAAACAAGGGTTAATTAACATATCCCATATTATCCCTATACTCTGACCGACCAATTAAATACCAAATAAACTTAGGTAGGTCACACTAGCGAAGGAATTCCCCGTCTCTCTCCTCCTAGTTCTTGTCTCACATCTCAGCCATGGATCATATCCCTAAGCTTTGATACCAACTGTGACGCCCCCAAAAATAGGTATTCATCACCCGTCTTGAGTCGCCAGATACATGGTACATAAATTCAAATACAACTTAATTATACAACAATTGTGCAAAATATGACGACATATATACTGTGAGTTTCAATACAAATATTGTAACGTATATAATACGACAATATTCATACTCAAATTAATACATGCCATATAAAGTACATCAACAAATATTTCAAGTCTCCAAAGGGACACGAGAAGATTTTTGTTCTCTTCATTTTACTGAAGTGCACTTTTGACGCTTTCAGGGTTGAGTTCTCATCACCCTATTGTTCTTCACCAAAATCAATTATTAAGTGACGTATAAAATACGACATACACATCTTAGGTTCTCAATATAATTATATATTGCATGTCATGCCATAGTGAGGACTACTAATGCTATCATCTGGACCATCACTTCGTTTTCCGACTAGTCCCAACTATATTCTCATTTCCTGAAGAGAACAGTGAAAGAAAGGGTGAGCTCAACTAGTCTAGTAAGAAATATTATGACTAAGATAATGCAGAATAAATTATCAATAGTCTTCAAAAATGTTAAACTGATAAAATACAATAGACATCAAGTTTAACTGCAGCGGAATAAGTAATCCATTAGAAAAATCAAGTAGAGCATGATATCTACTATCTTCTATGATTTAAAAATGTTTTCATCAATTTTTATCGCTGAGACTCAGCTTAATAAATAAACCACATCATCAAGTCATCCCTGCACTACGGGTCAAGGATATTCATTAAATCATCAATGACCATGACTATACCGAATAATTCCTGGTTATAATCATACGAAAAACTGTCCATCAATGCACTACAGGCCACTGAGAACTTTTACCACATCGTTTAGAACATTACAAGTCATGATTATACCGAATGATCCTTGGTCATAATTGTACCAAGTCCATCTCTGCACGTAAGACAAAGATATACAACTATAAAATCAATAATCAACAGTCCATCTTTGCACGTAAGCGAAAGATATACAATTCAATAATCAACAGTCCATCTTTGCACGTAAACCAAATATCACCATATAAGCATGAGGATGATGACAATGATATAATCATTAATCAAACAAGGATAAATATTAAAGACTTTAAATTTATCTAAATATTATCAATCACTTAATAAACTCATAATCTAATATTATTAATATTATAACAATATTTTAATCACTTCTTAAACTTATAAACAATTTATTTCAATTGTTTATACTTTACCAAATAATGCATTTAATCATTCAAAAATGCCATACTCATAAGATTTTATCACCAATGATCAAATCCCTTATCAAAAATCTGCATATACCCTATATAGGATTCCCAAGCCATAAAATCTTATTTTCCAATTTTGTTACTTCACATAACATATTTAACTCATTTATTCATAACTAGATTATTTTCATGAAAAATACCAAATCAGTTCCAAAAATATTTCTTTTATGGGATTTAGCAGAATATAGTCCCATATTGAACATATATTTTTCTCAGAATTTTTAAAATTCATTTACTATTTTTCAAAAATCAATTTCTAATTAATTCCTTAAGAAATTATCTACACTCCAGAAATTCCCAAATCTTGACAGGATCTTACACATGTTAACGTGATCTTCCAGTTAAAATTTCATGGTCATCAGAGTTATAGAACTCTGGTTATAGTATTTTTCGTCGGAAAAACCTAAATATAGAAATAGTCATAACTTGCTCATTTTAAGTTGGAATGAGCTTATTTTTGGGCAAGAGGTACTTTATACCATATATTTCCATGTTCCAAAAGGCCAGAATTTTTCTCACAAATTAAGTGGTCGAAAATGCCCTTTTAAATTTATGGGCAGTAGTTTTTTGTGATTTGCAGTTTTTGACTCCTTTACTAAAATCAGTCCACACGAAAATATACAACACCTTTTCTAGTGATTCCACTTGGATAAGTTAGGAAACTCATAGATCTAACTCTAGAACTTGACCACACTCAAAAATTTGAAATATAATAGGAGATATGGTCAATTGAATTTTATATTCCGTTTTCACCAAAATCTAATTTTTAACCATTTGTGATTTCTAAGAAACTTTCATGTTTTCACATAATAACCAACATGACTCATCATGACAATGACATAATAATTCAATAAAATAAATTCAAGAATAAATTTTAAATATTTATAAGTTAATTTATCATGAACTCAATAATGTCCAAATTGTCAACATGATACTGCTTTGTGGAGTAAAATTCAAGAATGCTCAGAAGAATATTTCAATGAAAAGATACTGGATGAAGCGGAAATATCAAGGATATTCTAATAATTTCATGGAGTATAGAAGTCAAAATTTTAACCAAATGAGTATCATAGAATATATGAAACTGCAATAGATTTTCACCCGCCATGCGATAATCCACGTAGACAGATCATTTCCATAATTTAATAAGAAACAAATACGAAGGGTCATTCACCATGCATGTGGTAATCCAAATAGACATGTTATTCCAACAGAATAATAAAGAATGGAATAATAGAAGGATTCACCATGCGTACGATAGACTGCACATACATGTTATTCCCAACAGAATAATAAAGAATAGAACCAGGTCACGCGTAAACGCACAAACATTATATTCCGACATAATAATAAAGAACATAACCATGTCAGGCAAAATTCGCATCGACAAGATATTCCAACAGAATAATAAGAATGGAATAACAACAGAATTTCACCATGTATGCGGTACTTCGCATAAACATGTTATTCCAACAGAATAATAAAGAATGGAATAACAATAGCTCTCTTCATTAATACGAAAGAAATAATACCCCTTACGAGTACAACAAACAATATCCCTTACCTTATAAAGAAGAGTACTCTGACGGTTAGGACGGGGATATATTTGAAAAAAACTTGCACTACACTCAAAGCTTTCTTAAACGCTAAAGAAATACGCTCAAGATTATAGGAGAAGAATTCTCTCTATAGTTTCTCTCTCTAGAGTTTCAGTGAATTCGTAAGAAATAATGAAGGAATGAGCTTCTATTTATATGAGAATGGATTGAATAGTAACTAATTCATGAACGGTCCAGATTGATTTACTTTTAAACGGACGGTCCAGATTGATTTACTATAAAATATTCTAATAAAACAAAATCTTTTAAATAAAATATAATATATTCTATTTATAATCTAATAAAACGAATAACTTTATAAAAGTATTCTGTTTTATATAAAAAGATTTTACTATGCAAACACTATGCAGACACTATGCAAACACTATGCATAATAAAATATAATATATTCTAATTATTGTCTAATAAAACAAATAATTTTATAAAAGTATTCTGTTTTATATAAAAAGATTTTACTATGCAAAACACTATGCATAATAGAATATAATATATTCTATTTATAGTCAAATAAAATGAATAACTTTATAAAAGTATTCTGTTTTATATAAAAATCTTTTCTGTTTTATTACATTAATAATACTAATAAAATAAAATTTCATCATCATTATTATAATTCACATAATTAATTGACCAGGTCATTCCCAGGAAAGAGGGGACTGTCCAATAAGGATTTCTCCCTATTGGAGCGCAATTAGGTGACCAAACCTCTCCTTGGCAGAACTTCTAGACATCGTTAATATTGCAAATAACAATATTAATAACTCTGTCATCTCAATTATTGATTTAATAATATATAAAATATTGACAATAATTGAATCAATTAACGTGAGATACTATATAACAATTACCGAAGCAATAATTGAACAAAACTGAGTGACTTCTTATATAAATAGCAATAATCAATATCGTGTGCTACTATGCAACCATGCATATTACTATACTTTTACTACCGAGTAGTTCAACAGTATTAAAGGTAAAAAATTCGCCATTATTTTTATAAAAATATTTTTGTCATTTTCTCAATCCAACAATAATTCTGTTGTGGGGTCCACCAATGATTGTGTCGTCGTACGAATATACCCTGTTAAAACGAATATTCAACGATCAATCAAATATTATATAACAACTTGCATGCTTTGCAAAATTTATAAATACTACCGACAACTATAACATTATCTCAAATTCACACCATAATATTAAAAAAAATATTTCGAGAAAATTAAATCTTTATTCGAAAAATTTGGGGTTTTACAACCCGGATTCTTCATGGAGCTATAATTATCAAGATCAATACTTTACTCCAAATCCAACATACACTTCAGAATTCTTATGTCAACCTCCATTGACACAAAAAAAAGTCAAAGTTGGAGGAATTACTGCCAAAGGTCATAGCAAACCAAGAGGAGAAGATAATGAGTCAAGAAATATCGAGCCATAATTTTCAGCACCAGATGGAATAACTCATCACCACTTCAACCCATGGTCCTCAATACATGGATTCCAAAATTGAGACATATAATTCAAGATTGGAGGAATCGTTGTCCAAGTTCATAGCATCAAATGAGGAGAGGAGGATTAATCAAGACATATCAATTCAAAATCTGCAGAACCAGACGAATCAAATGCTCAAAGCCCTGAACAACTGTCCTAAAAAAATTGGTGTTATGACGAGAATTCCGAGATTGATGAAGTGCCCGAGCCAAATTTACAACTGGATGAGCCACGATATGTTGAAAAAGAGGAGACAAATGGGGATAATGAAAACAAGGTCGGTGAAGAGCTAACTATGAGTACTAAAGAAGATGATCTAATGTTATTAATGCCTCAAGTGCCTTCTCTACCAAAGTTCAAGGATCCGGTTAGATTTGGAAAACCTTGTTTGCTAGGTAGTTATGTTGTCGGCAATACTTCTTGTGACGTAAAAGCGAGTACAACTTCAAAGCCATGGTGCGATAAGCTGGAGAAGATAGAAGAAGAGATTGTTGTGTCTGACAAGCCTCAATGCCATAATATATTCGCAGACACAATGGAGAAAACACCTAGATGTTGGACATTCTTGAATGTGATCTTATATAAAGAAAGCATGCTAGGTGACTTTAATATACTGGCTATCACAATTGGGAACCTACCAAAAGCTACATTGTTTTCGATGGATGGAGGGTTCCTCAATTATAGAAGAGGAATTGGATAGCGTTGACCAGACAAAGTCAGGCTAAAAGACTGTAAATCAAGCGCTGACTGGGAGGCAACCCAAATTTTTTTTATATATATTTATATGCTTTCCTAGTTTATTTAGTAGATAGGAATCACATTATATTCTAAAGTGCTAATCTAATCCATGTTGTCTCTCTTCATTGCAGGTATTGGAGGTTCAATGGATATAAAAATGATCGTCGCCACCATCGCCACCATCACCTCATGCTTAGCTGATTACAGGAAAGTTCTCTTCTACTTACCACTATATTCTTATAATGAGGACATTGTAATTGCTAAGTTTGGGGGAGTTTAGTTTAGTTCTTTATTGCATGTTTAATTTCATGTTTATGTTATGTTATTTTGCATATGTTGTTAATTTAGTTTAGGTTCATTACGTTTGCATTCATGTAGTACAACTGCATAAGTAGTTGCATGGTAGTATAGTTTTAATAACATTATATTCAGTTTCTTGTTAAAAAAAATCAAAAAAATCAAAAATAATTTTTAATTACTATGTTCGTCTTGCATGAGTCCAGCTGTTTGATATTTACAGTTTGTTTTGGCCAATGATGAGATTGGAATTGGGTAGACAAGTATAGTACTGACTATTAGAGCTTTGATATGATTTCTTGTTATAAATTGAGTCTTTTTCTGTTTGAAACTGGTATAATAAGGATAACACAGTAAAGACAACTTTGTTGACTAATTAAGTTTAAATTGATACATAATGGACTTCTTAAGGATAATACTAGTTTGAATGAATGAAAGACATGAATATGCAGAGATGGCTAAATTTAGATAAAAACTTAAGTTTGGGGGAAAAATTTGGGATATATAAGATTCGCTAAAAAAAGAAAAAAATGGTGAAAAAAAATATTGTGGCTAGTTTTGTTTTGGGGCCTTTGTTACTTGAGCAAGTACGCCCGAGGGAGTGTCTTTACACCTAGCGCCCTAAGGTCTTATACGGTCTAGGAGTCGTTGGTCGAAAGCTCACTAAGGGGTAGCACTGTTAGCCTAATGTAATGAGACATTGCACAGTCATGGTTAAAAAAAAAGTAAAAAAAACAATAAAATAGGAAAAGAGCAAAAAGCCCCCGTAATGAAAAGTAAAGCATAAGTATCCCGGATTGGACTCTTGAACTTGGTGGATGTTTGACTTTAGTTGGATCTAGCTTGTTTGTAGCAGCCCCGAATCCGGGCCCCAAATCGCCGCGGATTCGGTACACTGTTACTATAACTATTTGCGGAAGATATAAACATAAATTGTTTATATATTACATTACATACTATTCCCCAAGGTCGAGTAACCTTAACTTATACACAATTCATAAACTATTTAACATATAACACATTTATCAAACTATACTATTACAAAATAGTCGCACATTTAACCCAAGTAGAACTTGACTTTAACCTTTTCCTGTATCCGAACGCATTCGCCTTATCTGCAATGTTTATCATGATATAGCAAGGGTGAGCATGAAAGTTGCCCAGCAAGTTTATATACAATAATATAACGATATATCATGATTGAAGAGTATGAATAATAAGCTGGCTATAATTCATCAATATAATTGAGAACTAGCATGAACAAACTTTTGACTGAACAAGTTTTAAACATGAACAAACATTTCTGAACCAACTGGTAATGAAGGTGATCAGCCTTTCATACCTGACTTATACATGCAAGATGTACAGAGTACAATTTTCATGGCAATCAGCAATGATTAACCATAAGCTTGAATAAAACACTCTTATTAGATTTAAGTAAAAAGAAACTTGCCTGAACCGTTAATTACCGCAACGCAATTTAATAACGCTTTACCCCGAAGACCTAATATTATTAATATAGATCTCCAATATTAGAATAATATCATCACAGTATAATACTGTTATATTTATACACACAGAATAACCTAAACACATAGCACATAACCCTATCAGTCTTTACAACACATAAGACTTAGTATCAGGTCAAACTATTTCAGTCTGACTTGAAACCGACACAATTCTATCATCCCGACGGTCTAGTCGGACAATACTCGAGTTTAAGTTCAATTAAACTCTACTTAAACGCTTAACAATTATCACAGATAATTATCTTATCAGACAAAACATTTTTCCTAGGCTCGTAATAATTTTCGGATAATTATTACCATTTGTCAACATTTTTCAATCCTTAAAACCGTATTTAAATGAATTAAATACCACATAATACCTTAATTATTAATATTCATTTAATATAAAATATTAATGAAAATCATTACATAATATTATAATATAATTATAATATATCAAAGTATTTTTAATACCTTAAAATTATTTTATATAATTTTCCAACACTTTAATCCATTATCCGATAATTGCTATTAATATTAAAATATTAATATTTTCATGACTAAATATCAAAAGTTATATTTTATAACTTAAAATATTTTTATAACACTTAAATCATTTTTGTATGATTTTTAAAACATTTATTCTATTTTTCCATAATTTATTTAATATAATTATTAAATAAACTAATTACCATTAATATTGATTAATTAATTAATTTCATCACAAAATATCAAAAGTTATCAAAAATAACTTAAAATATTTTCTTTTATCATAAAAATAATTTTTCATGAATTAAAACTATTTTTAAATCATTTATTTAATATTATAATTAAATAAATAAATACCATTTATATTCCAAAAATATTAAATATTTATGAAATATACTTCAAATAATTTAAAACTATTTTTCAGACTTTAAAATAATTTTTCATAATTTATTATGTATTTTTAATAATTAAAAACTAATTTTTTCTAATTTTTAATCATTTTCTGGAAAATAATAATAATTTCTGAAATTAAGTGTCGCTAAAGGGCTATAGCGACACTTTCTGTCGCTAAAGGTGTTCTTGAGTGTTCTTGAGCTTCAAGTCAGATTGCAGGATACCTAATTTGACCAAGTCTAAAACTTTGTGGTTTATGATTCTAGGCGGTTTGATGTGTTACACATGTAGTATCAATGTAATACTACACTAACAAACAAGTTTCAGGACCAAATAACAACACATCAAGAAGTTATTAGCCGATTAAAACGTTGTCAGAGGCATGCTGGGAATTCTGGGTTTTTGCAGATTCCCAGTCAGTTTCGAGGGACTACATTATAGCTAAATGTTATACATGATCCAATCATGTTCCTCGTGATTTTAATATTCAATACTTGAGTAGTTATGTCAAGGTACAATAAACAATCACCAGATCATCTAAACAACAACGGATGAACAAGATTCAAGCCGATCAAAGTATGGGTCAGACACTGTTCTTGAACAAATCTGGGTTTTCCAGATTGTTCTTGAAGCAGTTCGGTCAACTATGTTTGACCATAAATATTTATGATTCTAACAAGTATCTGAGTGATATAAAGACTGAAGTATGTAGTATTCATGTCATGCTACACGATTAAACCAACTAAATATCATAAACACTAACAGACTGCAAGATCCGAGCATTCAAAACTGGTTGTCAGACTTTCTGGGCAAAAATCTGGGCTGCCCAGAAACAGAAATCGTGTTCAGTCAACGAGGTTTGACCGCTTGTAACTTTTAATCTAGACATGATATAACCTTGATTCCTGTTCCATAATAAAGCCTTCATGACATACTACACATATATAACTTCAAATACCACATATCATTAACACAGAAGAATCTACAAGCCCTGACATTGGCTTGTCAGATCTTATATTTCTTTTTTCTCAGATTTCTTAAAATGCAAGATTCGAGCTCTTTAATGATATGGATCTGGGTTTTAACAACCCAGATCACTAAATGACACCTAAATACACAACATTAACTTATCAACAACAACGTTTAACATCAAATTACAGATTTCAAAATTTTTAGGGTTTTATACCTTTTGAGCTTGATTTTTGATTTCTGTCCTTGATGATCTGATCTTGTTGAGCCAATATATGATTTTATCTTAACTACTCACTCCTTTTCACTCTCATTTTCGGATTTGAGAGAGAGAGGATGGCTTGGAAATTTTCTACCAAACTTTTGTAAATTTCTCTCTCTCTAATCTTTTATAATCACATGATACATTGCATTTTACTTGCATAGCTACTGATTATAGGCTGAGTTGTTGCAATTTAGATGGTGCAAAAGTCAAGATTTGGTGAACCACTAAAGTGTTGGCCATTTTCACAAGTTAGCTTCCATTATGCAATAAGGGCAATCTTGTCATTTCCTTAATTTCTAGAATTTGTATTTGATGAAACCCTTAGGGTTTAGATTTTAACCCATAAATATTTAGCAACTTGAATTTTCAAAAAATTTCTAATTAAATTTAAAATAGAAAATTTTGATTTCTAAATTATAATTAGGGCTTCCTAATTATATCATAATTTCGTAATTACATAACAATCTTTGATAATTAGACTAATTTATCCTAATTAAAATTGCTAATTTAGCACTTAGGGCCACAATTGTACATTAGGGTTCAAAACCACATTTTAGGGTTTTAAAATAATATTTCAATTTTAGAAATTAGATTTCCTAATTAGATTAGGGTTTCTAATAACTTGACAATTAGGATTTATATTTCCTAATTTACATTGCTAATTTTAGCAATTAAATCCACAATTGAGCATTAGGGTTTCTGACGGAACAATTTGGGTTCCTAAAATTGGAAATTAGGGTTTGGTAATTAATTAACCTTTACCCTAATTAGTACTTAATTAATAGCACTTAAGCATTAAAATTCTCCGTTATATTCC
Organism: Panax japonicus; assembly: GCA_020205505.1. Lineage (NCBI taxonomy): Eukaryota > Viridiplantae > Streptophyta > Magnoliopsida > Apiales > Araliaceae > Panax > Panax japonicus. Next base: position 32,083,472 of record CM035108.1, read on the forward strand.
CAGATTAGGGTTTCACTTTATCAAAATCTGAAACTAGGATTTTCAGATCTGGTATTAGGGTTTTCAAATAATCAATTAAAATTTCGAGTAATTAATTAGGATTTTCCCTAATTAATTAAAATTAATGACGTTTAACCTTAAACATAGCATTGCATTCCCAATCTAGGGTTTTTTTAATATCTGAATTAGGGTTTCAGACTCTTGGAACTGAAACTAGGGTTTCCAGAACCGATTTCTAGGGTTTCTTATCAGACGTTATGGTTTTCTAACTGAACGTTGACGTTCTTAAAATATACTTAGGGTTTGACACATATACAATTAATCTGGTCAACCCTTAACCCCTAACCACATTCAACACACATCATTAACCATATACACAGAGCATATTTACATAAATCCTTAATCCTGAATAATTCACCTATATCCTTCATAGAATTTTGAAATCATCAAAATTTCACCCTAATAATATCAAACGCATACACTTATTTTCTGTCTAGGTCTATTATTTGACCTTAAATCAATCATTTAAGATTTTAATAAATTGTCTAATTTCTCGGGTTGTCACATTCACCCCCCTTATAAGAATTTCGTCCCCGAAATTTACCTTACACCTTACACCGTGCACCTTACACCATTCACACATGTCACATACTACCCAATACACCACTCACAAGAGCAAAAGTTTTGAAATTGTGCTAAGGGGTCATATAGACCATGAACACATTTATTTTTAACGGTAGTGATCATACCAAAAAATAATACATTACTTGGTTTGTTTACAATCACAAAGAAGGTAAACTACTGTTGTTAGTACTTTAGGTGATTAGCCCATCGTACAGTTACGTCATGCATAACGTATTAATCATTTTTAGCGAATATTTACGCTACTAGATTGGATTATTTATCCAAACATTATCGTTCACCTCAGTCTTATCATAGGATTCCATACCAAAGCAATTTGATTCGGGAAATTCTTTCAATAAACACTTGGAGTTTTTATAACATTAGTCTAGCTAAATCAAATAGCATAGACTCATATCAATAATTCAATTCAATCGAATTATTTAGGTGTAGCCAAACCCCGTTGGCAAAATTAAAATTTTTGAAAACATTTTCAAGAATGACGTCATGATGCCGCACTGTATTAACAGTCCGTTTGAGGATGCCGTCATTGTATGACTTTGTCATAACACATCATACAATAGTGGAACAACGACTTCAGGTCAAATTCACACTACATATTCCTGTATTTACAACTCCATCACATTTTTATCATCTCTGCACCAGGTTACATGGTACATGAGTGATAAATAAAAACAATTTTTGATATTTCAAATCATTTTCGTCTAGCCGAAATAAGTAGCATAGACTGTACTTTAATCCGTTTCAAAAATGATTACGAGTCTACATTTTTTTTAAAAGGCACATAGTGCGTATTTAGCTTGATGTTAAAAATTTGAAGTTTAGCATAGCTAGGAGTTTAGGAAAACCTAAGTCTCCACTAATGATCATTTGCTTAATAATCTATCTGTTCCTATAATCATTAACACTCCATTCACACACAACTATACCCAATTCATAAAACCACACTTATGAGTTCATAACCTGGCCACAATTATATGAGTTTACGAACTTACCCTAGAAATTAGATTTCCTAATTAGATTAGGGTTTCTAATAACTTGACAATTAGGATTTATATTTCCTAATTTACATTGCTAATTTTAGCAATTAAATCCACAATTGAGCATTAGGGTTTCTGACGGAACAATTTGGGTTCCTAAAATTGGAAATTAGGGTTTGGTAATTAATTAACCTTTACCCTAATTAGTACTTAATTAATAGCACTTAAGCATTAAAATTCTCCGTTATATTCCCAGATTAGGGTTTCACTTTATCAGAATCTGAAACTAGAATTTTCAGATCTGGTATTAGGGTTTTCAAATAATCAATTAAAATTTTGAGTAATTAATTAGGGTTTTCCCTAATTAATTAAAATTAATGACGTTTAACCTAAACATAGCATTGCATTCCCAATCTAGGGTTTTTTTAATATCCGAATTAGGGTTTCGGACTCCCGGAATTGAAACTAGGGTTTCCAGAACCGATTTCTAGGTTTTCTTATCAGACGTTATGGTTTTCTAACTGAACGTTGACGTTCTTAAAATATACTTAGGGTTTGACACATATACAATTAATCTGGTCAACCCTTAACCCTTAACCACATTCAGCACACATCATTAACCATATACACAGAGCATATTTACATAAATCCTTAATCCTGAATAATTCACCTATATCCTTCATAGAATTTTGAAATCATCAAAATTTCACCCTAATAATACCAAACGCATACACTTATTTTCTATCTAGGTCTATTATTTGACCTTAAATCAATCATTTAAGATTTTAATAAATTGTCTAATTTCTCAGGTTGTCACATTGTTTATGAATTTTCTGAGTTTTCACTGTATGGTGCCTTTAAATAGACCTATTATGTGTTAAATTTGATTTTATATCAATTAGCATGGTTGTTGAGCACACACGAACTATATCAGTGATAACAATTTAATATTTAATGATTGACGAGGAAATTATTGATTGGTTTTGATATGATGTATTATCATGTTTACTTGATTTCTCTAAGGCCTGTTGAATAGAGTTGTGTTTATCAATACTTCTGGATTCGTAGGCATATAGATTAGTTGCATTTCATTGCATTGCATTGCATTTTTTTATTCTGTTGCTTGGGGACAAACAACGATTTAAGTTTGGGGGTATTTGATAAATAGGTTTTGTACCTACTTATCCGGTATCTATTACTTGAATTAGTTTCTTAAACCTATATTTCTTAGTTACTTTTTATACATTTTATGTTATTTTGTAGTCTAAGACATAACATTGGCATGAAGAATCAAGGAAAAGAAATTCGGACATCTTTTGGACTAAAATATGCAAGCAAATACAAGAAGGGAAGATTGCAGGGATTTTAACACCAAGTTGGATGCATGTTCTTGGCTTGGAAATTGTATTATACTGTAAAGCTTCCTCTTAGCTTTTCGTAACATCTTGAATCTCCCCAATCGGAGTTCAGATATGAAAGTTATGGCCTTTTCATCAACAAAGATCAAAGATAAGAGTTGTTATGCTTGCCATTTACATAGCATCTACTTCCAGTCCAATTTCGACCTTGATTCAATCCGAATCTGTCCATTCTCAAAGAATAAAAGTTGTAGAGCTCGTCGATATCTTCGATTTGATAGGTGGCAGGCCCCGTAACTCCTCTCGGATCAAAGGTTATGGCCGATTTTCCAAAGGACGTCAGAGCTAAAAAGTGACCCACGCCGGGGCGGGCTTTCCCTTCACAAAATGCCCGCCGGGGTGGGCATACCAGCTGGAAAATAGTAGGGACCCCCGACGAGGCGGGCCCTTTACAAGTATAAACCCCCGCGGGGGTACGCGCAGAAAACTCATTTTTTGTCCAAATTTGAGTTTGGGAAGGACTGTTTCAATCCGATTGACTCAAGGACTTCCAAGAGGACTTAAAGACAGATAAAGAGACTTATAAAAGAAGGAGAATCACATAGATTAGAGGAAAGAGAGAGAGGATTCCATTAGATTATATTAGAGTAGAATAGGAAAAAACATTAGTTCTTATGAGATTTCGAGATTGAAGCACTTGGAAGCCATGTTATATTGCGAGGATTGTCTATTGTGATTTGGACTTAATTATTTAATTGATTGGCCATCAATTACCGTGATAATCTATATGAACTCTAGAGATGAAGTTTAGATTTAGATCTGATCATGATAGCATGTGTTTGTGATTTCTACATAGATGGAATTCATGATTCGTGTTTGGGATAGAGATATGCCTTTATGCCATATGTAATCTTATAGAGAACTTGTGCTTTAAATCCTTTTTAATTGTAATTCACATAGAGATATAGTGGATTAGTTAATTAGGGTGTCTTGCTTAATTCTATCATCTGTAGATTTTAGTGAGTATGTGTATTATACATCGAGAGGTGGTTTTATCTGTTTTAGTGTTTTTGATTAATAATTCAGGATAAAAAATAATTGATGAGTAGTGTGTTAACTTAAATGAATCAATAAGTGAAGATGTGATCTTAAATTTCCATAATCTGATTTTTAATTAGTGGTCATTAGAATTAGTTTAGTTAAATAATTTAATTTATAACATTAAATTCATTCGTTTAAATAAGACTGTGTTGGTTACGGGTTAGTACTTGGTGATTTTTATTAAATAATTCTATGTGGGAATGATACTTAACTTATCACTTTATTACTTGTTGACCACGTATACTTGCGTGTTGTGCGTAATTAGATTTTACCCAACAGTAAGAGCCAATGAGCATTGAGGGAAGTATAATTAGTGCATTGAAAAATTTATTTAAGCTTCAAGAGGTATAGATTCTGATTTTGTTCTTAGTTTGAGTTTTGTCAAAATTCTTAGCATTTACATGAATTCTTTTCTAATTGGTATGAATTAGCATATCACTGTGTTGTCTAAGTTGGTATGCATGCTTTGAAGTGTTGCAGTTAGTCTGGGTATAGAATTAACAATACATGTGCTATGGCTCTGCAGAAGCAGAGCCATTTCTTTTTGCCTCTGAAAGATGTGGCGCTGCCGCGCCACTTCTATAACTTAATACCACACGGCCGCGCGAGGTGACTTTCTCAGATACTGTTGTAGTAATTCAGTGTTATGCTAAACATGTTAGGTTGGTTTGAACATGCCTATAGATGACCCTAACATATAAAATAATATTGATTAATATATAGTAAGACTTGGTAACTTGGTTTGGTGTGCGTATTCAAAGAAGTATAAGGATTTGGAATTAGTTTTTATAAACATCGTGTAATACATATTTTGAATTTGGATACAAGTGTATTACATTATGACATGTCTTGATATGTGACCAATATGTTAGTTTACATGGTTGGAGATGGTATAGTATATTCAAACATGATTTAAAAGGAAAATGCAAGTAAAAGACCATAATAGCTATGTGTAAATGAACTAAGTGTACACTACGTTTTAAACTTCAAAACACGCTTATGTGATCTATGATGTGATTATGAAAGCATGATTTAGTCTATGTGAACTCATCTTGCATTCTTAAAGGAGTTTTACTAGTTGGTTTAATGATCTTCCAAAGGAAGTTTTGCAAAAATAAAGCATTACGCACATTGTGCCTTTAAGTTCTGATCTTGAGCATATTCACAAATGATTATTTAGCATGGTCTAGAGTTGCCTTGCTTGTAATAGGTTGCATAGCTTGGTTTATATATGTGTTTTTAAAGAAACTTAAGAGATTGGGGAAATAAATTTGTTGATGACGAACCTTACACGTATTTTTAGATTGAGACAACCATGTTAAGATAAGAATATGCATAAAAACGCGATTGACATGTAGGCTAGTTAGTCATATGCATCGTAAACTAGTTAAGTGTGGGTTAGAATAATAATAAATGAAGTAGAATTCCACAACTTGACATACATGACCAAGATAATGTAAGCATATTCAAGTGGGACTTATTGATCTCATCGAATTAATATAACAACTAAACAAGAAAAACTTTGTTAAATCTGTGACGATTTGATTGTTTGAATTGTGATTCTGGGGACAGAATCCTTGTAAGGAGGGAAGGATGTAATGATCCAAAATTTTAAATTGTAATTTAAATATTTATTGAGTTATATAAATATTATTTGAGGTGTTTATTGTTAAAAAAATATTTTATTGATGTGATGGTTGATGAATCTAAATGTATTAGAGAATTTTCTAAATTAAATTAATTTATAAATTAAAGGTTTGTATTATAACATGAGGGGTTATGTTGTTGTGTAGATTTAATAATTTAGATGGTATGTTAAATTATTAAATAAAGTTATAATGAAAATTATAATTTAGTGATATTTGCTAAAAGGCTATATTTAATTAAAATATAGTATGCGACTAATTTAATGGGTTAATGTTGGATATGAAAATAATATGTGATTATAGTTTATAAACTAAAGTTTTTATTAAAATAAATTAAAAAAGATTTAAATTAGTTTTTGTCAAACAAGGCTTAAGTATTTTAATTCTTTAAAATTTTAATGGTTTGCCAAACAAGCATTAAGGCTTTTGATATTTCTAATTTTTGAAATTTAAATTTCATAATATAAAGAAAATAATAAATATAATATATTTATATTATATACGTTTATGTTGGTAACCTATATATTTAATATTTGTATTAAGGCCATATCAGTTTTTCATTTTGGTTATACGCATACTAGTTGCTGGGTTTTGAGAGAGTTCATAGAGAGTGATATAGAGCTTTAGACAAAATTGAGAAAGTGTCTTAAGAAGTTTCACGGCAAATTCTAGTGAGTTAAGAAGGATTGCAAGCAAATTCAAGGTATTTTCACAAAACATTAGTATTATATATATATATATATATATATATATATATATATATATATCGAATTGTTGAATTGTTGCTATATTATGGGATTACTTGTGATTATATGAGTATATGATAACTGGAGATTGTGTGTTAAACGAGAAATTCATGCTAATTACAGTTAATAGTAGAAAAATTTTGTCAGTATTTATATTCTTCACGTGTAGCTATGTAAATACCAATTTTGATGGTCAAATTGAATGCTAAGATGTTAATTGATGTTTGTTTATGCTAGTTTGTTGAGATACGAACATAGCATAATTGGAATGGAGTGATTTGGCCAAATAATGAAATCACAGTGATGAGTTTTGGGATAAATATCAAAAATTGGAGTTTTATATGAAAAACATGAAAATTGAGAAATTAAAATAGTTTTAGTTACTGTTAAATTGTGCTAAGTGGTTGAATAGGTTAGCAATCATGTCTATAATAGTGGTATATTTATTTTACGTGTTAATATCATTGTTTGATGCGTGAAATTTGTGTTAGTTGGCTTAAGAAAAGTGTCGTGGCTCTGTTCTGCAAAACTAGGTTCTGCAAGTCGCGCGGGCGCGCAGTTGTCGTGCGGACGCGCGACATTCTCATATAAAACTCGCGCGGCCGCGCGAGTGCCCACTTTTAGACACTGAAGTATGTTTATTCTGCAGACTTTGGTTGTTCGTTGTAGCTTAGCTTAAGGTTGTGGAATGTGAGAATCATGTAACAACAAGGTTAAATAGAGTCATGTTATGTTGATTATGAATTCAAAATTTTAAAAGTGATTAGTAAATCGAGAATGCGTTATGTGATAATTTGGTATACATAATGAACGTTAGACAAGTATTGTGAAGTAAAACAATTAGAGTTTCTGAAATGTGAATGGTAATGAACATGTTATGATTTGTTAGCATGTCTAATAGGTATTGTGGTTCTAAAATTATGTGTAGGTGATCGTGAGTTTAAATTTATAGCTTACGCTCAAGGAAAGTTTTCTAACTCTATATTTACATTGAACAAGTCTCTAAACTCTATCTTTTACATTGAGAAAGTTTCTTAATTCTTTATTTTCATTGAGCTAGTTCCATTATTACATTATGTAACTTCATTCTTTGATTGAGCAAGCTTTCTATTTTAACTGTTGATTGAATAAATCAATCATCATAGTTCATTCGAATTAACTTTAACTCTAATGCTATTTGAATCCTCATTTTGTTGATTCATTCTAACTTGTTTATAGTTAAGCAAGTTTATTGAATTCTATTATTGTATAATGAACGCAGTTTTTGAATTCTCGTTTCTATTATTGAACTGTTTTAACCCTTGCATGAATATAATACCATATTGAGCAAGTTTTTAGTTTCCAGCTTGCTATTAGTTATTGTACATTCAGTAAATTCATTTCCAATGTTACAAGACTCTAACCTTAGCTTATTTATTGTTCAAGCAAAGGTTAACCATTTTAGCCATTTTATTGAATACTTATGCTCTATAGTTATTTCAAGCATGAGTTTGATATGTATCACCAGTTCATTTATGATTTTTAATTGTTCTATGTTATTTTGTTATTAAACATCTGTTGTGATTATCAAACACTATTAATTCAGCTAGTCCTCTAGTTGATGTTTGTTGAACTTCAAATTACCCTTGAAAGTCTATCCAAACCAAACTTTCTTTGGTGCGGACTTGTACTCTAAATACTGAGATGAACAACCCAATTATTATTAGGGGTTAACTTACGCGTAGCGTTAAAATGTTTGTGCACAATACATTGTACGAAGGGCTGATCCCCCTAAGTACGAGGAGTCCTTATAGTCTTATGAATGTTAAAGTTGGAGTTGAAAGATTACTCACAACTGTGGACATAGTTCATGATCTTATGATCCTCAGTTATGTTTATTCCATATTTTGGATTTCAGTTCTTGATTAGCATTGCTAGGTTACTATTCAGTCTTGATGAGCCTATTATTGGCGGATATTATTATTATACCTCTGTTGATTCATTGTTATATTCAGTGAGCAATTGTTTTGCTCACTCTTGCATTTTTATAAACTCATTGCAACTAAAGTTGAGAAGGTAGATGAACCTTCAACTAGAAAAGGAAAGGAAAAATTGTACAAGTGATACTGATTTGTACTTTTATTTATCATGATGATCTTAGACTTTTTAATAATGATGTGATGTAATAAATTTTATTTTTGCACTTGAATGATGTTTAAAGGTTAGAGAACCAGGGATTATTTTTGAATTTATTAATGTAACCCTATATAAGGGAAGGATTTATGATTTAAATTCTGTTTATTTGGGTAGATAGTATGAATATTTGAATAGTGAGCACCAAATCTTGTGGGAATGAAGTACCTAGATTTGGGGGTGCCACAAAATCAACATGTGAAGTCTTGATTTTGTGAGACTTGGCAAATCATGTAAAAAATAAGTTATAAAAGAGACCAAACCTATTCATAAATATCACGTCATGTATGATTATGAAAGTGTTATCCTAATTGTGATTGGATGTGCAAGTCTGGCCTAGCTTCTATGTAGCAGTCTTGGTTTGCACCAGGAGCAGCACGACCGTGCCACTCCTTAGTACAAACCAAGCGCGGCCGCGCTAGCTTGCAGTAAGATCTGTTTTGTGTAAATAATTTGAGGGTTCATGCATGCTTATAATGTTACTTTAACTTGCATTATATAACTAGTATACTATCCAATATGGTAAAAAGCATGTTAAATGATAGAATCGAATGTCTAGCAAGAGATTATGAACTTACAAAGTGATAAGTCCAAAAGATGTTTGCGAACTATAAAGCAATGAGTAGAAACTATATTGTTAACTTTGTGGTGTCTTATAAACTGATGTTGTGATATAAGTACACAAGGTATATGTAAGGAGTATACAACTAACTTATATGTTTATGTATGCATTTAAACTTACAAGTCATGTATGAGCATATGTAACTAATGAATATTGTAACAATCCAGAATTTTATTTATAATTTCAAATATTTATTGAATTAAATAAATATTTTTAATTGACGTGTTTGTTGTTTAGTAGATATTTGTTGGATTATTTATTAGTAAGTAAATAATTCATGAGTTATAGAAATTAACTTAATTAAGATAAAAGAAAGATGAATTAAATTTATGAGATAATACTCTAATCTAACTTAATAACTAAATTAGAGAGTTGTTAAGGATTATATAGTTTGGTAGAATGTTATTTTAATTTAATTTAGTAATTAAAGTGATATGTTAATTTCTAAATTAGAGTGTTGTTAATGATTATATAGTTTGGTAGAATGTTGTTTTAATTTAATTAAGTAATTAAAGTGATATGTTAATTTATTAAGTAAAATTATAATAAAAATTATAATTTTGTGGTAAATAGTTTTGTTTATTTAATTAAAATTGGATATGGAAATCCAAGTAAACAATGTGGGACAATAAACTATATTATAAATGACTTATGAAAATAAATTAAAAGAGTTTTAATTTGGTTTTACCAAACAAAGCCTTAGAGCTTTTGAAATTCTTATTTTAATCTTGTTTTGCCAAACAAGGCTTAATGAATGATTAAGTCATTATTTTAATAGGTTTTTCCAAACAAGGACTTATGACTTTTAAATTTAAAATAAAAATAACTGATATGTATTTAGTTGCCTTATTATTATACGTCAATTTTATTTTTTTATGTTAGCGTCTGTTTTAGTTTTACGTTGGCTTAAGCCTAAGAAAGAACAGAAGGAAGAAATAATAGAGAAGAAACAAGAGAGAAAGAGAAGAAGTTCTCTATAAATTGAGAGAAAGAATTTGTGAGAATTATGGAAGGAAGAAACAAGAAGATTGTTCAAAATTTTATAGCTAATCAAAGGTAATAATCTAGCTTTGAGTTTTTAGTATTATACTTCTTGAGTTTTCTTTAAAAAGTTGGATTTCTATGGTTAGATTTTTAAGAGATTGATTATATATGTTAATTAGTATGTATAATTTGTTATATGTAATCTATAACAGGTTTTCATGTAATCAAATTCGTGAAAACAAGTGTTAGAAGAAGAAATTTGGTTTATGGCTTAGTATATGTATTTTGGTCTATTTTAAGGCTTGAATTGATGGTTAGAACATGTATATAATCTAAAATTGAGTATAGAATATGTTAGTACGTTGAAAAACGAAAAGAACACAAGTTGAATGAATCAATTTGGTTAAGAAAAGAATTTGTAGTGAAAGAATTCGCTAAACATGTTAAAACATAAAAGTTTAGTATGAACATGAGTTTTAGGTCAAGATTTAGGCTAGTTAGTGTTTCTATAAATTGTTATAATTCTAGTATGGTGTAGTTCTATGAATTATAAATCTATAGAATCGAAAACGGACTAATTTGGATGTGTATAACTCAAGTTATGAAAATTAGTACAAGAAAAGGTTTTAAAATCACGAGAATAGTGAACTTATAGTCCAGTTTCTACTAACGGGCATAGCTGCACTGTGCCCTAAGTCGTTTGGGGCATAGCTGCGCTGTGCCCAAGGCTTAATTGGGCGCAGCTGCGTCCAAAGTGTGTCAGGAGTGACTGTTTTGACCTGTTTTAGTAAAATAGGCATGACCATTTCATACGAACTCCGATTGAGGCAATTTAGGATGATCCAAAACGTGGACGAATAGAACTACAATTTTTATTCTTTAAGTGTTTCAATTTGAGGTCTGGAACAGGGGTAAAAATGGTCATCTTTAAGGCTATTGTGTTTTTGGGGAGAATCGGAGGGCGTCAGGCATGCACGTATGCTAGTGTAGTGCTTCTGACAATAAAAGATGTTGTTCTAAGTTATAAAACACGAATGTTAGTAAACATAATAATGCTTAACATTAATAAATGATGTATTAGATAAGTTGTATAAGCATACTAAGCATACACAAGAGAGATAAATCGGGCGTGTGACAAATGTAGAAATGCCGTAACAAATGTTAATGAACGTAAAAGTGTTTTAAGTCAAATGAAAATAATATTATAAGATATGAAATGTGTTTAATATAAAACCAATAATGATTCCTAGCAAGACTTAAACACTTGAATGAACTTCGAGTACGACCTAAGAAGTAATACAGTGAGATGTAAGTCAAAAGTTAACATAATCAAATTGAACATTGTGTATTGATTAATAAGAAGGGTTATCAGATATAGAGTAAAGTTTACATTACAACTACTATGCGTTGCTATGTAACTAATAGTTAATGTGTATGATTATATAATTGTGTAGGGCACGCGAAGTGCAAATAACTGTAAGCTGTTAAACTGTAATTGGTAAACAACGATCAAGACAAGTCTTTCAGTTCCTATTTGCTATGTGAACTTGATGATTAACTGTTTTAAATCTTTATTGCAAAGAGCATGGTGTGTTATATATATGTTGAAAGTATGAAATGTTAAAGTCAATTTATGACTACGTTGATTGAGTAAAGCATGTTGATTGAGTAAGGAACTCAATCTTTATACTTATTATATGAACTGTAACATGTATGATATGTTAGTCTAATGTTTATGAGATATATGTTGAGCATTTTATTATGTGCTACGTGATGTATGAAAACTGTTAGATTTTGATGGGCAGTCGAGCTCAACCTTGAAAATAACCACTTTTGAAGGTTAAAGATTCAAGATAAAGTTATGTGCTACTTGAAAGAAATGAATCAAATGTGATACTTAAATATTTATACACTTTGGTTGAATTATTATTATTTGAACCATGTTTAGGGTTCCGAATAATGTATGATATTTAATAGATGTTGAGTTATAAAGTTTAAGTTTTGTTTGTTGTATGAAAGGGTATTGAACCTGGATGTAAGTTTTATTTATTAACTCTGATAAGGCAAGTAATAAGCTAAGTATGGTTTAAAGGTAGGTAAATATAATTGTTTTGAGAAATGTACTTGATAAATCACAATGATTATATATTGATAAACTATCACGTTTGAGTTATCTAATATGTAAAGGTTATCATATTAAAATAAAAGATTCTACATAATAACTTTGATGAAGCAAATCATAAAATAACTTGATTCAGAGATGTGTAAATGATAAAGTTTTTGATTCAGGGAATTAAAGTAATAAGATAGAAAATTTTAAATTATTCCACATTTTATTAAGTTTAGCATCGAATAACGATAAACGTTAGTGAACGTTCATAGCTCGTTTCTTCGTTCTAAGTCAAAATTTGACCATTTTCGATTACGCAACTCTAAAATGCAAACTTAGACAATTTTCCATCAAAAACCAACATTTTCGAGTTAAATGGTGACTTTTGACTTCTATTCCAAGAATTTAACGATTTCGACGATTATCATCTAATCTCGTAAATTTCGCCATAACTTCATTACTTAAGATTTTTACACCATTCCAAATGGATTCATTCCATTAACACAACATATATTATCTAAACCTATAAATGATGGTTTTAAACTTATCCATCAACAACAACATTACAATTCGTTAATGTTCTTCATTGGTTCATAACTTTTATACATATGATTTCACTTTCAACATGGTTCAATAAGGTTTACTTCCATTACTAAAAATCCTTATACTCCTTATGAAGACTATACCACCAATACTCACTTCTCTATCAAAACTATGATGAAGAGATGAAGATTAATTGTTAGGGATCATTACCTTTGAAGTTCTAAACATGGTTCTTCTTCTTTTTTCTTGAATTATCAAAGACTAATTCTTAATTTTCTCTCTATATGCTTAGCTCTAGGATGTTGGTGAATTTGAACAAGCAAGAAATAATCTAGCAAGCTTCCTATTTATTGGATTTACAAAGTGAGGGCTTATTAGTCTTTTAGGCCATTCCACTTCCTTTCATAACCTCCTTACTATTCATTACTTGGCCTCCAAAAAACTTATCCCTTGCTTGGCCACCACCCATGGCCAGCCATGACTCACTTATGGGGCCCACATGGGTTGCCCCATGGGTTTTTCTTATCCGGTAACCCATCGGTTCGATCTACATATTTGATTCTTGGTTTGGGCTTAGGTCTTAATAACTTTAGCTTAACATTTGGGCTTGCATTTCATATCATTGGGATTTAACAAGTTTGCACTTGGGCTTGCCCATTTCCTACACAAATCCTACAAGTCCATTACTATTGGCTTAATGCTTATAACGTATAGTCTACGTATTCTTCTCGTATACTAGTTCATATAATTATTCATTATATACGACACACCATCATTCATACATACTCATATAATACCCCGTATCATACTTGTATTCATTACTTCGTACAATACTTACGTATTATACGATCATCGTTTATTTTCACTTTCCCTAACATTCTCGAACTTAGTACGCAGGCAAAAAACTGCGTTTGTCAAACTTGAATTATTATTACATAATCCATCATTCCTTATTATTCTATCATTACGTTTTTCTTGGAAGTTCAAAAATAATTCCCGAGCAGATATTGATGAATAGTGGTTTTCAGAAAATTTCTCAGCAAACTTTAATTTTCGTCTTGGAAATTTGAACACTTTAATTCTTTCACGTAGCTAGAATACTACGATATTCAGACACTTTTAGGTTATAGAATAACATTCATCTTGCTTACTCATTATAATATAATTTCATTCTTTTTTTAATCAAATAAAATTATTTTACAAATAATCCGATTTTCTCGGTCGTTACATTCACCCCCCCCGTTATAAGGATTCTGTCCCCAGAATCTCACTATCATTATACAAATAACTGAGGGTAAGTCTTTCACATCTTTTCTTTAATTTCCCATGTTGCTTCTTCAGCATCGTGGTTCTTCCATAACACCTTTACTAAAGATATAACTTTGTTCCTCTGAACTTGCTCTTTTCTATCGATGATTTGAATTGGCATTTCATCACGTTAAGTCATTCTCAATATGAATAGGCTCATACTCTATTACGTCCTTATAATATGGCTTATAAGGACGTAACACATATACATAAAATACATTATGTATTCGTTCTAAGTTTGGACGTAATGGTATCATGTAAGCTACATCTCCTACCCTTTTTAATACCTCAAAAGGTCCTATAAACCTTAGACTTAACTTTCCCTTTTTCCCAAAGCGTATCTTTCCTTTCCAAGGAGATACCTTTAGAAATACATACGAGCCTACTTCAAACTCTCGGTTTACTCGATGCAAATCTGCAAACTTCTTTTGTCTGTCTTGAGCTGCTACCAAATGCATTCGTATCAGCTTGACTATATTCGCTATTTGCTGCACCAATTCAGGTCCTAGCATTCGACGTTCTCCTACTTCATCCCAGCACAATGGTGTTTTGCACTTCCTTCCATACAAAACTTCGTAAGGCGGCATGCCTACGCTCGCATGATAACTATTGTTATACGCAAACTCTATTAATGGTAGGTGATTATCCCAACTACCCTTGAAATCCATGACACAAGATCTCAACATATCTTCTAGCTTCTGAATTGTCCTTTTGCTCTGTCCATCAATTTGTGGATGATACGCTGTACTTAACTTTAACTGTGTTCCCAACTATTCTTGTAGACTTTTCTAAAAGTTTGATGTGAATCGTGGGTCATGATCTGACACTATCAAAACTGGTACTCCATGTCTGGAAATAAATTTTTTAACATAAAGTTTAGCTAACTGATCTAAGTTATACTTGACCCTTATTAGCAAATAGTGAGCCGACTTCGTCAATCGGTCTAGTATTACCTAAATAGCGTCGTACCCTTTCTGTGTAATTGGAAGTCCCACCACAAAAGTCATCGTGATATGCTCCCACTTCCACTCTGAAATCTACAATGACTCCAACAAGCCACTTGGTCGTTGATGTTCGACCTTAACTTTTTGACAAGTTAAGCATCTACTCACATATTCTACTATCTCTCTCTTCATGTTTGGCCACCAAAAACTCTGTTGAAGGTCTTGATACATCTTAGTTCTACCAGGATGAATCTAGTACCTCGAACTATGAGCCTCTTGTAACACTTCCTCGTTTAATTCCATCTCATTCAGAACCCAAATTCTTCCTTCAAATCTCAATAACCCCTCTTTATCAAGACTATACTTTATATCTTTTTCATTTGCTAGCTGATTCTTCATCTGGTCACACTCATTAGTTCTGAGTTGTACCTCCTTGACTCTCTCTACAACGGTAGATCAAATTTTCGTTGTAAAAAATCTTTAACCCGATTCGCTCGACAACTTCACCTCTAACTCCATTCTATTCATCTCTGTTATTAACTTAGTTTGAGTCATTAACATAGATAACTTTTCCCGACCCTTCCTACTTAAGGCGTCGGCCACTATATTAGCTTTTCCTGGGTGATACAGGATATCGCAGTCATAATCCTTTATCAACTCTAGCCATCTCCTTTGTCTCATATTTAAATCCTTTTATGTGAAGATATATTTTAGACACTTATGATCCGTGTATATCTCATATTTCTCTCTATTAAGATAATGTCTCCATATCTTTAAGGCAACACTACCGCGGCCAGTTCCAGATCATGAGTAGGATAAACTTTCTCATAATCCTTTAATTTCTGTGATGCATACACAATGACCTTGCCATGCTGCATGAGCATGCAACCAAGTTCTTTATGCGAAGCATCGCTATAAACTACAAAATTTCCCGTATCATCGGGTAATGACAATATAGGTGCTTCACTCAACCTTTTTTTCAGCTCTTGAAAACTGTCTTTACACTTCTCAGTCCATACATACTTCACTGTCTTCCTTGTTAAATTAGTCAACGGAGTATCTATCTTAGAAAAATATTGGATGAATCTTCGATAGTATCCCGCTACCTTGAGGAAACTCCGTACCTCTGTCGGCATTTTCAGTTGTTCCCAATTCATCAATACTTTTACCTTTGTTGGATCCACTGAAATTCTATCCCTATCGATAACATGTCCTAAAACTTTATCCTTTCTAGCCAAAATTCACACTTAGTGAATTTCGCATATAACTTCTCCTTCCTAAGTGTCTCTAACACTATTCTTAAGTGCTTAGCGTGATCTTCTGGTGTCTTAGAATAAACTAGAATAACATTGATAAACACTACGACGAACATGTCCAAATATTGTTTGAACACTCTGTTCATCATATCCATAGATGCAGATGGTGCATTTGTCAACCCAAATGACATCACCAAAAACTCGTAATGGCCGTAACGAGTCCTGAATGATGTCTTAGGTACATCATCCTTCCTAACCTTCAACTGATGATACCCCGTTCGTAAATCTATCTTAGAAAAATACTTTGTCCCTTTTAATTGATCAAAAAGATCATTGATCTTGGGCAATGAGTATTTATTCTTTATCGTTAATTTGTTCAATTTTCGGTAGTCGATACAAAGTCTTAACAATCCGTACTTCTTCTTCACAAACAGTACCGATGCTCCCCACGGTGAAACACTCGGTTGTATGTATTTTTTGTCCAACAGTTCTTGTAATTGAACTATCAGCTCCTTTATCTCTACCGGTGCCATACGATATGGTGCTGTTGAAACTGGTGCCACTCCTAACACAATATCTATTACGAATTAGATCTCCCTATCTGGCGAAAGACCCGATAATTCGCTTGGAAATACATCCACGAATTCTTTAACTATATGTATTTGTTCCATTGTTGCTCTCACTCTCTGGGTATCAACAACATGACACAAATAACCTACACATCCTTTCCTAAAAAATTTCCTAGTTTGTATCATAGTAAGAAAACACGAACGTCCCAACGATTTATTACCGTAAAACACTAATGAGGTTGTCTCGACGTTCTAATATTTACTCATTTCTTTTGGCAATCTATTATTTCACCATGGTTAAACAACCAATCCATCCCGAGAATTACATCGAATTCTCCCAACTTCATTGGTATCAAATCTACCCTCGTATATCTACACAACAACCCTTATGAATGTTTTCAACAGGAATTATTTCTTCATTGGCTACCTTGATACTCAAAGGTATAGGAAATCTTTCGGGAAGTAATCCTAATTGTCTAGCAAAATTACATGCCATAAAAGAACAAGTAGCACCCGAATCAAACAACACATAAGCATTTATATCGTTGATCGGGATAATAGATGCAACTACATCCCCCTGATGTAACTACATCTTGGACCATCATCTTAAAGGTGCGGGCCATCAACCTACTCGTCTGTGCTGAATCACTAATAGCTAACTTACCACTATTAGTGCTCTTATTCCCGTCCGTCCCCTTCTTTGGTCAGTTCTTCGCTATGTGATCAATTGATCCACATACGAAGAATCCATGTTTCTTCTTCAGACTTGTATAGTTAGGCAAAATGTGCCCTTCCTGTCCACAGTTGTAACACACCGACTTCCCCTTGAGACAAACTCCTAAGTGAGTCTTCCCACAGTTCTTGTACGCCTCCATCCTCTTGTTAGGATCTCCTTGCTTTACTCCGGTATTCCCAGAGTTAAAACCCTTCCTCTCCTGCCCGTTGCCACTACCACTAGCTCCCTCAATTTTCACTCCCACATCTACCTTATTCTTGATCTTTTTCTCCCTGTGGTATTGGCTTAGAGCCTCGTTACCACCTTCGGCGATTATCACCTTTTACAGAATGGTTCCAAAGAAAGTACTTTGGAACATTGATATTTAGCTATAGAGCCAAGGTTTCAAGCCCTGCTCGAATCTCTTTGCCTTTCCAACCTCCGTATCCACTTGGTGTGGAGCAAACCTCGCCCGAGCTTGACCAAGTTTTCTGGGTTACCCAGAAAACTGATGAACAAGAAGAACAACTATTGGCTGTACTTTGTGTAGCAGCCCCGAATCCAGGTCCCAAATCACCTCGGATCCGGTATACTATTTCTATCACTATTTGCGGAAGATATAAACATAAATTGTTTATACATTACATTACACACTATTTTCCCCAAGGTCGAGTAACCTTAACTTATACCCAAATCATAAATTATTTATCACACAACAATATTTATCAAATTATACTATTACAAACTAGCCGCACATTTTATCCCAAGCCAGACTTGGCATTATCTTTTTCCTGTATCCGAACGCATTCGCCTTATCTGCAATGTTTTATCATGATATAGCAAGGGTGAGCATGAAAGTTGCCCAGCAAGTTTAAGTACAATAATATAACTATATATCATGATTGAAGAGTATGAATAATTGGCTGGCTATAATTCCACAATATAATTGTGAACTAGCAGGAACAAAATTTTGACTGAACAAGTATTTTATATGAACAAACATTTCTGAACCAACTGGTAATGAAGGTGATCAGCCTTTCATACCTGACTTATACATGCAAGATGTACGAAATACAATTTTCATGGCAATCAGCAATGATTAACCATAAGCTTGAATAAAACACTCTTATTAGAGTTAAGTATGAAAAAACTTGCTTGAACCGTTGATTACCGCAACATAATTTATAACGCTTTACCCGAATACCTAATATTAATAATATAGATCTCCAATAATTAGAATAATATCATCACAGTATAATACTGTTATAATTATATCCACAGAATAATCTAAACACATTACCACATAACCCTATCAGTCTATAATTCACATAAGACTTAGTATCAGGTCAAACTATTTCAGTTTGACTTAGAACTGACATAATTCTAACATCCCGACAGTCTAGTCAGACAATACTCGAGTTTAAGTTCAGTTAAACTCTGCTTAAGCACTTAACCATGCCATAGAATCACATTTATATGATTTAACACTCGTTTTTTTTTTTCATTTCATAAGTTATTCGTTAACACCTAGTAAGTTAAATACTAATCCAGTAACCTGGATTCTAAATCTAGCAACCAAATTTCTAATTCAGCAACCTGGATTCACCAATCCATCAATTCAGTCAACTTCTTTTCAATCCAGCAAGCTATATTCATCAGATTTTCTAATCCAGTAAACTGGATTCACAATTACACAATCCAGCAAGTTGAATTCTATATTCGTTTTACAAAAAAATACCAAATCAATTTATTATTTTCCAATCCTTTGGCCAAACATATATACATGTATTTCATACACAAAAAGTATTTTTTCATAATTTTCTAACTTCCTTTGATATTTTTCAAAAGTTAATTCTAGTGTGTAGCTTAAGAAATTAGATACCTCGTGCTTAACTCCAAACATTCCCATCTCTTGGGATAACCTTATATATGTTAACGTGATGCTCCATTTTAAATTTCGTGGCAATCGGAGTTGAAGAACTCCGTTTATAGCGATTTCCGTCAGAAAATCACAAAAATTGTAATGGTCATAAATTGGTCGTTTTAACTCGGAATTAGTTCATTTTTGGACACGAGCTACATAATACCATATATTTTCATTTCCCAAAAGCCTGGAATTTTTCTCATTAAATAAATTTCCGAAATAGCCCCCGGAAAATTTTGGGCAGCAACTTTTTTGTCATTTGGCAGTTTTGGAGTCTTTCACCAAAACTTAAATAAAACGAAATCCGTAACTCCGATTAATGATCCGTCACTTTTGTTGGATTCCTATCTTTCCGAACTACAGTTTTCATATATCACAATCCATATTTGGACATCTTACGCTCCCGGAATTTAGCCCGGAATGGCTGTTACAAAACTGTCCTTTTAACAGTTTTCTTATCTTTGTGTAGTTTGGGAGAAATCCCATAACTTGATCATTTTTCAACCTAATTGAGTAATTCCAAAGGAATTTTACCCTTAACACATATATCTAGTATCCCAAGAACATAAATCATAAATATCCATCATAAATTTCAAGAAAAATCAAAACCTAGCTCACACTTTAAAAGTTTAACTTTTCCGGAAAAATTCCATTTTTCTCTTCCTTTGATTCCAACCAAAATCAACACCCAATATGGGTAATACCAAACACAAAATACTCATTAACATGTATATACATGGCTTTTGAGTTTATAAACAATGTTTCTTATTTCCTCAAACAAGCATCAAACAAAATCAAAGCTAAGAGAAAAAAAATCATGTTTTCTATCTTTTGAAAAACCTAGCTTCCATTCCACACTTTAGATCTAACTTTTGATCTACAAAAAAGTTGGATCTACATATTAAACACTTATATATACATAGATCTAAGGTTTTAAGCCTCAAGATCACAACTTCAAGTTGTCAAAAATCAAATCAAAACACAAAGGAAATAGACTACATAAGTAGAAATTTTTTTCTATACCTTAGCTTGATTTCCTTTCTCCTTCTTGCTAAGTAAGAGATAAAGTGTGTTGATATGAAAATCAAGATCCTTTCCTTATACTTCTCAAGGCTGCCGAATTTTTCTCCCTTCTCACTCTCTCTAATTAGTTCATTTACCTAGAGAAATAAAAGAGATGAAAGAGAAACCAAATAAGATAGATTAGATACAACTCTCTCTCACTCCTTTTCTCTTCCACATATCCGGCCAAGCTCCTTCATTTTCCACCTTCTCCTCTCATTCTCCCTCTTTCTTACTTGCCAAGAGTTTGCTTGCAAGAATGAACAAAGTGTTTGCCAATTTAAAATAATAACACATGGAGAGTTGGTCACCCACTAAAGAAAATCATCATCACATTCATCTCCCCTCTTCTTCCTTCTCTAAAAATCGGCCAAGTGGCCTTCTAATCCATAAAAATTGATCTCTTATCTAGCATACTTAAAGTCCAATAATTTCCTCTCTCAATTGGCTAAAACTTGAGCCATTCCTTTAATGTTTTGCTTGAGCCTCTAACCAATTTCATTGGCCAACATTTGGGCTATACATATACATAGTTCAATTCCTATAATTCTTATCCAACCCAATTCATTTAATTAGGGTTTTCACTTCTCCATTAAAACACCAATCCTTGTTCATGAACATTTATTTCCTTAACCCAATTAGACTTGCTATAATTAGGTTATAAAATTAATCATTTGAGATATATAGAATAAATCTCCTAGAATTAGTAAGTATTCTAAATACCACAATTCTCTTTTCCCATAACCCTTAAGTTATTAAATCCTTCATTCCTAATATATATAATTAGGGTTACACTAGTTTCTTTTGTTTGTTTATATAATAAACAAATATAAACCATCACATAATGTTCATATTCCTTACACACAACTTTTTAACCCTTAGGGTTTAATACTTTGCACTTAGGATTCCCAAATTAGGGTTTAAATTCTCGAAACTGAAATTAGAGTTTCTGAATATATCGTTAGGGTTTTCTAACTTAATCACCATATTCATATCATGAATTTAGGGTTTCGGATTCCCGGAACAGAAACTAGGGTTTAGAACCAATTTCTATGATTTCTTATCAGACATTAGGGATTTCTAACAGAACGTTAGATTTTTCTAACTTAATAAACATATGATTAACATAACTTTAGGGTTTGCTAAAGTTATAACTTATCTGATCAATCATTGATCTTAAATCATTATGGTTCACATATGTAACCAAATATACCGACTAGTATTCACTTCGATACTTATCCCTGATAATTCTTCAAAAGAATTTTAAATCTACCATAATCTTATACCTCATTACTAGACTATCACTTACAGTCTATCACATAATTCAAGTCTTGTCCAAAACTTTTGAAATTCTTGGAATTTCATTACATAACTGCCAATTCTATACACTTATTTCATGTCTAGGTCCTATTATTTGACCTTAAATCAATCAATTATGATTTTAATAAATTGTCTAATTTCTCGGGTTGTCACACTTTGACCAACTTAGATCAAGACCTTACTGTCATGCTTTGTCCAAACCAATGTTATATATATGTACCTTGACATATATACTACACGTTACAACAAACACAACACAAATCTATTACACAAAACTAGAAATATTGAAGCCATAAAATCGTTAACCGACCATGACCACTTTTCTGGTTACCCAGAAACTCAAGAACAGTTCTGACAGTGACTTTGAGCCTCTATAACTTGTTGTTATATGTAGATTAAAGCATGAAATTAGGTTAATGTTGTACTACTGTATGAGTACTATAACACCAACACTTGTCTAAACTCAGAATCATAAACCATAGCGAGATAGATTGAGGTCAAACTGGTCTCTCGACCATGACTGACCGGAAACCCAGAAGCTCAAGAACACCTATAGCGACACTTCGTGTCACTATAGGGCTTTAACGACAGACATAAAATTATTTTTTTAAAATTAAATTATAAAAATTAAAAATAATTAATAATAAATACAAATAAATACAAAAAAATAGTTTTCAAAATTATAATAATTTATTATAATTAATTTTTGATATTTTTACATAAATTCAATAAATATTTTATTTTATTTGGATATTATTAATAATTAATTCAATAATAAAGTAATTAGAATAATTACTTATAAATACTAAATAATTATTTAAAAATAATATTAATGATATAAAAATCATAATAAATGGATATAAATTATTTAAAAATAATAAACAAAGTTTTTGTAAAATTCTAAGTAAATATTAAGTATTTAACAAAAAAAATAAATGTTTTAAAAATCATTTAAAGGATAACTAAATACTTAAAAATCATTATAAGCTTCTAGAAATTATTATAAGGTATATATAAATTATCTAAATAAATAATAAAGCTTATAAATAAAATTTAGTTGATTTATCCACTTATTTAATATTCGATAAAGGCATTAAACACCGAAACTCTATCAAATCTAACCCGAACTTATGTAAATGTTGTATTTAAGTATTGTTATCAATACTAACGTGTTAGATTTATATGAATGAACATCGTAGGTGTTTATAAACGAATTGAGTAGCATAACTTGACTGATCTACGCTCAGGCAAGTTTTCTTTAACCCTAACTACTTACGCAAATTTCTCAAACCCTGTTTATTCATTAAAAAAGATTTTTATCTTGATATATTGTTGATATGATATACTACACCTACATTTGAATTACCTCTTATTGTAAAGTTATTGCTATAGCTTCAGCATAACTAAGAAATTAATTATTTATTCATATGATATTGTTTATTAAGCATAAACTATTGTGTCGAACAAAATTATTTTGGTAAGACATCTTATACTGAAGTTGGGTATCCCGTAAGGGATCGATATTTGTTTGATATTATATTGACATTAATTTGGGTGCATTTGAGCACTGGTAGGATGAGATGCATACTCCTAGGATATTAAATAGGTTAATCCCCTATCTCATATCTAAAACAAAGTTTCTAAGTCTGTGTGGCTGACAGAAATAAAAATCCAGAAAATGGTAACAACTATCAGTCGAATTTTGAATTGTTATAGTTCTTCAAATAATATATTGTTATAAATATAAAACCTGCTGAGCATGTCATAGCTCACCCTTGCAAATTATTCCTTTTGCAGTATTAGATGGTAATCCAAGAACATCTGGAGTAGACAAAGGGAAGCGTCCCTGCTAGACTAGGTTATATTCATGTCTAGTTGAATACATTGTAATAAGAAACTCTTTATGAGAATTATGTAATCAAAACCTAATATTTATGATATATAGAATATTTTATTTCCATAATCGTGTTTTCTTATATATATAGATGTAATTAAGAATTCTTCAAATCTAGTTTTAGATCCTTGGAAACTATTTATCTGAGTGAGGGTATTGATAACATGGACTGTTCATATTGTTATTAATACTCTTAATTTTGGATAGATAGTTACTATCGATACGATAGTGTAAATTCGCATGGCATAGACTATACATCTGGGTGAGGGTATTGGTAATATGGACTATTCATGTTATTACTGGTACTCTGAATTTCGGATAGATAGATTATATTCATAGATACAGTTCATATATCCAAGCTAGGGTATCTAAATACAGTAATAGTTCTCTTGGGAATTGTATTCTATTATGGGATACTATGAATCTTGGATATATGGGAATTATATCTGATAGTCACTCAATTTGATATAAGCGTATAATCAGATACCATGAGTGTATATATTTAAATGCATTATATTTTGATTCGTAGTAAGCACCATATCGGATACCGTGGGTGTATAGATATGGGAGCGTTACAAGTTTGGTATCAAAGCCTCAATGCTATAGATATAAGGAAGAGAAATCTTATTATATAGTCTTTGAGTCCGTAAATTTTTTAAAGTACACATAAAATATAACATTAAAAATATTATGTTATGTAAATTTCTATACCAGTATTAAGGAGTTTGCTTTTATAGATTGCCAACTCCAGTACTGAAGAAATGGTGATAGTACACAATCCACCACAAATTGAGTCATTTATAGCTAGTGATGCAGAGGATGAAGAATTGCTTCATGATCAATAACTACTAGATGATGAGGAAGAGGAAGATCCAGTAGCAGGACAATTAATGAGAATTGATGAACATGATGAAGCAATGACATCACTAATGAAGACAACAGAATACGAGAATAATAAAATGAAGTTTAGGGCAGACATAACTGAGGGAATGCTACAACATGAGAGGGGAACTAGTCACCGACTAAAAGTACAACTGCACCACACACAAAGGGGAATAAAGGAAATTTAGTCAAGATTTCTTAAAATATCTCTCGGTGTTTGAGATACTTTCAATGATTTGCAGCGCCGAGTAGTACGATATCTGGTAGTGGAGAAGAAAACTGCCTATCTGATAGATCGATCCGTGGTATGCTGATAAGTAGGTTTTATACCTACTTATTGGATGTCAATTCATTAGAATTATGCTCATCTCAAGTAGTTTTTACTATGTTTTAGTGCATTTTATGTTTATTTTGTAGTACTTGTAGTGGAACTCCTATGGCAAGGAAAGGCATGGAAAAAGTAAGAATGGCATGGATAAGCATGGTGGCATGAAGCTAGCAAAGGCTAGGCAAGATGGACATATATAGATGAGGAACTGAAGTAGTGGATGAGTGCTATGTAGAAAAGAAAGGATAAAGAACAAACAACAAATCAAGAAGCAACAATAGAAGACAACATGCAGTAGCAGCGTGGCCACGCAACTAATTAGATCTTACATCGCGCGCCCACGCCACTTAATGTGACACCTCCAAATTTGGGTACTTTATTTCCACCAGATTTGGTGTTCACTTGATAAAAACATGCATATCTAACTACCCAAACATAATAAAGTTTAATAATAAACCTTCCCATTAAAGGGTTACATCAAAAAGTCCAATAAAAATCTCCTAGGTTATTTAACCTTTAATTACAAACATCATATGTGGAAAAATAAATAATTACATCACAATAACTAAAAACAAAGTCTGACAATATTAAAAGTCAACATGTTTACATGTCTTCAATACTTGTTCATCTTTCCTTTTCCTTTACTGGTGCTAGGAACATCGACGTTCTCAACTTTAGCTGTAATGTTTATATAAGCAAGAGTGAGCAAATAAAGCTCACTTAAAATGACAATGAATAAATATCATATCAATTGCCAAATGAATAGGCTCAATAGAAAATGAATAAGGTATTTCATCAATTATGATAATCAGGAATAAAATCTGAAATATATAACTGAGGGTCAAAAGACCACGAACTATGTACATAGTTATAAGTATTCTTTCAACTTAAACTTTAACAGTCGTAAGACTATAAAGACTCCTCGTACTTAGGGGGGTCAGCCCTTCGTACAATGTATTGTGCACAAATATTTCAATGATATGCGTAAATTATCCCCTGTAGTAGGGTTGTTTATCTCAGTATTTAAAATATAAGTCCACACAAAAGTAAGTTTGGTTTGCATAAGTTTCAAGGTAATTTAGGTTTAATGAACATCAACAAAGGATTAGTTGTATAAAGTGTAGTTACAATGTGCTATGGAATAAATCATAAATGAATCAATAGTGTATATTAAGGTCATGCTTTAGGAGTAATCTAAGAGCATAAGTATTGAATAACGTAACATACCTTGCTTGAACAATGTTAAGCTAAGTTTAAAACTTTATTTAGAGTTGAGTCTTAAGCATGCTGTAGACACTCAAAATTTTCTGCATGCCTGTTACTAACATTACAGAAGGGTAGATTCGTCTTTCAGAGATAACCTTGGAAGACAGCTTACATCCATTCTGGATACTAGCAGAAGTGTAGTTCCAACCCGGGACACAAACCAGGAACATCAGTTCCAACCAAGAACACAAACCGGGAACTTCATCTCAAACTCGGAGCACACACCGGGAATTTGATTACCAATCTCGGAGATAACCCTGAGGTTTGCAGGATCAAAAGACCGGTAACAACACCAGAGATGATAGTTCTATCTCGGCGATAACACTGCGACGTTCAGTTCCAGTCCTAGAAATAACAATGGGAGTAGCAACTCCATCCTTGGTGATAGCCCCAAGGGATGCTTTTACAGTTCCGGCGATAACTCTGGAATTATTTGTTTCAAACACATGCGATCAACTTCAAGCTTAGACCTCCTACCGAGGCAATCATACCTCAGACCCGGAACTAACAACGGGCTGATAGGTTCTTTCACAGATGACCTTGCGGTATTCAAACACTTGCAACAGTCCAATCTCAGATGTAACCCTGAGCAACGTCTGCTTTTCGTTCAAACCGACGATAACCCTGGTAAGGAGTCAAAAGCGTCATCTTACTGCCTAAACAAGATGATATTGCGGCATACCAACAAGTAGTCCAATCTTAGATGTAACCCTGAGCAATGGCTACTTTCAACTCAAACCGGCGATAACCCCGGTGAGGAGTCAAACATCATCTTGTCTCATCAACACCTGCGTGTCGTCTTGACACTTCATAGATACATACATATAACAATGTCCCACAAGAACCGAGGAATAACAATCCTGAGTGACTATTATGCGTGGCAGTACTTTGGATAGAATTTGAAGCATGAAGACCATGGGCATAGACCGCTCTTCCTGACTTCATACAACCTCTAATCCATGTCATTGCGTAACTCTCGATACAAGAGGTCTGAAGAAGGTCTGATATACCTCGTTCGGATGCTCAAATTGAAGTTCTATAAGTTTGAGCGGACATTACAGTGCACGTACTATGAGACGACGGGACCCGCGAGGCTCGGATGCACCACGACCAGTCGCAGGTACAACCGCGGCTGCCGCAGGTGTACCTGCGGCCATCCATCTATATATACAAGCCTTGGGGTCAGCCATTTGAAGGAGAGGAAAAAGAGAAAAGGCGAGGAAGCCCTGTCCATTTTACTCTGCATACACATCTTTTGAGTGTTTCCTCACTTTTAAACACTTGTTAGCTCACATATAGCTATCTTTTATCCGGCAGGAGCTGAGTGTTTATCCATTTAAAGTCATAGAAGTCTACTTTGGCAGCCCACTATAAGCCTTCTCACATTATATAAAGTCTTCTTCTCATATTAGCACACACTGTTGTACACGTTGAGAGTCGTGTGAGTATGTTTTCTCGGACTTCAGTCCGTGGTTTTCATTCCTGTCTGTATATATACTTATATATATATATATATATATATATATATATATATATATATATATTTCATATATGAACTAACATTATCGAGTTATGCCTTGATTGAGCCCAGCCTTCGGTCTGGAGCGTTTATTGCTTTTATATATATATATATATATATATATATACTTATATATATAATTGTTGTCAAACATATCTGATGAGCCTGAATTTTACATCCGGAACATTTATTTACTTTTATAAATATATACTTATATATATAATTGTTGTCGGACATATCCGATGAGCCTGGATTCACATCTGGTGCGTTTACTGCTTATATATATATATATATATTTGTACATATATAATTATATATATTTAAATTTTTGTCAGGCCTGAAGTTTACTTCATGGCCTTTTACAGCTTTATATACATTTCGTCCTGCCTGGAGTTACTTCGTGGCAGTTGATCGCTTTTACATCTTTATTTATATTTCGTCCCACCTGGAGTTTACTTTGTGGTGGTTGATCATGTCCATATATATATATATATATATATATATTTATCGCTGTTATATATTTACATTTTCGATCTCCCATGGAGTTGCTTCATGGTGGTTGATCATGTCTGTATATATATTTTTACAGCTTTTATATATATAACTGCTTATTGCTTTCCATACAAATTGAAGTATCATGTGAGCCCAGGAATCATGTGATCACAGATTCAGTCTACTGAATCTAGATTCGGTTCCCATGATGGACATATTTTTCAGATGTAAGCAGCTTGTACATTATTTTACAGTGTGTAAATTTACTTGGATGGCTTTCATGCCCATGAGGAGTTCGACACTGCTGTATATTATTTTCTTGAGAATGCTTTGCATCTCGAAAATAAAAACAAACAAGCCGAACATTTAATAATAAAATGGAAGTATGAAAAGTTCTCAATTCCTACTGAGCACAGGGTTTGAAAAACCTCTTTTACAAAACTTCATTGATATATCTTGGTTAAATCTGAATTTTTCTATAAAATTCAAGCCTTGTGTATATATGTGCGAACGAGGCCTCAAACTACTTTCAAATAATTGCACATTGATCCACACACATTCATAAAACAATTTCTTTGAAAAGTGGCGGTCACCATGGTAACACGGATGTCGGGGGGTGCTTAACACCTTCCCTCTGCATAATCAAGCCCCCAGACCCAAAATGAATCTTAGTTTCACAGACCTGTTTAGCAGTGTCACATCACTAGGTCAATGTGCAAACCTTTTTCACTAGGTCAACTCTTACAGTCAAATCGTCAACATGATGCATGTCGGACCTTTTTCACTTGTTTTTTCAAACAAATCTCACATAATATGAGAACACCAAAGAACAAGAAACGAAAAGGGACAAATAAAAATCCCGACGTCGACACATGAATAACAAATAGTAAGTAGAATGATAAAACTTGCTCAACATTAGTGTATCAGAATGTAGAAATTTGCATGTTAAATAACAAGTTAAAAATTGGCTCAATATCAAGAGATAAGGTTTAGGAGCTTTCACGATATAATTAGGGTTAAGAAACTTGCACAAAGAAAGCTTAGATTTAGAAAACTTGCTCAATGCATCAATAAGGTTTAAGCACTTATACAATTGTAAAAGTAGAGTTAGAGAACTTGCCTCGTGCGTAGGTTAAACAATCACTACTCACGTTCACCACAAGTCCTACAAATACCATATATATTAAAAATACACATTATTTATAATAATATTAGCTTCAAGAGTTTCTTTTCCACTTTTAGTATAGCTCACTAACTAAGTTTAAGTTTAAACAACATCACATCTTTTCATGAATATCACTTTTTAGCTTTATTACAACTGCTTAAGTGATCATTTCATTGCATCACATACACATTAACAACTTGATACAACATCCTATTACATGTCCAACATGTTATCATTAGGTTATACTAATACACAAAGGATTACACTTGCATTCGCGCATTTCGTCCCCCTCCGATTGCCTCTAAATGCACAATAGTCCTAACGATGGCCGATTTGACCCTTCATAACGACATCAAATTGAACACCTTAAAGAATAAAAGTTATAGGTCTACTCGTCCTCGTTCCGGATCATCATGAATCGCCTGAATCGGAGTTTGTATGAAAACGTTATGCTCATTTTAGTAAAACATGTTCTGTTAGTTTTTTTCTAAAATTTGGCAAGACAGACTACCCCCCCCTTCAGGGGGGGTTTTCACTAGGGGGCCTCCGGGGTGGGGGTCCCTTATGTGTTTTTGTGATTTATAATCTAGAACACTATAGAAAGCC
This sequence comes from Panax japonicus, assembly GCA_020205505.1. Classification (NCBI taxonomy): domain Eukaryota; kingdom Viridiplantae; phylum Streptophyta; class Magnoliopsida; order Apiales; family Araliaceae; genus Panax; species Panax japonicus. The sequence goes on from CM035108.1 coordinate 32,113,626, forward strand.
AAATTAGGCCTACAAACTCCTTTCTAACAACCATACCAACCTACCCAAGGTGTAATATATTTACAAAAACATAAAATAATGTTTCTAACACGTTTCTAACCACCTAAACAACATAAACATCAAGATTACAACCTTTTATTTTCATTGTTTTTGCTAAAACTTCACTTTTTGAAAGTTTCAGTGAAAATCATCACTGTGATTTTGTTTTTCAACCAAAACAGTTAATTTAACATACTTTATTTTAGTTTCTTCATCTTCTTTCAAAATCAATAGTCAATTGATATGTGATACAAAGAATTCAACCTCAATTTTACTTTAAACTAAGCCATATTCATATATTTTCATACCAATTCATTGTAACATGATTTCTTTCACAAATAAATATATAACATGAATTAATGTACTATAACTCATCTATAATCTTATGAAAATAATTTTATAACAACCAATTATCATATAAAAACTATATATATATATATATATATATATATATATATATATATATATATATATATATATATATATATATAACAAATAATTAACCATCACACAAATTTTTGCAAAAAATTCTTTTGAATAGAATAAAACTAAAACTTTTTGAAAAGTAAGAGTAAGATGATACCTTATTTTTTTTGAAGATGATAGTTACCCTTTGATTATCAAGCTTCCTTACCCAAAATTCTTCTCTCAAAATCTCTTTAGAATTCTCCCAATTCTCCTCAACTTTTCTTCTTTTTTTCTTTTCTTCTTCTGAGTTCTTTCTATCTTACGTACATAGATTATAATGTATATGATATAATATGTAATAATTGTATAATATAAATATATATATATATATATATATATTAACTGACATCAGTTTTTTTTGAAACTCAAAAGCCATAAATCTTGTTTGGCTAACTACCTTAAAATTAACTAATTAATCCTTATGCCTTATGTCGACGTCAGGATTTTTATTTGTCCCTTTTCGTTTCTTGTTCTTTGGTGTTCTCATATTATGTGAGATTTGTTTGAAAAAATAAGTGTAAAAGGTCCGACATACATCATGTCGACGATTTGACTGTAAGAGTTGCCAGTTGGTATTTTTAACTAGTTGCACCGACGCAACCGAGAAAAGGTTTGCACATTGAACTAGTTATGTGACACTGCTAAACGGGTCTGTAAAACCGAGATTCATTTGGGTTCGGGGGTTTTATTAAGCAGAGGGAAGGTGTTAGGCACCCCTCGATATCCGTGTTGCCACGGTGACCGCCATTTTTCAAGAAACTGTTATATGAATATGTGTGTGTATGTGTGTGGATCAATGTGTAATTTATTTGGAAGTACTGCGAGGACTCGTTCGCACCTATATACTAAGTGTTTGAATTTATATAAAAATTTAGTTTTAAACATGATATAGCAGTGGAGTTTTGAAAAAGAGGTTTTTCAAACCCTGTGCTCAATAGTAATTGAGACCTTTTCATACTTCCATTTTATTATTAAATGTTCGGGTCGTTTGCTTTTAATTTCGAGATGCGAAGCATCTTCGAGAAAATAATATATAGCAGTGCCGAACTCCTCATGGTAATGAAAGCCATCTAAGGAAATTCAAACACTGTGAATAATGTACAAGCTGCTTACAACTGAAAATATCCATCACGGGAATCGAATCTAGATTTAGTGGACTGAATCTGTGATCACATGATTCCTAGGCTCACATGATGCCGCAGTTTATATGAAAAGCAGTAAGCAATTATATATATAAAAGCTATATATATATATATATATATATATATATATATATATATATATATATATATATATATATATATATATATATATATATAGACATGATCAACCACCACGAAGCACCTCCATGAGGGATCAAAAATGTAAATAAAGCAATAAATGCGATCAATCGCTACGAAATAAACTCTAGGTGGGACTAAATGTAAAGAAAGCAGTAAAAACGATCAATCGCCACGAAGTAAACTCCAGGCGAGACGAAATGTAAATAAAGTAGTAAAAGGCCACGAAGTAAACTCCAGACCTGACAAATATATATATATATATATATATATATATATATATATATATATATATATATATATATATACAGACAGGATCAGGTAAGGGCTCCCTTATTTTGTTAAAATACGGATTTTTTTTTTGATTTTTTTTGGTTTTTTTTTAAAACAACTAAAAAAAAATATTAAATATTTTATGGAACTGAAATTTTTCCATAATATAATGTTTTGGGCGTGTTTTGAATACCTATGCCAAAAAGTGGTGGTACAGTCTGCCTAGACTGTACATACATATTTTTGTTATACGTACCCAAATCACATCCAAAACACTGTATTATGAAAAAATTTCAATTCCATAATTTTTTTTATATTTTTTTTAGTTGTTTTTAAAAAAAAAGCAAAAAAATAAAATAAAAATAAAGGTCCGTATTTTAACCAGGTGCGGGATCCCACACCTGATCCGCTCCCTATATATATATATGTATATATATATATTTGGAGCATTTATTACTTATATATATATAAGTTGTAAATGCCCCGGATGTAAAATCCAGGCTCATCGGATATAATCCGCCAACAGTTCATATATATATATATATGTATATATATATAAGCAAATAAACGCTCCAGACATAAGTCTAGGCTCAATCGAGGCATAACTCGATAATGTTAGTCCATATATATAAATATATACATATAAGTATATATATAGATATAAATAAAAATCACGGACCGAATTTCGGGCATACACACATAACACGACTCTCAATTTGAAGAATAGTGTGTGCAAAGATGAAGAGAAAGGCTTTATAGAGTGAGAGAAGGCTTACAGTGGGCTACCAAGGCAGGTTTCTATGACTCTAGATGGATAAACACTCAGCTCCTGCAGGTAAAATATAGCTATATGTGAGCTAACAGGTGTTTAAAATGAGAAAACACTCAATATGGGGTGTGTACAGAGAAAATTGGATAGGGCTTCCTCGCCTCTTTTTTTCTCTTACAAATGGTCATCCCAAGCTCTATATTTATAGAGCTGGGAGCCGCAGGTGTACCTGCGGCTACCGCAGATGCACCTATGGCTGCCCGGGGTGCCCCGGGCTCTGCGGGTTTTGCTGTCTCGAAGTACATAAACTCGTGCACTGTGATGTCCGCTCAAACTTGTAGAACTTCAATCCGAGCATCTGAACGAGGTGTACAAGACCTTCTTCGGACTGATTTTGTTGAGAGTTATACAATGACATGGGATTAGAGGTTGTACAAAGTTAGGAAGAGGGGACCATGCCCATGGTCTTTAAGCTTTAAATTCTATCCGGTGTGCTGCCATGCGTAATAGTCACTCGGGATTGGAACTCTTTGGCTCTTGTGGGACATTGTTGTGTAGAAATGTATGTATTAAATGTTGAGACGGTGCACTGGGGTTGAGGTGACAAGATGATAATTTTTCCCCTTACCTGGGTTATCTTCGGTTTGGGCTGATAACAGACGTTGCTCAGGGTTACATCCGAGATTGGACTGCTACAAGTGTTTGAATTTCGCAAGGTCATCTGTAAGTGTGCCTGTCTTCCTGGTGTTAACTCCGGGTCTTTGGAATGAGTGCCTCGGTAGGAAGTCTGAGATTGAAGCTGATTGCATGCATTTGAAACAAGCATTTCCGTGGTTATTGTTATTGTCGAAACTGCAATAATATTCCTTGGGGTTATCGCCAAGGACGAAACTCAGGGTTATCTCCGAGATTGGAATTGATACTCCCGGTGTGTGTTCCGGGGTTGAAACTGAACTCCTGGTAGTATCCAGAATAGATGTGAGCTGTCTTCCAGGGTTATCTCCTAAAGACAAATTTGCCCTCCTGCAATGTTAGTAACAGGTGTGCAGAAAATTTTGAGTGTCTACAGATGCCCCTCTTTATCATATTCATGCAATGTAAGTCATGGATAGGATAAAGAATCTTAGAGACTTAAAATGCAACAAGATAAACATGATGCTATGTGCAGCAACATGATGTATGTTTTTGAATTGTTTTCCAACATGATGGGATGATTTTTGATTCCCTATTAATCCTGTCGAGGATGAAAATCAGCGATGTCTTGGACATGCGATCCAAGTCTTCCAGGATGTTGACGTTGGGGTTATCACCAAAGTCCTGGATCTTTGATACAGACTTTATTCCGAAGATGTGCCTCTCGTGTGCTAAAGATCTGTGGGGATAAAGCTTTATCTGTTTGAGGATGTGTATAACATATACCACGATCCTGTTGGATTTATTTCCAATAGTATGTATTGTCAGGGCTACTTGACCTTCGTTGATGTGTGTATCACCTGATAGATCCCTGTTGAGAAAACATTCAAGGCTGCTTGACATTCATTGATATGTGTATCAATGGTTGCATTATGTTGTGACCCCTGCCGGGGAAGGTTGTGGATAAGTGCACTAATGTATGAGATCATCGAATGGCCTCCGATTCTTCGATGGGTTTACTTGCCATCGGTTGAAATGACGTCAAGGCTGCTTAACCTTCATTGATTTGTACATCAATGGTTGAATTGTGTTGTAACCCCCACCGGGGATTCGTTCATGGACGAATAATGCATTGTAACCCCCACCAGGGATACGTGGATGAGTGAAAGTCTGTGTTGTAACCCCTACCGGGGATTATGTCAAGGGTACTTGACCTTCATTGACGCGTATATCAATGGTCGAATTGCATTGTAACCCTAATTGAGGAACATATTTTAGGGTTATGACCCTTAATTGACAGCATCAGACCTTTGTGAGATATTGCTGAATGTAGTTTAAAACAACTGAGATCATCGATATAGTGTACCCTATGTTTGGGCGAAGACCAATGAGTGATGTGCGGAGCCAAAGTTTTGGCCCGTGAAAACTAAGATTCCAGGCTATTTCGCTCAAACGCGTAGCATTTTTATTCTTGATTTGGCCTTTTCAACTTGTGGGGACCTCCTTTGCAACTCGAACTGGACCGAGCAGGAGGGGTGGGATCCATTCTATCTATGTCTTTTGATAGGCCTCTGTTTATGTTATACATATGTATGTATGTCTAGAGATATTCAGTATTGACCCCTGGATGGTCTTATGACATGGCCCATACAAATGTCTTCTTCGACAGTTAGCCATATTGATTATATCGCACCAGTGTTAGTGGCATCATGTCTGAGATCGTGGTATAATAGTATGTCACCAATATACAGGGTGACTGTAGATCAACTGTTGCAGCATACTATGACCCTGTTGATGTTTATGGTTCCTGCAGGATTCGTAGAGGGAATGCTGGAGCACTGGGTATCGGAGATGCATGTTTTCTGATTTGAGACCCAGCAGTTGACTCATACTCTGGAGGAGTATGCACGTTTGACGATGCTGCCACTGGACAGACCTTGCGTGTATATGGCGATTGGAGACATGAGTAGGCAGTTCATGACCCTTACTAGCTTGAGGCGTAGGGTGGTGCAAGATGAGCTCACATCTGGCCACGTTATATCCCTGCATTTTCTATTTGAGAGATTTAGCTCAGAGGATAGTTATGCATGACATTCCGGGGACTTCACCACATGACACTTGAGACCCGAGGATAGTTATGCAGCTCAGTCATGCTGTACGTGTGACACCCCTAAAACAGATATACATCACCCATCTTGAGTCCCCAAATACATGGTACAAAATTCAAATACAAACTTAAATATACAACTGTAGTGTAAAATACGACAAAACATAAATTGAGAGTTTAAACAAGAATATTGTCTTCTAGACAATATCCACTCTCAATGGAGTCCTCATAGACAATATACAAACTCAAATTCAGTCCTCGTTACATTTATTGTCACACTATTTAACAGAATAGTGAGGATTACTAATGCTATCATCTGGACCGTCACTCCGTTCCCCGACTCGTCCCAACTATATTCTCATTTCCTGAAGAGAACAATGAAGGAAAGGGTGAGCTCAACTAGCCCAGTAAGAAATATTATGACTAAGATAATGCAGAATAAATTATCATTAGTCTTCAATAATGTTAAACTGATAAAATACAATAGACGTCAAGTTTAACTGCAGCGGAACAAGCAATCCATTAGAAAAGTCAAGTAGAGAATAAAATCTACTATCTTTTATGATTTAAAAAGTTTTTCATTACTTTTATCGCTGAGACTCAGCTTAATAAATAATCCACATCATCAAATCATCCCTGTACTACAGGCCAATGATATTATTTAGTGTCACGACCATGAATTATCCATGCACTACGGGCCAAAGATAATCGTGTTTTCATCAACGGTCCTGATCATGCCATAAAATAATTCATCTTTACTCCCTTGGCTGAAGAGAATCCATAGCCATAATCATACCAAAAACTGTCCATCAATGCACTACGGGCCAATGAGGACTTTTTCCACATCATTTGTAACATTACGGTCATGATTATACCGAATAATCCCTGGTCATAATCATACCAAGTCCATCTATGCAATACAGGGCACAGATGACTTTCAACATAATATAAACATGAGGATGATGACAATGATATAAGAATTCAATAAAACAAGTTCAAGAATTAAATTATCCAGGAACTAATAACATCCAAATTGTCAACATGATACTTCTATGTAGAGTAAAATTCAAGAATAATATTCATGCACCAAAAATAATTTGGACAGAAAAGAATCAATTTTTCATCATGAATAGTACCCCGTGAATAGTACTTTGGGAATAGTATCTCGTGAATAGTAACCCGACATGAAAAGTACTCCAAATACCCGAGTGAATAATATTTGGGTGAATAGTAACTCGTGAATAGTATTCTAGCATGAAAAGTGTCCCAAATACCCGAGTGAATAATACTAGAGTGAATAACAACTGGGTAAATAGTAACCCGTAAATAGTAACTTATAACAGAAAATACCAAATAAAATGATATTTCATGACGAGTATAGAAGTCAAAACATTAACCAACTGAGTATAATATAGAATGGAATAACAAAAGAAATCACCAGGCATGCGGTACTTTGCATAGACAGGTTATGCCAACAGAATAATGAATAAAGGAACCAGGTCAGGCGTAATACGCACCGACAGGATATTCCAACAGAATAATAAATAATGAAATAACAACAGAAATCACCATGCATGCGGTACTTCGCATAGACAGATTATTCCAACAGAATAATAAATAACGGAACCAGGTCCACCGTAAAACGCACATACATGATATTCCAACAAAATAATAAAGACGGAACCAGGTCCAGCGTAAAATGCACAGATAGGATATTCCAACAGAATAATAAAGGCGAAACTAGGTCTGGCGTAAAATGCACAGACAGGATATTCCAACAGAATAATAAAGAATGGAATAACAACAGAATTTTACCATGTATGTGGTACTTTGCACAGACAGGTTATTCCAACAGAATAATAAATAATGGAATAACAGAAGAATTTTACCAAGTATAGGGTAGACCGCGTATACAGGTTATTCCAATAGAATAATAAAGAATGGAATAAAAGAAGTTCTCTTGATGAATATGAAAAAAATAATACCCCTTACCTCAAAAGAAGACTGCATATTGGAATAGTGAGGTAGCATACTTCTCTTCTTCTTTCGCTCTATAATTTCTCTCTATAATAATGGCTCTAAAGCTTTAGTGAATTGGTGAGAAATGAAGGAATAATGAGCTTCTATTTATAGAAAAACATAGTTTTGATAATTGCACGTTTTGGGGCTCGAAAAATCACAGTACAATACCTCCAACTTTTCTTTCATTTTTAATTTAGTCCTGCAAGTATTATCAATCTTGCACCAACTCCCCTAATAGTAAATCATGTGAATCAATAGTAAAATCATGTGACTCAATAGTAAATCATGTGACTCAATAGTTCTAAACATGTGAAAAAATTAATTATAATATATTACCTCCATCTATACCTCCATCTTTAACTTAGTCATGCAAGTATTATCAATCTTGCACCAACTTCTTAATAGTAAATGAATGTGACTCAATAGTACAAACATGTGAACAAATATTTTTATAAGCATGTGAATAGTAGCAATTAATTGCTCATTTATCCAATAAATTACCAGATTTATCAATATAACCCCCAGACATCAATTATCACCAAAATAAATGTCGATTTCAACTAACACCAATAATCCCAACACAATGGAACTATCAAATTCATCTTTAATAAACATGAACTTATTCATCGTTAATATCATAACTCATAATATTTAATAACCAGGTCATTCCCAGGAAAGAGGGGGCTTTCCAATAAGGATTTTTCCCTATTGGCGCGCAATTAGGTGACCAAACCTCTCATTAACAGAACTTCTAGACATTATAAATATTATAATTTAATAATATGAATAACTTTGTCATCTCAATTATTGATTTAATAATATATAAAAAATTATGCAGATGATACTGTGACAATAATCGAATTAATAATATGAGAGATATGATGCAACAATTATTATAGAAATAACTGAGTATAACTGAGTGACTTCTCACGTAAGCATCAATAACCAATACCGTGTGCCACTATGCAACCATGCGTATTACTGTACTTTTACTACCGAGTAGTTCAACAGTATTAACGGTAAAACTTCTGCCGTTATTTTCATAAATATATTTTTGTCGTTTTCTCAATCCGACAATAATTCCTTTGTGGGGTTCACCAATGATTGTACCGTGGTACGGATTCCCCGACATAAAGAATATTCCCCGACCAATCGAATATAATATAACAACTTGCATACTTTGCAAAAATTATAAATATTACTCACAGCTATAACATTATATTAAATCCACACCATAATATTAAAAAAAAATTCAAGAAATTTAAATCTTTATTCGTAAAATTTGGGATTTTACAGTACATGTGGTTTATGTCACACTTGGGACCGATTAACACTTTAAGACGACATGGGTATTGTTTCACCCATGATATAGCCATGTCATACACCTTTCAGCCTGCGGAGTGTATAGATGTTGCATCTTGGTCAGCTTTCCTGGTAGAGATCGGAGATCCGTTTGCTATATTGCCGTGTACAGGGCTTAGCTCACCCTACAGCTTCATCACTCATGCTCCGGGAATAGATTATCTTCCTCTGGCTAGTTTGAGAGGTATGACTACTTACCACCCACTGGCCGTGATGTGTCAGTTTAACTAGTTTCAGGACTTCCATCCTTTTAAGGGGGCATTGATTCAGTGCTTCACTTCTCGCCACTTATCAACAGAGGATAGATGTAGGTTATATGCCTATTGGGATCAGTGAGAGTTAGCTAAGTTTTCCATCAGCCATCCGGGTTATTTTGTAAAGTATTCCGCATGGATGGAGACAGAGACTGCATCGGCTGTGGTAGTATCCAAGTGCAGGGGACTGATTCCATCGATGAGGAGCCTATGGAGGAGGCTGATATTCCCATCGAGGAGGATTTGATTGCTGGGTTGCCAGCATTTGTGATGGATTCTCCCACTACGAGTGCTACTGTGATTCAGCATTCAACATAGTATATAGAGCAGAGTCAACATCTGATGACCTTTGAGAGAGATCAGGCTAGGGCCTTGATATTGACACCTCTTGATGGGAGAGACGCATCTCTATTAGAGAGAGATGAGGCTAGATCAGCAATATATGCATTGATTATAGAGCAGGATACTACCCTATCTACTCGGGATGTGGCCGTCACATACAGTACTTCAGTGAGATCCCTCACGACTAACATCCTTGCTGACATTAGTGCATACATTGATGAGCATCATGCCACCATACAGTTAGCCTTGGATCTGCTAGCTCTTGTGGATACCATTGGGCAGGAGCTTACAGCGTTACCTCCTTCTTCAGAGATGGATGCTATGTTAGATTTGATAGTCCGCATATACACAGATTCATAGATAGATTTGTATTTTCCTTCACAGACTATCTTAGCCATTTTTTCATGTACAACACATGTATTTATCAAATAGTATTATATATGGCTGGGAAATATATTTTGATTCACTTTCCTTTCAGTTGTGCCTTGATACTTGCTTGATATTTGCCTATTTCGTCAGGGCTTGTGATCTTGATGCACTCTAAACTCATCCTTGATGTGTGGACATTGAGACGTCGCAGGATTTTTCATAACTGGTCATTGATCAGTGTGTATCCCTACCATCTTTGGTGTCTTGGGACTGGTTTTTGTATGGAAATGTGGAGAGGAGTGTGGTTTTTCCTCTCTGAGATTTACCGCACCACAGATGTTCGCCAGTACTCCTATTTGTGAGGAGCCTAGTTAATTCCATCTCTTATGGTTTGGTGTTGCTCTTTGAGGCACAGCCGTAGCTTAGATGGTCGCTGAATCTCCTATTTGTGAGGAGAGGTTAGGTAGTTCCATCCGTTTGGTCTAAAGCCGATGAAATGTGGTGGATTGAAGTTTGATCCCAATACCATGTGACAAGTATTTGCGTTCTGTATGATATTCTTGATGTTTTTATTAGCCGATTAAACAACACCATTCATCTTTGTACGGTAGATGACGGAGTTAATGTGTTTGATGCGGAATTTACTGCATAACTCCTCCATCATTTTGTTGTTGAGGTTCTTAGCATTGTCTGACACAATAACATCTGGTTGTCCATATCGACAGACGATATTGTTTCTAATGAAAGTAATGATGACTTCTTTGGTAACCCTAGGGAAGGAGGCTGCTTCTACCCATTTAGTGAAGTAGTCAATCATGGTGAATATGAATCGATGTCCATTACTGGCTTTGGGCTCGATGGGCCCGATCACGTCCATCCCCCATATTGAGAAGGGCCATGGTGAACTCATGTCGTGGAGTTCCTTTGGAGGGGCGTGGATAGCATTCCAATGAATTTGGCATTGATAGCACCTCTTGACGTGATCATCACAATCAGCTTTGAGCGTAAGCCATTAATGCCATATTCTTAGGATCTTCTTAATAAGTAGGGTTCCGCTCATATGTGGGCCACATACTCCACCATGGATCTCATCCATGAGCCTCTGAGCTTGGTCTTTGTCCAGATATCTGAGGAGACCTAATCCTGCATCTCTTTTGTAGAGTGCATCTCCGCTCAGATAGAATTTCATAGCAAGTCAATGGATCCGCCTTTTTTCAGTCAGGCTTGCCTTAGCAGGTGTAGATCCATCTCTTGGATACTCCTTGATATGTTGATACCAAGGGTTATGGATGGGAGGTAGCTCATTCGATACTTCTCCAACATAGTTTCCATAGACTGGGGCCTTTTGTAGGGCAAATATGATGTTTGGCATGTTTTCCTTGTCAGGTATGCGAATCAAGGAGGCCAATGTTGCTAGTGCATCCGCAAAATCATTCCTATTATGAGGAATGTGTAGAAATGAGATTTCTTCGAACTCCAAAGCCATCTATAGAACTTGCCGATAGTATGGCAGCAGATGTAGTTCTTTGGTTTGATAGATGCCTATGGATTGTTTGATAACCAAATCTTAATCCCTAAAGATAGTTAACCGCCTGATGCCCATTGAATGGGCAAGTTTTAGCCCTATGATATAGCCTTCATACTCAGCTGTGTTGTTGTAATAACCCGATATTTTCTATATAATTAAATCAAAAATTTTGCGTACAATTTTTTTATTTATTTTAAAGGTGACAATGCGTGCAAGGTAATGTGTATGTATTTATGTGATGAATATAAAATATATTTATTACATGAATGATTACAAATAATTTTATTTAGAATTATTGATCATTATAAATTATATTCTTATAATGATTAATTTTTAGTAGAAATATTTTTATTAATTATTTTCCTTGAAAATATGATTTTATATTATTTAAATAATATATGAAATAATTATTAGAATTATTATAATAATTATTTTATTTAATTATATGAATTTAATTTATATTAATTAAGTTAATTATTTTAACTTAATTAATAAAGGTATGTATATGAAAGATAAATCAGAAATGAAATCTAAACCCTAATTTTGGATTTTTGATCAATGAATGAGAATAATAATATTATATTATTATTTGTCAGTGTTATAAATATGTATGTTATGTGTGTACGGTTAATGTCTGGAAAAGTTTTAAGGTAACCTGTAAACCCTAATATTACTGATAAACCCTAATTTTGAAGTCAAATGAGTCTTTAAAATCGGTCTAGTAATTATGTTATGTGATTAATGACATTTATTATAAATATTATTTTTATTTCAGTGATATGAATATGTACTGTACGTACGTATTGATAACGATTGGTCAATTATGGTACAGTGTTAGAAAACCTTAGGAATATTGTGTTAAACCCTATTTTGAAACTCAATTATCAGTTTAAGATTGTTAAGTAATTGTGTTATATGATTAATAATATGTGTTATTGATTATAACCTTAATTAGGAAAAAAACCTAAATAATATATATAAACCCTAATTAATATTTGGAGACCCTAAATGATTAGAAACCCTAATTCAAAAGTCATTTACGACATTAAGAATTTGTTATATCGTTTTGTAATCGTGATACTGTGATAATATCTCTAATGACAGGTATTATGCTTAATTAGGGAAAAACAAAATTATTAGAAACCCTAAATCTTAAAATTAGAAACCCTAATTGATAATTTAGAAACTAAAATTAGGAAACCCTAAATTTTTATGTTATATGTAATTAGGAAACCTAAATTAATTTAGAAACCCTAATTGATAATTTAGAAACTAAATTTTTTATTTTAAAACCTAGTTGGAAACCCTTAAAATTTAATGTGCTAAACCTTAGGGTTAAACCCTAAGGGTTAGTCAAATGACTAGATTGCCATTAAAATCACAAGCCTAATGACCATTTTGCCCTTCCTATATTTTTATTAAGTTGCTTGTGAAAATTGCCAATAGTTTAGTTGTTTACCAACTTTTGACCTACCATGTGACTAAAATCTATCCATATCAGCCATATATTGCCAGCCAAGTCCATTACAACACAATATATATAGAATTGGATAGAGAAAAGTCATAATTCAAGCTCATTTGTCCAACATACACTCCACTAAGCTCTCTCTCTCAAAAATTACGTAAACTTTTAGCATTTCAGTCCCCAAAGAAAGCCCCACTACTACTCATAACAAATCAGTAGCCTAGAATCAAGATTTGTTCATAGAAGGTATAAATCCTAATTGCAAATCTGATCTTAATCCTTATGTTAGATGTTATGATTTAGTGTTAAAACATGTTGTTTATGGTGTAAATAGATGATCTGGGTTGCTAGATGTTAGATCCATAACATCTAGAGGCTCGAATGTGGTGTTTTCAAGAATATGGAAAGAGTTTAAAATGTGGTCTGACAACGAATGTCAGACCCTATAAATCTCATGCTGATATGTGTTTTTGTTATTTCAATATTTGAATTTGTAGTATGTTATGATATATTTAATCTGAAACTGGAATTAGGGTCAGTGGATGTGTACATTTGTTGTTATTGTTGGTCAAAGGTCATTGACCGACCATGACTGGACAAATATGGGCAGCCCAGAACTTGCCCAGATCGGTCTGACAAGAAGTTTAAAGGATCGAATCTGACAGTTGTTTGTTGATTTGTTACGGTTGTTGTATTCATGTTGTAGTATGTTGTTTAGACTACAATCTTAAGCTTTTAGATCACCTAAATATCAAACGGATTGAAGTGAGTGGCTGGTAAAACCAATCCAGAAGATCACGAACTGTGTTTTCTGGGTAACCCAGAAAACTCAAGAACACGATCTCTGACAAGGTTTGACCAGCATATATCTTATGATTGTGTTTTTATTTAATTTGTTTTATGTATTGGATCTCTACCCTTACATTTTGTCTACAAACTGAAACCTTAAGATCACAAAAATAGTTCATGTGTTGCAAGTTATGGAAGCTCAAAAGTGGTTACTCGAACTGTTCTTTATTTATGGGTAACCCAGAAATGAAGAACAACTCTGATAGCTTGTTCAAGGCTCCAGATCTGACTAAGGTTATACTAATTGGCCATGTTTGTTGTTGGACCGTGTAATATTACACGAGTACTACAAGATCTAACCAGGATCATGCCCAGAAACATCACAGTTTAAAAACTATTATTGGTCAAACCTCCTAACTCGTTAAATACACATGAGTTTTTGGGTTTCCTCAAGAACACCTATAGCGACAGTTTCATCGCTATAGGGCTCATTAGCGACAGATTAATTACTAAATTATTATTTTTATTAAATAATTAGTATTAAATGGTTTTTAATTATTAAAAATTCATGATAAATTACTTAAAATTATTTAAAGTCTAAAAATTAGTCTTTAATAAGTTTTAATATTTTTCATAAATATTTAATATTTTTGGAATATTAAAGGTATTTAATTTATTTAATTATTATATTAAATAAATTATTTAAAAATGATTTTTATACTTGAAAAATCATTTAAAACTATATTATGATATAAGAAAATATTTTAAGTTATTTCTAATGACTTGTAAAATTTTGTGATGAAATTTCATTAATAAATTAATATTAATGATAATTAAGTTATTTAATAAATGTGTTAAATAAATTATATAAAATAGAATTAATGATTTAAAAATAATATAAAAATAATTTAAAGGTTATAAAAATATTTTAAGTTATAAAATATAACTTTTGATACTTTGTCATTAAAAATATTAATATTTTAATATTAATGATATTAGATTTATTTAATATTTATATTAAGTAAATTAGTTTAAAAATGATTTTAATATTAGAAAAGTCATTTTAAATAAAAATAAAGAGTTTAAGAATATCTTTAAGTTATAAAATATAACTTTCAATATTTAAAGGTAAATTTCATATTAAATGATATTTGATTTATTTAATAATTATATTAAATAAATAGTTTTAAAATAGTTTTATTAATTTAAAAATCATTTAAAAGGGATATAAACGAATTAAAAATATTTTTAAGTTATAATTAATAACTTTTAATATTTTAATAAGTAATGCATTAATATTTTAATATTAATGGTAATTATTTAAAAATGATTTTAAATTATTTAAGGGTAATATTAATACTTTAAAAATATTTTGAGTTATTATAAATAACTTCAATATTTTGGCAATGGTTTCATTAATAGTTTAATTATTAATGATAATAGAATTATTTAATATTTAATATTTAAATCATTTAATAATGATTTTAGTGTTTTAAAAATCATGATAAATTATAATAATTATTTAAAAATTATTATAAGGCTATGAAAAATTATATGACTGATATTTAAATTATTCAGAATAATATTAAAGACATAGAATAGAGTTTTAAACTCGATAATTATCAGATAAAGTCGTCGGTACACCAAAATATTTCAGAAATTGATCTAGACTTAGATAAATTATTTGTATATATGTCTATTCGTGATCAAAAGACTGTTAAACATGTGTGACAATGTGATTAGGTTATGTGTTGACTGCAAATAGCAGTACTACGTGTTATTCTAATCGATCATATGATCTTATTAATGATAAGTTGCTATATAAAAGATAAAACTAAGTTGCGTACTGTAAGCAGTAGACCAGGCAAGTATCCTACCTTTGCATTTACTTTATGCAATGAATATAAGTAAGAAAGTTTCAGAATTATATTATCATTGTGCCAGAATGTAAGACCCCAACTTTTATGAATAAAGAATATTTTCTCAAAATATATTTTTGAATATTATTGTGTGGATTTTATATAATGTTATAATTATGGGTAATATTTATAAATTTTGCAAAGTAAGCAAGTGGTTATATAATATTCGATTGGTCAGGGAATATTCGTTTTAACAGAGAATATTCATACGACGACACAATCATTAGTGGACCCCACAACGGAAGTATTGTCGTAGTTAGAAAATGACAGAATTATCTTTTTATAAAAATAACGGCGAAAGTTTTACCGCTAAAACTGTTGAACTACCCGGTAGTAAAAGTACAGTAATACGCGTGGTTGCATAGTAGCACACGGTATTGGTTATTGATGGTTACGTGAGAAGTCACTCAATTATTGCTACAGTAATTGTTGCATCATATCTCTCATATTATTGATTCAATTATTGTCATAGTATCATCTGTATTTTATGTTATTAAATCAATAATTGAGATGACAAAGTTATTCATATTATTAAATAGCAATATTCACAATGTCTAGAAGTTCTGTCAAGGAGAGGTTTGGTCATCTAATTACGCGCCAATAAGGAGAAATCCTTATCGAAAAGACCCCTCTTTTTTGAGAGCGAGCTGGTTGTTAAATATTGTGAGTTATATTATTAATGATGAATAAGTTCGTGTTGATTAAAGATGAAATTGATAGTACCATTGTGTTGGAATTATTAATGTTAGTAAAAATTGTAACGCCCCGAAATCCGGTCTATTTTCACATCCGAATTCCATATGTCACGATCCCATCTTCTTCCAAACACACATCATTATATAGCTAAATATAACAACATACATCCTCAAATCCCAGGTTCTAAAACCTTAAAACCTCTTTCATTCCAAATAATGATAATTACACTATTCTTTACGTCTTGTACAAGTGACTTTTATCTGCCCCCAAGGATACATAATCATTCATTAAACTATTCTATAGTTTAATTCTATCATTCTATATTATAAGTCTTCGCTTGATTTTCGTGCACATTCATATAATGATTGACACTTCTTCTGGATACCGATCAGCTTGATCTTTCCGGGATCCTTAAGTTCTTTCTAACATCATTTGATGAAAATGTTTTTATTTAAAGCAAGTGTGAGCATTCAATTGCTCAGCAAGTCATAGCAGTTGAACAAACAATTTCAAGAATTTAAACATTCTTTTCAGACTTCAATAACCGAACAAAGGATATAAAATAGCTTGAATAATAGTAATAATCTTGATTCTTATCATTTTAAAACAATATTCACTTTCATTTTAAAATACTTTCATTTTTCTACTTTTTTCATACACATTATGTCTGGCTAGAATCAATATCACAGACTTAAAAATAATGGTTCATATATAAACAGAACATGCTCATATTGAACAGTTCAATCATAGAACAGTTCATATTATAGAAACACCGAAGTGTTCACATTGTGGCACAAGGCCTTATACATTCTACCACCTTGTACAAATATCACACATTCGCACATAGACAGAACTTCTCTAGTTCAACATCTGAGGAGTTTTAGAAACTAGCATTCATTTAAAATATGAATGAAGTTAAGAAACCTGCCTTACGCACAGCTACAACTTCTAGTTTACGCTGAACTGCTCATTCCAATTCCTATATAGCACATAAGGAAATAACACATATACCAATTAGTCATATACTTGACTTACGCATTGGTTTACTTAACTTTACTTCTTAGGGTTCGCGTTCTTACAAACTAAGTTTACGCGACCAACTTCCTTTACCGGTTAACGGCTTCATGACATACAGAGATGTCTTACTCAATACGTTCTTCATCTTTGATGATTTACATTTTTATCTTCTTCTTATACTTTCCTAGGACTCGGCACACATCGTGTCTCTGCTAGTAGTCCATATGGTACTTTGAGTGGTTTCCCACAAACAACCAACAAACAAGTTCCCGTATGTCATGAACCCTAATATTACTGATAAACCCTAGTTTTGAAGTCAAATGAGTCTTTAAAATCTGCTTAGTAATTATGTTATGTGATTAATGACATTTGTTATAAATATTATTTTTATTTCAGTGCTATGAATATGTACTATATGTACGTATTGATAATGATTGGTCAATTATGGTACAGTGTTAGAAAACCTTAGGAATATTGTGTTAAACCCTATTTTGAAATTCAATTATCAGTTTGAGACTGTTAAGTAATTGTGTTATGTGATTAATGATATGTGTTATTGATTATAACCTTAATTAGGGAAAAAACCTAAATAATATATATAAACTCTAATTAATATTTGGAGACCCAAAATGATTAGAAACCCTAATTCAAAAGTCATTTATGACTTTAAGAATTTGTTATGTCGTTTTGTAATCGTGATACTGTGATAATATGTCTAATGAAAGGTATTATGCGTAATTAGGGAAAACCCAAATTATTAGAAACCCTAAATCTTAAATTAGAAACCCAAATTGATAATTTAGAAACTAAAATTAGGAAACCCTAAATTTTTATGTTATATGTAATTAGGAAACCTAAATTAATTTAGAAACCCTAATTGATAATTTAGAAACTAAAATTTTTATTTTAAAACCTAGTTGGAAATCCTAGAAATTCAATGCGCTAAACCTTAGGGTTAAACCCTAAGGGTTAGCCAAATGACTAGAATGCCATTAAAATCACAAGCCTAATGACCATTTTGCCCTTCCTATATTTTTATTAAGTTGCTTGTGAAAATTGCCAACAGTTTAGTTGTTTACCAACTCTTGACCTACCATGTGACTAAAATCTATCAATATCAACCATATATTGCCAGCCAAGTCCATTACAACACAATATATATAGAATTGGAGAGAAAAGTGTCCAATATACACTCCACTAAGCTCTCCCTCTCAAAAATTACGTAAACTTTTAGCATTTCAATCCCCAAAGAAAGCCCCACTACTACTCATAACAAATCAGTAGCCTAGAATCAAGATTTGTTCATAGAAGGTATAAACCCTAATTGTGAATCTGATCTTAATCCTTTTGTTAGATTTTATGATTTAGTGTTAAAACATGTTGTTTATGGTGTAAATAGATGACCCGGGTTGCTAAATGTTAGATCCATAATATCTAGAGGCTCGAATTTGGTGTTTTTAAGAATCTGGAAAGAGTTTAAAATGTGGTCTGACAACGAATGTCAGACCCTATAAATCTCATTCTGATATGTGTTTTTGTTATTTCAATATTTGAAGTTGTAGTATGTTATGATATCTTTAATCTGGAACTGGAATTAGGTTTAGAGGTTGTGTATATTTGTTGTTATTATTGGTCAAAGGTCGTTGACCGACCATGACTGGACAAATATAGGCAGCCCAGAACTTGCCCAGATCGGTCTGACAAAAAGTTTAAAGGATCGAATCTGACAGTTGTTTGTTGATTTGTTACGGTTGTTGTATTCATGTTGTAGTATGCTGTTTAGACTACAATCTTAAGCTTTTAGATCACCTAAATATCAAACGGATTCAAGTGAGTGGCTAGTCAAACCAGTCAAGAAGATCACGAACTG
This sequence comes from Panax japonicus, assembly GCA_020205505.1. Classification (NCBI taxonomy): domain Eukaryota; kingdom Viridiplantae; phylum Streptophyta; class Magnoliopsida; order Apiales; family Araliaceae; genus Panax; species Panax japonicus. Next base: position 32,132,828 of record CM035108.1, read on the forward strand.
TGTTTTTCTGGGTAACCCAGAAAACTCAAGAACACGATCTCTGACAAGGTTTGACCAGCATATATCTTATGATTGTGTTGTTATTTTATTTGTTTTATGTATTGGATCTATACCCTTACATTTTGTCTACAAACTGAAATCTTAAGATCACAAAAACAGTTCATGTGTTGCAAGTTATGGAAGCTCAAAAGTGGTTACTCGAAATGTTTCATTTATGGGTAACCCAGAAATGAAGAACAGCTCTGACAGCTTGTTCAAGGCTCCAGATCTGACTAAGGTTATACTGATTGGCCATTTTTGTTGTTGGATCGTGTAATATTACACGAGTAGTACAAGATCTGACCAGGATCATGCCCAGAAACATCACAGTTTAAAAATTATTGTTGGTCAAACCTCCTAACTCGTTAACTGCACATGAGTTTTTGGGTTTCCTCAAGAACACCTATAGCGACAATTTTATCACTATAGGGCCCATTAGCGACAGATTAATTACTAAATTATTATTTTTATTAAATAATTAGTATTAAATGGTTTTTAATTATTAAAAATTCATAATAAATTACTAAAAATTATTTTAAAGTCTAAAAATTAGTCTTTAATAATTTTTAATATATTTCATAAAATATTTAATATTTTTGGAATATTAAAGGTATTTAATTTATTTAATTATTATATTAAATAAATTATTTAAAAATGATTTTTATACTTGAAAAAAAATTTAAAACTATATTATGATATAAGAAAATATTTTAAGTTATTTTTAATGACTTGTAATATTTTGTGATGAAATTTTATTAATAAAGTAATATTAATGATAATTAAGTTATTTAATAAATGTGTTAAATAAATTATGTAAAATAGAATTAATGATTTAAAAATAATATAAAAATTATTTAAAGGTTATAAAAATATTTTAAGTTATAAAATATAACTTTTGATATTTTGTCATTAAAAATATTAATATTTTAATATTAATGATATTAGATTTATTTAATATTTATATTATGTAAATTAGTTTAAAAAGGATTTTAATATTAGAAAAATCAATTTAAATAAAAATAAAGAGTTTAAGAATATCTTTAAGTTATAAAATATATCTTTCAATATTTAAAGGTAAATTTCATATTAAATGATATTTGATTTATTTAATAATTATATTAAATAAATAGTTTTAAAATAGTTTTATTAATTTAAAAATCATTTAAAAGGGATATAAATGAATTAAAAATATTTTTAAGTTATAATTAATAACTTTTAATATTTTAATAAGTAATGCATTAATATTTTAATATTAATGGTAAATATTTAAAAATAATTTTAAATTATTTAAGGGTAATATTAATACTTTAAAAATATTTTGAGTTATTATAAATAACTTCAATATTTTGGCAATAGTTTCATTAATAGTTTAATTAATAATGATAATAAAATTATTTAATATTTAATATTTAAATCATTTAATAATGATTTCAGTGTTTTAAAAATCATGATAAATTATAATAATTATTTAAAAATTATTATAAGGCTATGAAAAATTATATGACTGATATTTAAATTATTCAGAATAATATTAAAGACATATAATAGAGTTTTAAACTCGATAATTATCAGATAAAGTCGTCGGTACACCAAAATATTTCAGAAATTGATCTAGACTTAGATAAATTATTTGTATATATATCTATTCGTGATCAAATGACTTTTAAACATGTGTGACAATGTGATTAGGTTATGTGCTGACTGCAAATAGCAGTACTATGTGTTATTCTAATTGATCATATGATCTTATTAATGATAGGTTGCTATATAAAAGATAAAACTAAGTTGCGTACTGTAAGCAGCAGACCAGGCAAGTATCCTACCTTTGCATTTACATTATGCAATGAATATAAGTAAGAAAGTTTCAGAATTATATTATCATTATGCCAGAATGTAAGACCCCAACTTTTATGAATAAAGAATATTTTCTCGAGAAATATTTTTGAATATTATTGTGTGGATTAGATATAATGTTATAGTTGTGGGTAATATTTACAAATTTTACAAAGTAAGCAAGTGGTTATATAATATTCGATTGAATATTCGTTTTAACAGGGAATATTCGTACGACGTCACAATCATTGGTGGACCCCACAACGGAAGTATTATCGTAGTTAGAAAACCGCAGAATTATCTTTTAATAAAAATAACGGCGAAAGTTTTACCGTTAAAACTGTTGAACTACCCGGTAGTAAAAGTACAGTAATACGCGTGGTTGCATAGTAGCACACGGTATTGGTTGCTGATGCTTACGTGAGAAGTCACTCAGTTATTGCTACAGTAATTGCTGTATCATATCTCTTATATTATTGATTCAATTATTGTCATAGTATCATCTGCATTTTATGTTATTAAATCAATAATTGAGACGACAAAGTTATTCATATTATTAAATAGCAATATTCACAAAGTCTAGAAGTTCTGTTAAGGAGAGGTTTGGTCATCTAATTGCGCGCCAATAAGGAGAAATTCTTATCGGAGACCCCTCTTTCTTGGAAACGATCTGATTGTTAAATATTGTGAGTTATAATATTAATGATGAATAAGTACGTGTTGATTAAAGATGAAATTGATAGTTCCATTGTGTTGGAATTATTAATGTTAATGGAAATTGTAACGCCCCGAAATCCGGTCTATTTTCACATCCGGATTCCGTACGTCACGATCCCATCTTCTTCCAAATATACATCATTATATAGCTAAATATAACAACATACATCCTCAAATCCCAGGTTCTAAAACCTTAATACCTCTTTCATTCCAAATAATGATAATTACATTATTCTTTACATCTTGTACAAGTGACTTTTATCCGCCACAAAGGATACACAATCATTCATTAAAATATTCTATAGTTTAATTTTATCATTCTGTATTACAAGTCTTCGCTTGATCATCGTGCACATTCATATAATGAATGACACTTCTTCTGGATACCGATCAGCTTGATCTTTCCGGGATCCTTAAGTTCTTTCTAACATCGTTTGCTAAAAATGTTTTTATTTAAAGCAAGTGTGAGCATTAAATTGCTCAGCAAGTCATAGCAGTTGAACAAACAACTTCAAGAATTTAAACATTCTTTTCAGACTTCAATAATCAAACAAAGGTTATGAAGCATATTGAATAATAGGAATAATCTCGATTCCTATAATTTTAAAATAATATTCACTTTCATTTTAAAATACTTTCATTCTTCTACCTTTTTCATACACATTCTATCTAGCTAGAATCAATAGTCTAGACTTAACAATAACGGTTCATATATAAACAGAACATGCTCATATTGAACAGTTAAATCACAGAACAGTTCATATCATAGAAACACCAAAGTGTTCACATTGTGGCACAAGGCCTCATACATTCTACCACCTTGTACAAATATCACATATTCGCACATAGATAGAACTTCTCAAGTTCAACATCTGAGAAGTTTTAGAAACTAGCATTCATTTAAAATATGAATGAAGTTAGGAAACTTGCCTTACGCACAGCTACAGCTTATTGTTTACGCTGAACTGCTCATTCCAATTCCTATATTGCACATAAGGAAATAACACATATACCAATTAGTCATATACCATAAGTTGACGCTACAAACTTCCTTTACCGATTAACGTCTTCATGACATACGGAGATGTCTTACTCAATACGTTCTTCATCTTTGATGATTTACATTCTTATCTTCTTCTTATACTTTCCTAGGACTCAGCACACATCGTGTCTCTGCTAGTAGTCCATATGGTACATTGAGTGGTTTCCCACAAACAACCAACAAACAGGTTCCCGTATGTCATTAACCCTAATATTATTGATAAACCCTAGTTTTGAAGTCAAATGAGTCTTTAAAATCTGTCTAGTAATTATGTTATGTGATTAATGACATTTGTTATAAATATTATTTTTATTTCAGTGCTATGAATATGTACTGTATGTACATATTGATAACGATCGGTCAATTATGGTACAGTGTTAGAAAACCGTAGGAATATTGGGTTAAACCCTATTTTGAAACTCAATTATCAGTTTGAGAGTGTTAAGTAATTGTGTTATGTGATTAATGATATGTGTTATTGATTATAACCTTAATTAGGAAAAAGCCTAAATAATATATATCAACCCTAATTAATATTTAGAGACCCAAAATGATTAGAAACCCTAATTCAAAAGTCATTTACGACTTTAAGAATTTGTTATGTCGTTTTGTAATCGTGATACTGTGATAATATGTCTAATGAAAGGTATTATGCTTAATTAGGAAAAACCCAAATTATTAGAAACCCTAAATCTTAAAATTAGAAACCTTAATTGATAATTTAGAAACTATAATTAGGAAACCCTAAATTTTTATGTTATATGTGATTAGGAAACCTAAATTAATTTAGAAACCCTAATTGATAATTTAGAAACTAAAATTTTTATTTTAAAACCTAGTTGGAAATCCTAGAAATTCAATGTGCTAAACCTTAGGGTTAAACCCTAAGGGTTAGCCACATGACTAGATTGCAATTAAAATCACAAGCCTAATGACCATTTTGTCCTTCCTATATTTTTATTAAGTTTCTTGTGAAAATTGCCAATAGTTTAGTTGTTTACTAACTCTTGACCTACCATGTGACTAAAATCTATCCATATCAGCCATATATTGCCAGCCAAGTCCATTACAACACAATATATATAGAATTGGAGATAAAATTCATAATTTAAGCTCATTTATCCAACATACACTCCACTAAGCTCTCTCTCTCAAAAATTACGTAAACTTTTAGCATTTCAGTCCCAAAGAAAGCCCCACTACTACTCATAACAAATCTGTAGCCTAGAATCAAGATTTGTTCATAGAATGTATAAATCCTAATTATAAATTTGATCTTAATTCTTATGTTAGATGTTATGATTTAGTGTTAAAACATGTTGTTTATGGTGAAAATAGATGATCTGGTTTGCTAGATGTTAGATCCATAACATCTAGAGGCTCGAATTTGGTGTTTTCAAGAATCTGGAAGGAGTTTAAAATGTGGTCTGACAACGAATGTCAGACCCTATAAATCTCATGCTGATATGTGTTTTTGTTATTTCAATATTTGAAGTTGTAGTATGTTATGATATCTTTAATCTGGAACTGGGATTAGGGTCAGAGGATGTGTACATTTGTTGTTATTATTGGTCAAAGGTCGTTGATCGACCATGACTGGACAAATATGGGCAGCCCAGAACATGCCCAGATTGGTCTGACAAGAAGTTTAAAGGATCGAATCTGACAGTTGTTTGTTGATTTGTTACGGTTGTTGTATTCATGTTGTTGTATGTTGTTTAGACTACAATCTTAAGCTTTTAGATCACCTAAATATCAAACGGATTGAAGTGAGTGGCTGGTCAAACCAGTCCAGAAGATCACGAACTGAGTTTTCTGGGTAACCCAGAAAACTCTAGAACACGATTTCTTACAAGGTTTGACCAGCATATATCTTATGATTGTGTTGTTATTTTATTTGTTTTATGTATTGGATCTCTACCCTTACATTTTGTCTACAAACTGAAACCTTAAGATCACAAAAACAGTTCATTCGTTGCAAGTTATGGAAGCTCAAAAGTGGTTACTCGAACTGTTCTTCATTTATGGGTAACCCAAAAATGAGGAACAGCTCTGACAGCTTGTTCAAGGCTCCAGATATGACTAAGGTTATACTGATTGGCCACCTTTGTTGTTGGATCGTGTAATATTACACGAGTACTATAAGATTTGGTTGTTCAATATTGTGAGTTATAATATTAATGATGAATAAGATCGTGTTTATTAAAGATAAAATTGATAGTTCCATTGTGTTGGAATTATTAATGTTAGTGGAAATTGTAACGCCCTGAAATCCGGTCTATTTTCACATCCGGATTCCGTACGTCATGATCCCATCTTCTTCCGAACATACATCATTATATAGCTAAATATAACAACATACATCCTCAAATCCCAGGTTCTAAAACCTTAAAACCCCTTTCATTCCAAATAATGATAATTACATTATTCTTTACATCTTGTACAAGTGACTTTTATCCGCCACCAAGGATACACAATCATTCATTAAACTATTCTATAGTTTAATTTTATCATTCTATATTACAAGTCTTCGCTTGATCATCGTGCACATTCATATAATGAATGACAATTCTTCTGGATACCGATCAACTTGATCTTTCCGGGATCCTTAAGTTCTTTCTAGCATCGTTTGCTGAAAATGTTTTTATTTAAAGCAAGTGTGAGCATTCAATTGCTCAACAAGTCATAGCAGTTGAACAAATAACTTCAAGAATTTAAACATTCTCTTCAGACTTCAACAACCGAACAAAGGTTATGAATCATGTTGAATAATAGGAATAATCTCGATTCCTATCATTTTAAAACTATATTCACTTTCATTTTAAAATACTTTCATTCTTCTATCTTTTTCATACACATTCTGTCTGGCTAGAATCAATAGTCTAGACTTAACAATAACGGTTCATATATAAACATAACATGCTCATATTGAACAGTTCAATCACAGAACAGTTCATATCATAGAAACACCAAAGTGTTCACATTGTGGCACAAGGCCTCATACATTATACCACCTTGTACAAATATCACACATTCGCACATAGATAGAACTTCTCAAGTTCAACATCTGAGAAATTTTAGAAACTAGCATTCATTTAAAATATGAATGAAGTTAGGAAACTTGCCTTGCGCATAGCTACAACTTATAGTTTACGCTGAACTGCTCATTCCAATTCCTATATAGCACATAAGGAAATAACACATATACCAATTAGTCATATACTTGACTTACACATTGGTTTACTTAACTTTACTTCTTAGGGTTCGCGTTCTTACAAACTAAGTTTACGCTACCAACTTCCTTTACCGGTTAACGTCTTCATGACACGGAGATGTCTTACTCAATACGTTCTTCATCTTTGATGATTTACATTCTTATCTTCTTCTTATACTTTCCTAGGACTCAGCACACATTGTGTCTCTGCTAGTAGTCCATATGGTACTTTGAGTGGTTTCCCACAAACAACCAACAAACAAGTTCCCGTATGTCATGAACCCTAATATTATTGATAAACCCTAGTTTTGAAGTCAAATGAGTCTTTAAAATCTGTCTAGTAATTATGTTATGTGATTAATGACATTTGTTATAAATATTATTTTTATTTCAGTGCTATGAATATGTACTGTATGTACGTATTGATAACGATTGGTCAATTATGGTATAGTGTTAGAAAACCGTAGGAATATTGGGTTAAACCCTATTTTGAAACTCAATTATCAGTTTGAGACTGTTAAGTAATTGTGTTATGTGATTAATGATATGTGTTATTGATTATAACCTTAATTAGGAAAAAAGCCTAAATAATATATATAAACCCTAATTAATATTTAGAGACCCAAAATGATTAGAAACCCTAATTCAAAAGTCATTTACGACTTTAAGAATTTGTTATGTCGTTTTGTAATCGTGATACTGTGATAATATGTCTAATGAAAGGTATTATGCGTAATTAGGAAAAACCCAAATTATTAGAAACCCTAAATCTTAAAATTAGAAACCCTAATTGATAATTTAGAAACTATAATTAGGAAACCCTAAATTTTTATGTTATATGTAATTAGGAAACCTAAATTAATTTAGAAACCCTAATTGATAATTTAGAAACTAAAATTTTTATTTTAAAACCTAGTTGGAAATCCTATAAATTCAATGTGCTAAACCTTAGGGTTAAACCCTAAGGGTTAGCCAAATGACTAGATTGCCATTAAAATCACAAGCCTAGTGACCATTTTGCCCTTCCTATATTTTTATTAAGTTTCTTGTGAAAATTGCCAACAGTTTAGTTGTTTACCAACTCTTGACCTACCATGTGACTAAAATCTATCCATATCAGCCATATATTGCCAGCCAAGTCCATTACAACACAATATATATAGAATTGGAGAGAAAAGTCATAATTTAAGCTCATTTATCCAACATACACTCCACTAAGCTCTCTCTCTCTCAAAAATTACGTAAACTTTTAGCATTTCAGTCCCAAAGAAAGCCCCACTACTACTCATAATTAATCAGTAGCCTAGAATCAAGATTTGTTCATAGAATGTATAAATCATAATTATAAATCTGATCTTAATTCTTATGTTAGATGTTATGATTTAGTGTTAAAACATGTTGTTTATGGTGTAAATAGATGATCTGGGTTGCTAGATGTTAGATCCATAACATCTAGTTGTAAGACCCCAGTTTTTATAAATAAAGATGAATTTTTTATAATTATTATTTTTGAATATTATGGAATAAATTTGATATAATGTTATAGTTGTGGGTAATATTTATAAATTTTGCAAAGTACGCAAGTTGTTATAAAATATTCGTTTGGTCGGGGAATATTCTTTTTGTCGGGGAATATTCGTACGACGGCACAATCATTGGTGGACCCCACAACAGAAGTATTGTCGTAGTTAGAAAACGACAAAATTATCTTTCTATAAAAATAACGGCGGAGGTGTTACCGTTAAAACTGTTGAACTACTCGGTAGTAAAAGTACAGTAATACGCGTGGTTGCATAGTAGCACACGGTATTGATTATTGATGCTTACGTGAGAAGTCACTCAGCTATACTCAATTATTGCTACAGTAATTGCTGCATCATATCTCTTATATTATTGATTCAATTATTGTCACAGTAACATCTGTATAATATGTTATATTATTAAATCAATAATTGAGACGACAAGTTATAAATGATTAATAATTGTTGAAAGATTAATTATGTGTTGATTAAAAATAAATTAATTTATGGTAATATTTATTCAATCCTTGATAAAGAGATTGTTATGAGACGTTTGTGGTAAGTTTGGTTATTTTATGGGGGACCATATGTCATCGTCTAAGAGTCTTTTTCGTCAATAGTAATTACCTTCGTCAATAGTAATTATTTTCGTCAATAGTAATTACCTTCGTCAATAGAAATTACCTTCGTCAATAGTAATTACCTTCGTAAATAGTAATTACCTTTACCAGACGTCAAACCACTTGCAGTTTCATATTACAGGCGTCGAACCACTTGTCGTTTCACATTACAGGCGTCGAACCAAGTGTCGTTTCACATTACAGGCGTCAAACCACTTTTCTTTTCACATCATCAGTCGTCAAGCCACTTGCCTTTTCACATGGCAAGTGCTAAGCTAGAAATCTTCTATAAATAGAGGCCTAGTGCTTCATTATTTTTCACGAATTCATTCAAGCTATAGAGAGAGAAAGTATAGAGAGAATAAGAGAGAAAGAAGAAGAGTATTCGGTTACTACACTACTGCAGTATTCAATCTCCTAATAAAGTAATGGGTGTTATTCTTTCTTCTTGAAGAGAACTTATGTTATTCCATTCTTTGTTATTCTGTTGGAATAACCTGTTAAAGTGGCATACCCTATACATGACCTGTATACGCGGTATACCCTATACTTGGTGAAATCTTTATGTTATTCCATTCATTGTTATTCTGTTGGAATAACCTGTTACGAACCATTCACATTCGGCTTTCATTAATCTTTTTACCGTTTGCTACGGCTTTCTGGACACCATTCGTATCTTATTTACTACATTCGACAACGTCTAAGTCATACAACCAATCTATACTTAGAACGTTCACTCAACGTGAATATGATTCACGAGGATTGTTTATGTATTCAACATTTACGTTACTTGCCTCTTAATTCTATTCAACCTTCACCCAAGGTTTTAATTACTTTCATTCATTACTCGTCAATTGAACCCCATGTTCATTATTCTTTCCCAATGTAAAAGTCATACGGTTCGTTGTATGCTAAGACCGATCGTTCATCACAATAACATTGCATTCACAACGTCTAAACGCTTTACATTCATCTCTCATGACCATGAAATAACATTTAAATGTTATTCATTACCCTAGTCAATCAACATTTAAGGAATTACCATCATAGCAATCCCTCACGTTCGATTTATTGTGACTATGGCCCCGGATATCGGTTCACTATCCCGCATCTACAGTCTTTTAATCTCGATTAATCTTTCTGTTTAACCTTCATTAAAGGTTTAATACACTTGATTAAGTGTTACATTAATTGAACTATATGTTCTTATTTCTTTCTTGCACATCTCCCAGAAATTGAGCAGTTAAAATCTCATTTCTGGCGTTGCTCTGCACTGGCACTGCGGTACCACTCTCTTCTCTTTCTTTCACGCTACGGCACCACTTAGCAGTAGCTAATGGCCCGAGCTCGCGCTGCGGCGCCGGCCCCCAAGGCACGACTCACGCTGCGGCGCCAAGCATGAAACCTAGAAAAAAATTTCTAAGTCTTTTACAAGCTTGAGCCGCTAACTTTGAAATCTCATATCTTATTCGTTATAACTCGAAACGATGTCGTTCAAAAGCCATTTTCTTCCTTATCTTCCATACTTCGATTACCATCAGACAGAACTTCATTCTGAATCTGTTAACATGCCATTTAATTGGCTTAATCTTCGGCCTTCGTTCGTTTTACATTTTTAACGTTCTTCATTTGTTCTTTAGTCCACGACTCATGTTTTCTATGTTCTCTTATATTCTTATGAAACCCTACACGTTTGGGTTTATTTACTAACTTTCTAATTCTCGTTTTTCTTTTACGAAAATTTCGCCATAACTTTGTTATAGCTCAGTTTTAATCCGTTCTTCATGAATGTTTCTAACGGTCCTAACCAAGCAATAAAAAACTAACTTATACGCGATTATTTTAAACTTGTCCATCAACAACAATTATCCTACGATGGTTTTAAATTTGTCCATCAACAAGATTCTTCGAGTTCTTCGCGTGTTCTTCGCGTTCTTCGCGTGTTCTTCATTTTTAAACGATATTTTGGATTATGATTTCACTTTTTCTTAGAATTTGATGTTATAGAACATCGTTCCTTACTTATTTAACCTACTCATTCATAAGATTCATTCGGATCGCTCAAAATCCTTACGAATCTTATACTTCATTAAGAAATTTATAAACTAAATTCCTAATTCTTATTTCCTCATTTTCTCATGAATTCAACCATATGAATTCATTCTTAACATTATCTACTTCTTATCTTCATTAAGTTATGTTTTTAAACATAATAAACTTAAAGAAAAAATTAGAAGATCTAGGGTTCGGATTACCGTTCTTCTTTAATTCCGCTCCGACGGACAAAGCCTGCATTAGAGCTAGCTTTTCCTGTTCCTTTTCCTCTCTTCTCCCATCCGAACCCTCTCTCTCTCTCTCTCTCTCTCTCAAAGTTGTAGGATTTTCAAAATCCTTAAACAATGAAATAAGCTTTCTATTTATAGATTTTCAAAACTAGGGACATTTTGGTCTTTTCACACCCTAACCTCCGTACTCTTCATTACTTAGCCACCAAGTTTACTTGGTGGCTAAGTAGCCACCCCACCTCCTCACTTAGCTTCCCTTGGAAGCTTTGTGCTTCCGTCTTGCGGAATTCGTCCGACAGTTTTAAAAACTGCGATTCTCAGAATCCAAATATTTTTGGATATTTCGTCTTTCCTTTACCGATTAAATATTACGTATTCTTCGGATTTCCAAAAAGCTGAAAACACTTTTTGACATTAAGCGCTTTCCTTCACGTTTCACCCTAACATAGCTAAACAAATGAAAAGTACATAACAGTACTTTTCGTCATTTTTATTTTATCCGATTTTTGCACATTTTTTGAGAAAAACTTAAATCAGTTTACTTAACATTTCACGATATATTATCATCAAATCTTTCGACGGAATGTCATTTCGACATACTAAACTCTTAGAACGGCTTAGGTTATTCAAACCCTAGCCCTTAGGGTTTTGTCGTGTGAATAGTGCCTATTTCGTCTTTTTTCCCAGAAATATTTTTGTTCCCGAAAAATTTTCATTTTCGTCTTAAAAATTCTTACTCGTTCAGTCTAGCTCATAGCCAGAATCCTCCCTATTAATAATCATTCTAGGTTATAGAACGATTAATAAACATATAGCACATAATAGTATTAATAAAAATTCATTTTATGAATAACTAATTCTTTAACTCTTAAATCCTGAACAATCCGATTTTCTGGGTTGTCACAGAAATCGACATTTTTTGGTATTAATGGATGTCTGGAAGTTTAACTGACCAGTCGGGTAATTAATCGGATAAATGAGTAAGTAATTGCTATTAATTCATAAGATTATAACTATTTGTTCACATGTGTGTACTATTGATTCATATTCTTGTTACTATTAGGGGAGTTGGTGCAAAATTGATAATATTTGCATGACTAAGTTAAAAATGGAGGTATAGATGGAGGTACTATACTGTAATTCGTATTTTCACATGTCTAAAACTATTGATTCACATGATTTACTATTGAATCACATTATTTACTATTAGGGGAGGTGGTGCATGTTTCATAATACTTGCAGGACTAAATTAAACATAAAGGAAAAGAGGAAAGGTATTATACTACAATATTCTGAGCCCCAAAATGTGCAATTATCAAAACAATATTTTTCCTAAAAATAGAAGCTCATTTCTTCATTATTCTTCACCAATTCACTCAAGCTATAGAGCATTTATTATAGAGAGAAATTATAGAGAGAAAGAAGAAAAGAAGTCTGCTACCTCACTATTCTAGTATCCAATTTTTCTAAGGTAAGGGGTATTATTTCTTTCATATTCATGAAGAGAGCTATTGTTATTCCATTCCTTATTATTCTATTGGAATAACCTGCATATGCAAAGTACCACATATATGGTGAAATTCTTCTGCTATTCCATTCTTTATTATTCTGTTGGAACATCATGTCTATGCGTATTACGCATGACCTGGTTCCATTATTTATTATTTTGTTGGAATAACCTGTTTGTGCGGTCTATCGCATGCATGGTGAAGTCTTCTTTATTCCATTATTTATTATTCTGTTGGAATATTATGTCTGTGCGTTTACGCATGACCTGATTCCATTATTTATTATTATGTTGGAATGTCCTGTCTATGCAATTACGCATGACCTGGTTTTATTATTTATTATTCTGTTGAAATAACATATTTGTGCGGTCTATCGCATGCCTGGTGAATTCTTTTGTTATTCCATTCTTTATTATACTCAGTTGGTTAAAGTTTTGGCTTCTATACTCCATGAAATTAGTAGAATATCCTTGATATTTGCGCTTCATCCAGTATCTTTTCATGGAAATATTCTTTTGAGTATTCTTGAATTTTACTGTACAATGAAGTATGATGCTGACAATTTAGACATTATTGATTTCTGGATAAATTAGATTATAAATCTTTAAGAATTTATTCTTGAACTTGTTTTATTGAATTCCTATATTATTGTCATCATCCTCATGTTTATATTATGTTGAAAGTGATCTGTGGCCTATAGTGCATAGATGGACTTAGTATGATTATGACCAGGGATCATTCGGTATAATCATGACCGTAATGTTACAAATGATGTGGTAAAAGTCCTCATTGGCTCGTAGTGCATTAATGGACAGTTGTTGGCATGATCATAACCATTAATGAATACACAAATATCCTTGGCTTGTAGTGCATGGATAATTTGTGGTCATGATACTAAAGAATATCCTTGGCCATAGTGGAGGGGTGATTCGATGATGTGGATTATTTATTAAGCTGAATCTCAGCGATAAAAGTGATGAAAAACCTTTTAAATCATAGAAGATAGTAGATTTTATTTTCTACTTGACTCTTCTAATGGATTGCTTGTTCCGCTGCAGTTAAACTAGATGTTTGTTATATTTAACAGTTTAACACTGTTGTAAGCCAACGATAATTTATTCTGCATTATCTTAGTCATAATATTTCTTACTGGGCTAGTTTAGCTCACCCTTTTGCTTTCATTGTTCTCTTCAAGAAATGAGAATGTAGTCGGGACTAGTCGGGGAACGGAGTGACGGTCCAGATGATAACATTAGTAGTCCTCACTATTCTGTTAAATTGTGTGACAATAAATATAATGAGGACTCCATTGAGTGTGGATATTGTCTAGATGACAATATTCTTATTAAAACTCTTAGATTATGTTTTGTTGTATTTTACACGACTGGTTTATAATTATGTTATATTTGAATTTTGTACCATATATTTGGCAACTCAAGATGGGTGATGTATACCTATTTTGGGGGCGTCACAATTGGTATCAAAGCTTAGGGATATGATCCCTGGTCGAGATGTGAGATAAGAACTAGGAGGGGAGAGACGCGGAATTCCTTCGCTAGTATGACCTACCTAAGTTTATTTGGTATTTAATTGGTCGATCAGAGTATACGGATAATATGTGATATGTTAATTAACCCTTGTTTTGTGGCAGTATTTGAAAATGGCATCCAAAAATGTTGAGATAAGCAATGATGCATATGAGACCGTGGAGTCACCACAGATCAATAATCAGGATAATGTGCATCAGGAAGGCGACAATCCTCATGCAAACAACAACACTGACCAAATGATGAATGATGGAATGTTCAGAGGCTTTATGAAATTCATGCAACATCAGGCGAGAGCGGCTTCTGTCTAAAATGTAGGTGGAAACACTGGCAACTCTCAGACGGTTACCGCTAAGTAATTCAAGGAACTGGGACCACCGGAGTTTTTTGGAGAGCCAAAACCACTTAAGGCGGAGACGTGGATAAAGCAGATTTGCAAGATATTTGATGTCTTGGGATGCTCCGAGGAGCAAAAGGTTCCCTTTTCCACTTTCATGTTGCGAGCAGAGGCAGATTACTGGTGGGAATCTGTAAAGCGTACTCAACCTACCACACTAAAGATGACTTGGGAGAAGTTCCAAGAATTATTCAACGACAAGTACTTTCCCAAAAGTATTCGTCACATGAAAGAGGTAGAGTTCATCTAGCTGGAGCAAAACAACATGACCGTGTCGTAATACGAAGCCAAGTTTGCCGAGTTATCTCGGTTTGCGTCCCATTTGGTTGATAATGAGGAGAGAATGACGCGAATTTTTCTAAGAGGTTTGAAACCCGAGATACATCAATATCTTATCTCTCATAAACTATGTTTATATTCAGATGTTGTTAATAGGGCTCAATTATTAAAGCGCGATAATGAGTCAACTCAACCAAAAGAGAGCAGTCGGCAAAATGATAATACAAGTGATAACAGTCATCAAAGAGGTGACAATAAGCATGGAGGGAATCAACATGCTAGTAATGGTAA
This sequence comes from Panax japonicus, assembly GCA_020205505.1. NCBI lineage: Eukaryota > Viridiplantae > Streptophyta > Magnoliopsida > Apiales > Araliaceae > Panax > Panax japonicus. The sequence continues at coordinate 32,148,120 of CM035108.1, forward strand.
CCACTTCGGTGGTAATCATGCCCAAAACAATAAGAATGGACATTTTAAGAAGAGAAGATTGAACAATGGTGGAAAGACATCAGCACCATCACCCGTTGTTAAGGAAGGAGAACGACCACCTATCATATACTTCAAATGCGGAGGGGAGGGACACATCAGTCCAAACTGCGCGATGCCATCCAAAATATGTTATAATTATGGAAGAGAAGGTTACCTAGCCCAGTTTTGTCGTTCACCGAAGACAAGTCCAGCTGGGAAGGAGTCACCAAAGGCCGTCCCAGAAAAGTCAAAGCCGGTAGTGCAAGGGAGAGCATTTGTCATGACCTCCTAAAAAGTAAGGAACCCGAACGGGGTCATCACGGGTAAGCTTATCATAAACTCTAGCGAAGTCTATACTTTATTTGATACCGGTTTTAACCATTTTTTTATTTCTCTTACTTGCGCTCAACGTTTAAATTTGACTCCGAGGAAATTAGACTTTGACTTATCTGTTGAAACTTCGTTGGGAGAAAACTTCATTACATCCACTGTTTATAAGTCTTTTTTGGTTCAAATCGGTACCCTCACATTACCTGTCGATCTTATTTCATTGAAAATACTTGCATTTGACGTAATTCTAGGGATTGATTGGTTAACTACTCATCATGCAAAAACTGATTATTTTCGTAAGGTTGTTAGCTTTCATATTTCTAACCAACCTATTATACGAATTCAAGCAACCAAACCATTCAAATCAATCACTCTCATCTCAAGCCATAAAGCTATTTGTTTATTAAAAAATGGATGTCAAGCTTTCTTAGCTCATGTTACGGATTTAAACAAAAATACGTCAATTTTGAATGATATTTCTATTAAAAATGAATTTCCTGACGTATTCCCTGAAGAACTTCCTGGCGTACCCCCAGAACGAGAAATTGAATTTTGTTTCGACCTTGAACCTAGTACAAAACCCCTTTCCAAAGCCCCATATCAAATGGCTCGTATTGAACTTCAGGAAATAAAGACCCAATTACAGGAAATGTTAGACATTGGTTTCATTCATCCTAGTACGTCTCCTTAGGGTGCTCCTGTTCTATTCGTGAAGAAGAAAGATGAAAGTATGCGACTTTGTATTGATTATCGGGAGTTGAATCATGTCGCCATTAAAAATAGGTACCCATTGCCTCACATTGATGACCTGTTTGACCAGTTGCAAGGAGCCAAATTCTTTTCAAAGATTGATCTTCATTCCGGATACCATCGGTTGAAGATTAAAACTGATGACATTCCAAAGACTGCTTTCAGAACTCAGTACGGGCATTATGAATTCCTAGTCATGTCTTTTGGATTGACTAATGCTCCTGTTGCCTTCATGGACATGATGAACCGAGTATTCAAGGAATATTTGGATCACTTTATGGTCATCTTTATTGATGACATCCTCATATAATCCAAAAGTCGTGAAGACCATGAGCAACACTTGAGGCAGATACTCCAAAAGCTTCGTGAAAAAAAGCTATATGCCAAGTTTAAGAAATGCGAGTTCTGGCTTGAGGAAGTTACATTCCTTGGGCACGTGATATCAAATCATGGAATATCTGTTGACCCAATAAAGATTGAAGCAATTCAAAGCTGGGAGCAACAAAAATCAGTGACCGAAGTACGTAGCTTTCTCGGCTTAGCTGGTTATTATCGGAGATTCGTAGAAGGATTTTCTTGAATAACTACTCCATTAACTCAGCTGACTCAAAAAAATACAAAGTTTGGTTGGAGCGAGGAATGTGAGAAGAGTTTTTAAGAACTCAAGAGAAGACTCATTTCAGCACCTGTTCTGACAATACCATCTGGCTCAGAGGGATTTTTTATCTATAGTGATGCTTCAGGCAAAGGGTTAGGATGTGTTCTCATGCAACATGGGAAAGTCATAGCCTATGCCTCATGATAACTTAAAGAATATGAGAGGAATTATCCTACTCATGATCTAGAGTTGGCAGTAGTCATTTTTGCGCTTAAGATTTGGAGGCATTACCTGTATGGAGAGAAGGTGGAGATTTATACGGATCATAAAAGCCTCAAATATTTCTTCACTCAAAAGGAACTCAACATGCGGCAATTATTATGGCTTGAGTTGTTGAAAGATTATGATCATACCATCCAATACCATCCTGGAAAAGCAAACGTAGTATCTGACGCATTGAGTAGAAGATCATATGCTGGCACGAGTGCATTATTGTCAACGTAAAGGCCCATTGTGTATGACTTGGAAAGGATGGAAATAGAGTTAAAGACTCCAGGGACCCATGTGATGATGGCGAATATATGAGTGGAACCGACTTTAATCGATAAAGTTAAAGTTGCTCAAGCGACAGACTTGAAGCTGATGCGTATGAGGAGGAAAGTGCAAGAAGGTGCTATTCCAGAAGCAAGAATCGATGAAGAAGGAATACTTCGAGTCAACTCTAAACTTTTTGTTCCTAGCAATTATGACTTGAAGTATAAAATCATGATGGAGGCACACAACACACCGTTTGCAATCCATCCTGGGAGTACGAAAATGTATCGTGATCTTCGACATACATTTTGGTGGAGCAATATGAAGAGAGAGATAGCGAGGTTTATCTTAAGGTGTCTAACTTGTCAACGAGTCAAGGCGGAGAATCAAGTGCCAAAAGGTCCATTGCAACCACTTGAAATTCCAAAATAGAAGTGGGAGCACATTACCATGGATTTCGTTACTAGTCTTCCCAAGATTTCTGAAGGCATAGATGCGATTTAGGTCATTATTGATAGATTGACCAAGTCTGCTCATTTCTTATCGATACGAGAAACTTATACACTTGAACATCGTGCTAGTATATACATAAATGAGATTGTAAGAATGCATGGTATGCCAGTATCCATAATTTCTGATCGAGACCCAATATTTACTTCACAATTTTGGGTTAGTTAGCAAAAAGCTATGGGCACGGATTTATGATTTAGTTCGGCATATCATCCTCAAACGGATGGGCAGTCAAAAAGGACTATTCAAACTCTTAAAGATTTATTAAGACTCTGTGTCCTTGACTTCAAGGGAAGTTGGGACAAGTTCTTACCATTGGTGGAGTTTTCCTACAACAATAGTTATTAAGCAAGTAATGGCGTGGCTCCATTTGAGGCGTTGTATGGAAGAAAGTGTCATTCTCCAGTATGTTAGGATGAGGTGGGTGAAGCAATGTTGTTGGGACCGAATTTGGTACGTATGACTACGAAAAAGATTCAAACGATCCGACAACGTATAAAAACTTCACAAGATTGACAAAATAGTTATTCTGATCTTCATCGAAAGGACGTGGAATTCGATATTGGAGATCATGTGTTGTTACGTGTTGCTCCATGGAAAGGAGTTATGAGATTTGGAAAGAGAGAAAAGTTCAATCCTCGATTCATTGGCCCATTTTTAATCCTCGAACGAGTAGGAACTGTGGCCTATAGACTCGCTTTACCGCCAAGTATGTCTCATGTTCATAATGTTTTTCACATATCTATGTTACGTAAATATGTGAAAGACCTAAATCACATTATTGAGTTATGGGCTTACTGTAGGATCAACTGCCATCTAGACAGCCGATAATTCAATATGGGCTTACTGAACACGTATTTGAGAGGATCCACGCGGGATATGAGATGGGTTGTGTGACCATGGAGGTAATGTTGTAACCTCATGGAAGAACATGCTAAAGCACAACAAGTCTTTTCAATCAGAGTGTACTTGTTTTCACTGCTACTAAATCTTTTGCTGAGGTAATAGATAGCTTGTTCTTGGCCTCTATCATCTTTCTGTCCCAGCATGCAGCCCATATCATTGTCATTAATGGATAGGTACATGAATAGGGGAAAATCATCCCTGGAAGGTACCAAAATATGAGCGTTAACCAACTGATCTTTGATTGTTAGGAAGGCTTTCTGACACTCATCGTTTAATTTCATGGAGGAGTTCTTCCTTAACAGCTTGAAGATGGGCTCACAGGTTGCTATGAGTTCAGAGATAAACCTGCTAATAAAGTTAATTCTTCCCAAAAATCCTCGTATTTCCTTCTCTATCTGAGGAATGGGCAATTCCTAGATGGCCTAGATTTTGGTGGTATCCAGCTCAATCCCTTTGTGGCTGACTAGGAAACCTAGCAACTTGCCTGATTTAACGCCTAAGGCGCACTTGGCTCAATTCAACTTCAATTTGTACTTACACAACCTGTTGAAGAGCTTTTTGAGATGGTCTAAATGGTCTTCCTCCCTTGGGGACTTGACAATGATGTCATCCACGTAGATCTCTATCTCCTTATGCATTAAGTCATGGAAAAGAGCCATTATAGCTCACTGATAGGTTGCCCCAACATTAATGAGGCTGAATGGCAACCGTCTATAGCAGAAGGTTCCCCAAGGCGTGATGAAAGTAGTTTTTCACGATTTTCCTTAGCGACCATAATCTGATGATACCACGCATAGCAATTAACAAAGGAGTACATGTCGTATTGAGCAGTATTGTCAATAAGAATGTGGATAAAGGGCATAGGAAAGCTATCTTTAAAGAAAGCTTTGTTCAGATCCCGGTAATCCATGCAAACTCACACCTTTCGTCCTGGTTTAGGCACGGGAACAATGTTGGATATCCATTATGGATATGTGGACACCATGATAATGCCAGCTTGAAATTATTTCACAATTTCTTCTTTCATCTTTAAACTCCACTCAGGTTTCAATCGCCTGAGCTTCTGCCTCACTGGCTTGAATCCCTCCTTAATTGGAAGGTGATGAAGGACAATGTCAGTAGAAAAACCCACCATGTCTTCGTGAGACCATGCAAACACATCCTAGAATTGGGTTAGTAGCCTAACCATGCCATTCCGTTAGTTTGGGGTTAGGTCTAAATCAATCTGGATTAGCTTAAGGCTTTCTAAGGTTCCAAGATTGAAAGGAATGGTTTGATCAAGATTAGGTTTATGTTTGTCTTCAACCCATTCCTTAATCTCCTGAGGTGTCTCAATGTCCTCTTGGATTTCCATCAAGTCTGAGTCCAACTTTTCATCAAAGTTATAGTCCTTGTTGAAAAAAGGCACCTCATCAGAAAGTACATGCACATCTAAATTCAGAGTCCTGAAACAAAATTTGTTTTCACTTAATATGTGAAACTATTTAATCATACAAAAGTGTTAGCATGTACTGAAAAAATAACGGCTAATACTACATAAAAAAATAAGCATTAAATTTATCTACAGGGCAGAGGGATTTCTACCCGTTTTACCCTTGTCGACCCATGCATGGAGTGCTGCTCCAATTATCGAGGGTAAAGTCCTGATGGACTACAGTGATGGAAGGGCTGTCATCATTCTCCTTTTCCCGAATGATCATCATAACATCTGGGCAATCATCGTCTGAGATATATTTGTTTGTATGTTCATCATGGACAATGATACATATACCTGACATCATCAAGGCGATATCATGTTTACATTTCCGTTCTATTTCTTTTACTTTGGGATCAGAAATCAGGACCACTTTTGCTTTGAATGGTACTGGTTTGGGAAACAGCATAGCCATAATATAGGTTGGCACCTTTACCGTAGACTCTATCAGCTCATGAGGTGTAGGTAGAGAAAATCGCCGTGTGGTAGAAGTTTGAGGAATTTGTTTATACTTATGAGGATTCCTGTGACTGGAACTGGCAAAATAGCCTAGTCCGGATGTCCCAGTTTGACTGGACACTTGAATTGGGTGCTTAATACCCTACTGATTTTTACCAAGCCCTTGTCCAGGCTGATGACCCAATGACATCATTTCTTGGGTAGCTACCATCACTTCGGCAAAAATCTTGGGTACAGGAAGTGGCATTCCAATAGGATGGTATTATGTGTTGATCACTTCCAAAGTATGAAAACTGGCCGGCTCAACTTCTGAATTGAATCTGATGATTGGTAGGTCTCCTTGTTCAGTACATTCTGGCTCAGCGTTGACAGTGACTAGGCTATTATTGACAATGTATTTTAGTTGTTGATGTAATGTAGAAAAAATGACTCCAGCCATGTGGATCCATGGTCTCCCCAATAGCAGGTTGTATCCTGAATCTATCTTAAGGACGTGGAAGGATACATTGAATGTGTTTGAACCAACTCAATTGGCAGCTCAATCTCTCTGACAGAATTTTGTCGGGATCCATCAAAAGCTTTGATAACCGTATGGATACATCAGATCCATTTGAGATTGATGTTCATCTTTACCAAGGTGGCCTAAGGACAGATATTCAGAGACGAACCTCCATTTATCCAAACTCCAGCTAACATATACCTGGAGGACAAAATTACAATGTACAATGGCTTGGAATTACTGGTCCCTTCAAGCGGTATGTCGTCATCAGTGAAGGATATCACATTATTGTTAAAAATGTGATCAATCAGATGTTAAAAGTTTTCCACATCCATTGATTTTTGTAAGTAGGCTTCTTCCAAAACCTTCAATAAGATCTTCCTTTGATCCTCGAAAGAGAAAACCAAGTCCAGTATTGAGATCCAATGTGGAGCTTTTCTTAAGCTTAGAACCACCTTGGTTTCATTATGGCCCATAGTGCAGAGGAATTTCTCAATTTTCTCCATGGGAATCTTCCCCTTTGCTTTTATGGCGAGCTTCATCACCCTCTGAGAAAGATACATTGGATTTTCCTTTAACACTATAGCAGTAGTATGAGATTTGGATCCTTCAGCTTCTCCATAATTCCATGGGACTTTGTAAGCTAATAACAGGATACTGTGGTCTGAAGGGTATTCAAATTGACTCTGGTGCAGCCACTTTCAAATGATTGTCAGCTCCTTTGAGTTGAATTTCTTGTATGGGAAATGGTTTGGCAGTCTCATCAGCCTCATAGGATATAACTGCTACTAATCCCTTCTATTTGGTAGGACAGGTATTCCCACTCTCGAGTATCACAGTGTCATCGTCTTCCAGCTGCAGGATACTGCTGTCAATTATATTCTGAATAAGGTGGCGGAGTGCCCAGCATTCTTCTGTGCTGTGACCGCAAGAATGTGAATGATATTGACATACTCCATCAGAGTTGAACCGTCTTGAATGGGGATTGATTGGAGGTGGAAGGGAGGTAATTCTTCCTTTGTTGATTAGCATCTGAAATATCTCCTTCATAGGTTGGTCCAGGTATGTAAATTTCCTTTTATTAGCAAAATCCCGACAGGCTTTAGCACTTGCTCTCTTCGTAGCCTTATCCTCCATAGCTTCGTTTTCTGAAGGTGATGGTGGAGCATTCATAACAAAAGAAAGGAGATATGCATGCTCCTGGCTGACTAACTAGCATGTAACTTGATGCTAATGGCTCACCAGTTCTACCAATTGTTCAATTTTCTTACCAAGAGCTTTCATCTTTCATTCCATAGCAAATTGAAACTTTGTGTAATCACATCTTTCAACACCATCTTTGATGGTTTGGGATGATTCACTGTTAAAATTGGAACTCTGTCCAATGCTCCAACTAATCATGTTGACATCTTCTTCTTTGTGTTGAGGAAGAGGGTTGTCTTGCATATGAGGTTGATCTGGTTTTGTAACCACGATCTCACCGTTGTCTATTAAATCTTGGATCTTGTGTTTCAAGATCCAACAATCTTGAGTATCATGTTCAGGTGCTCAGACATGATAAGCACACTTCCGAGTAGCATTGAAACCCCTACCATTAGGGTTTGCTGGTGGAAGAAGATGTGTGATTTTATTTTGAGTAGTCAAAAGAGCAAGAATATTCTCGAGCGAGTTTCCTAAGGGTGTGAACATTTGAGGGAGCTTTGCTTCTCTACCTTTAGGCAATGGAGGGTTTGAAGACTGTGCTTATAAAGGGGAGTAGTTTCTCCTCTGTATAGGCATGTTTTAACTACCTTTTTAACCTTGTAGTATCAAAGAAACATACTTCTCTTTCTTTTTTGGACCCTCCGGGGGTTGTTTCCATAAGATCTGGATTGGATGTGCTTAGTAACTGCTTTAAGAATGGCTAGGTCTTGAATCTTCCCTAACTTTAACCCAATTTCAGCCATCTCTCCGTGTTTGATCATTTCAGAAAAACGGTTTGCCAATACCAGCTAAGACTCTTTCATAGAAAGGAGCTACTTGTATATCTATGAAAGTCATGACCATTTCTGACTTTGTCATGGAAGGAATAACTTGAGCAGTAAGGTACCTCCACCTTTGAGCGTACTCTCTGAAAGACTCATTAGACTGTTTCTTGACCTTGGTAATCTGGTACCGGTCAGGAACCATCTAAGATTGAAAATTGTATTGAGTGACGAAGGCGTGAGCTAGCTCTTCCCAGCTATGGATCTTTGAGTTGTCTAATCTGGTATACCATGAATGGGCTTCTCCTGTTAGACTCTTCTGGAACAGCTGCATTCTGAGCTTCTCATTTTCTGCTAAGATACAAGTTCTCCAATGAACACCTTCAAATGTGTGTAAGGATCCCCTAATTTGTCATACTTTTCAAAGTCAGGGGTTTTAAATTTCTCTGGATAATGAACACCAGGGAATATGAAAAGGTCAGCATATGAAACACTACCGTGTGTTCCAATCCCTTTGAGAGAATGGATAGTTTCTTCCATTTGAAGGACCTTCTTCCTGATATCACCAGTGTCTGGATCTCCATTGAGATGGGTGTTTTAAGGGTCTTTGTTGGTCGTATCCAACTATGATTCTGGATTTGTTTTATCCAAACCTTGTGGTCCTCCTTGTGTAGAGGATTCTGTATGTATAGGCATCTTTTAGCCCTGAGTAGACTGATGTAATTATTTAAGTATGACAGCCAAATCTGTAATTTGTTTACTTAATCCATCAAATTCTTCTCCAGAAACGGGATTAGACTGGTCAGAAGAAGACATGATTGGTTGTAGGCTCGTGGCCTTTTTGTATTTTGAGCAGGTAACAGGCCTAATCGTTTCCCTACAAAAGACTTATGTAGTTTAGTCTTAGGGATAATGTAAATATTTACATGCTATCATAATGTGTCCATTTTAGGAATATCATCTTGCAAAAACGGGTGTTATTTGATAGCATGTCATGTATGCACAAATATTCTTCATATTTTCCATTACATAAAGTTGAACATGGAATAAAATTACAAGTAAATTCTTTTACAAGTAATTAAAAGTGGAAAGTATGAAGAGACTTTCCTCCGCGTTCGGTTTATCAGAGGCTAACCTATCATAGGGTTACTCTCGCGGCTTTTTGGCATGAAGGTCCCTAGATCATTGAAATCTACTTGACGGGAAGTTAATCTGCTCTTTCAACTAGAGCGAATCTGGGTGGTACATTTCCTGAGCCTTATTGGAATTAGTCTCCCTACGAGTCCAGTAATCAAACACCGACTGGTTAGCCTCCTTGTGGAGGAACCACACAACATACATTCACATACAACGTGTCTCACCGTTTATAAAAATGATGATATGTACGAAGCACTAATATCACAGATAGATATATTGCAGTGCAGTAAGTAAAATGCATTCGTACACATTCATCATAAATGTAAATGTAACATTCACACACAAGCATATAACAGTTTTGAAAAGCTTGTAGTAACGGCTTAAACCCTCTTACTGGTGTGCCCAGCAGAGTCGCCACATGTCGACATCGGTATTTTTATTTGTCCCTTTTCATTTCTTGTTCTTTGGTGTTCTCATATTATGTGAGATTTGTTTAAAAAAATAAGTGAAAATTGTCTGACATGTATCATATCGACGATTTAACTGTAAGAGTCGCTAGTTGGTGTTTTTAACTGGTTGCACCAATACAACTGCGAAAAGGTTTGCACATTGACCCAGTGATGTGACACTGCTAAACGGGTCTGTGAAACAGGGATTCATTTGGGTTCGGGGGTTTGATTATGTAGAGGGAAGGTGTTAGGCACCCACGACATCTGTGTTGCCATGGTGACAGCCACTTTTCAATAAACTGTTATATAAATGTGCGTGTGTGTGTGTGGATCAATATGCAATTTATTTGGAAGTAGTGTGAGGCCTCGTTCGCACCTATATACAAAGGGTTTGAATTTATATGAAATTTCAGTTTTAAACATGATATAGCAGTGAAGTTTTGTAAAAGAAGTTTTTCAAACCATGTGCTCAATAGTAATTGAGACCTTTTTATACTTCCATTTTATTATTAAATGTTTGGCTTGTTTGCTTTTATTTTTGAGATGCGAAGCATCTTCTAGAAAATAATATATAATAGTGTCGAACTCCTCATGGGCATGAAAGTCATCTAAGGAAATTCAAACACCGTGAATAATGTACAAGTTGCTTACAGCTGAAAATGTCCATCACGATAACCGAATCTAGATTCAGTGGACTGAATCTGTGATCAGATGATTCCTAGGCCCACATGATGCCGCAGTTTATATGAAAAGTAGTAAGCAGTTATATATATAAAAGCTGTAAATATATATATACAGACATGATCAACAACCATAAAGCACCTCCATGGGGGATCAGAAATATAAATATATAAAAGCAGTGTATATATATATATATATAGAAAGAGAGAGACATTATCAACCACCACGAAGCACCTTCATGGGGGATCAAAAATATAAATAAAGCAATAAATGTGATCAACCGCCATGAAGTAAACTCCAGGCGGGACTAAATGTAAAGAAAACAGTAAAAACGATCAACCGCCACGAAGTAAACTCCAGGCGGGACGAAATGTAAATGAAGCAGTAAAAGGCCACGAAGTAAACTCCAGGTCTTATAGAAATGTAAATATATATATATATATATATGAGCAATAAACGCTCCGGATATAAAATCCAGGCTCATCGAACAGAGTTCGACAACAATTCATCTATCTAATAAAATACAAATGATTTTGAATTTCCCGCTCACTCAATAAATCATCTAGGCCGTCCAAAGTTTGAGATAAATCCCACCGTTCATACATCTATCTAATAAAATACATCTATCTATCTAATAATCTAATAATAATTTAATAAAATACAAATGACTTTAAATTTCCTGCTCACTCAATAAATTATTTTGGTCGTTCAAAGTTTGAGATAAATCATATTGTCCATACAGTGCCGGAGGCACGGGACCCAGCTAGTATATATATATATATATATATATATATATATATATATATAAGCAGTAAACGCTGCAAATGTAAAATCTAGGCTCATCGGATATAATCCGACAACATTTTATATATATATATATATATATATATATATATATATATATATATATATATATATATATATATAAGCAAGTTAACGCTCCAGACATAAGTCTAGTCTCAATCGAGGTATAACTCGATAATGTTAGTCTATACATATAAATATATACATAACTTCAATCCGAGCATCCGAACAAGGTGTACAAGACCTTTTTCAGACCACTTTTGTCGAGAGTTACGCAAGGACATGGGATTTGAGGTTGTACAAAGTCAGGAAGAGGGGACCATGCTTATGGTCTTCAAGCTTCAAATTCTATTCGGTGTGCTGTCACACTTAATAGTCACTCGGGATTGGAACTCCTTCGCACTTGTGGGACATTGTTGTGTAGAAATGTATGTATGAAATGTTTAGACGGCGCGTTGGGGTTAAGGTGGTAAGATGACGATTTTGGCCCTCACCGGGGTTATCTCCGGTTTGGGTTGATAGCAGACGTTGCTCAGGGTTACATCTGGGATTGGACTGCTGCAAGTGTTTGAATTCCACAGGGTCATCTGTAAGTGTGCCTGTTTTCCAGGTGTTAGCTCCCAGTCTTTGGAATGAGTGCCTCGGCAGGAGGTCTGAGATTGAAGTTGATTGCATGCATTTGAAACAAACATTTCTAGGGTTATCGCCGGAACTGCAACAACATTCCTTGGGGTTATCACCAAGGACGAAACTCAGGGTTATCTTCGAGGTTGGAATTGATATTCCCGGTGTGTGTTCCGGGGTTGAAACTGAACTCCCGATGGTATCCGGAATGGATGTGAGCTGTCTTCCAAGGTTATCTCCGAAAGATAATTTTGCCCTCTTGCAATGTTAGTAACAGGTGTGCAGAAAATTTTGAGTGTCTACTCCTTGTTTGGTAAAACATATTTAAATTAAAGACTTAACATTCATTAAGCCTTATTTGGCAAAACTGAATTAACCTCCCTTAACTAATTTTAATAACTCCTTTATAATATAGTTTATGGTCACACTTAATTTAATTAATTCTTATATTCAATTTAATTAATTCTAATAATAATTTATTAAATTAGTTTACCACATAAATCAATACAACAAAATTATAATTTTCTTTTTAATTATAATTTTATTTAATAAATTAACACATCATTTTAATTATAAATTCAAACTAAAATATCATTATAATAATTCATTTAATCATTATAAGCTCTCTAACTTAATTAATAATTTAAATTAGAATATTATCTCATTATAATTAATTTCCTTAACTCATTTATTATTTATTTAACAAATAATTAACCAAATCAAATCAAATCAAATTAAACAAACATTTATTCAACAATAAACACATCCATTAAATATTTATATAATTTAATAAATATTTAAAAATTAAAATTTAAAATTTCGGATTGTTACACTTGAAGTCAGACATCTTTACACCATTGCACGACCGCGCCACAACAAAGAAGGAATCTTGGCGCCCGCGCCAAGGCCTCGACAGAAACACATATCGCGCACCCGCGCCCATTTTACACTATGATCTCGCGCTGCCGTGCGAGTCCTTTGTAGTTTGTTTTGTTAACTTTTTGTAATTTCAATTTTGAGCACTTTAGGCTCAACTGAACAATGCTGGTTGGTACCTAACATGTTTTATTGGAGACTTTTATCAATTTTCATGGAAGAATTAGGGTTCTTAAGTTTAACTAGACTAAAGAGGTTTGGATCAATTTTTGATACATTTCTATATCCCCTCTTTAATTTGGTTATTCAATAATCAGTAGTTTCATTTCTCTGGAGATTATTGGTGCTTTGGAAGAAGCTTGGAATAGATTCTGCAACTGCGTTTAACATATTTGTTTATCATTTCTCTTTCATCCCTTATTTTCATTGTTTAATTCCATGTGTTACTTCAGTCCCATAATGGCTTTTGGTTCAGAAATGAACTAAACTCCATTATGGGATTCTAATGGATTTTTATACGTAGTCTAAACTTATATATCTGATTGTTTGGTTGTATGTTTATCATTGGATTACCTATTATGATTGAGCATAAAAATGAAATATGAGTATGGATAAAATCATAATGGCATATCTTTATGAGGCTTAGTTGTTTAGCTTTGTAATTCGTGAACCGGGTAGAAATATACCGTTTCACCATGTGTAGTACTGAAAGAGCCTGTACTTTAATTCATTATTGCTGCAATTTCACATAGACATATAGTGATTTTGGTAATAGTGTCGCTTACATGATTTCTATCAAATGTGGAGGTTATGTGAATCGGTCATGGTTCATTGAAAAATGATTATGTCCACGTTTGTGCTCTTGACTAGTTTTCCATGATACATATATAAACATTACATAATGGTTACAAGTTAGATGAAGTATTAAATGAAATTAGAATCCCATTCTTTCCAAATTTGATTACATTTTTTCAGTATTATATTTTTATTCATTAATTGAATTTAGAATTAATTATAATTGTTAGTTATTCGTTAAAGCATATGAAAATAGTTTAATAGTTGATGTATGGTAATTAAGATTTAAAACATTTCTCCGTGGATTGATACTTTTCTTACTCTATACTACTTATTAACCCATGTATGCTTGCATGAATTAGAGTCCTTTTTGTTTGACTAAAAAGGAGGAAACAAGTTTTTGGCGCCATTGTCGGGGAAATGCATTTAATTTTAGAGTTATTATCGTCAATTTTAAGCTAAATTTGTATGACTTAGACAAATCCAATCTTATCTTATTTCTATTTTTGTTTTTGTTTGTGTTTCAGGTACTTGTATATATTTTATGCACACGCGATCATCCAATTCTGAGTTGATACCTGCTCAGGATAATATTAATGGAAGAGGTTGGAAATCAAGAGTGCTTAAGAATTTACAAGCATCTTTAGAGACCACAACATCCAACATGGTAGCAGAAGAGCAAAGAGAGAAGCACAAGGCCTTGAAAGATTATTCGATCCCGAACATCAATGGATTACATTCAAGTATAGTCAGGCCAGCTATAGCAGCCAACACTTTCGAGATAAAGTCGGACACTATTTAAATGGTGCAGAATTTGGTATAGTTTGGGGGTGCTGCTACAGATGACCCGAATGAACATCTATTGAGTTTCATAGAATTATATGACACCTTTAGGTACAACGGGGTGACAGAGGATGCAATCAGAGTTAAACTATTACCATTCTCTTTACGGGACAAAGCAAGAAGTTGGCTTCACTCTCTACCTTCAGGATCTATTACAACATGGGAGGACCTAGCACAAAATTTATTAGCCAAAATTTTTCCAATGGCTAAGACTACTAAAATGAAGACAACAATTTTCCAGTTCGAGCAACAGTAGGGTGAATCTCTATATGAAGCCTGGGAAAGATACAAGGAGATGCTAAGGAAGTGTCCACACTATGGTATGCTGGATTGGATGGTCATTAATAAATTCTATAATGGATTGGGATGGCAGTCAAGGCCAATTATAGAAGCAGCTACACGGGGAGCTTTATGGGCAAAGAGCTATGAAGAGGCCTACAATCTTATTGAGACGATGGAAACAAATGATTTCCAAAATCCTACAGCCATAATGCCATAGCCCAAAGTTGTAGGTTTGTTAGAGGTGGATGTTATCACTCAGTTGTCAGCTCAGATGGAATCCATGACAAAGAAGATTGACTATTTGGTGGAAAGTAAGGCAAAGATAGTTGCTTTCGTGTGTGTGATATGTGCAGGATCGCATTCAATTGACCAATGTGCTATTAGTTGAGAGTCTATACAATATGTGAGCAACTACCAGAAGAATCAAAGCCAGTTTCAGAATATATACAACTCTAACAACCGCAACCATCCAAATTTTAGTTGGTGAAATAATCAAAATAATCAACAAAGTCAGTTTCAACCACAACAACAATTTCAGGCACAACCATCTTAACAATAGTTTGCACCAAGACCACCCTATCCATCTGGATTTTCTCAGCAACAACAACAACATCCGCCACCTACACGTCAAAAAAAGAAGAAGTCAGAGATGGTGGAGATGATGATGAAGTTTATGGCAAATACCGAAGTGATTATTAATAGCCAAGCAGTGGCTATCAAAAACTTGGAAACTCTGTGACGATTTGATTGTTTGAAGTGTGATTTTGGGGACAGAATCCTTGTAAGGAGGGAATGATGTAACGATCCAGAATTTTGAATTATATTATTAAATATTTATTGAATAATATAAATATTTATTTGATGTGCCTATTATTGAATTGATGAAATAATTATTTTATTGATGAGATAGTTGTTGAATATAAATTTATTAGAGAATTTTCTAAATTAAATTAATTTATAATTTAGAGAATTGTAATATGGCATAAAGTGTTATATTGTTGTTTTGATTTAATAATTTAAAATGGTATATTAGATTATTAAATAAAGTTATAATGAAAATTATAATTTTGTGATATTTGCTAAAATACTATATTTAATTAAAATATAGTATGTGATTAATTTAATGGGTTAATGTTGGATATGGAAATCAAAATAAATAATATGTGATTATAAATTATAAACTAAAGTGTTTATTAAAATAAATTAAAAAGGGTTTAATTTAGTTTTTGCTAAACAAGGCTTAATATATTTATTCTTTAAAAATTTAAAGGGTTTTGCCAAATAAAGCCTTATGGCTTTTGAATTTCTAATTTTTTAATTTAAATAAAATAAATTAAATAAATTAAATAATAAATATAATATATTTATGTTATATACGTTATTTGTTGTAACTAATGAGGCTTATTATGGCTATATCAGTTTTGTATCTTTGTTATTACGCATACTAGTTGGTCAGTGGGATATTGGCTAAGTCTGAGTTCAGGGAGAATTAAGAGAAAGCTTGAGAGAAATTGAGAAGGATTGTCTACAATTGCAAGGAATTATCACACTAGTTGAAGGTATTTTCCGTAATTATATATGAATATGCATCTCAGAGTTTTTACGCCATAAACCTTCTAAGTCTGTGAATTTAATCTATGGAAATGTTAAAATGAATAACTATTAATTGTGATTATACATGTTTATGATGCTAGGGTTATGTGTAAAACAAGAAATTCATGCTAATTTCATTTGACAGTAGTAGAAAATTTTGACAGTATATGTGTTCTTCATATGGCTTGAGTAATTTTCAATTATAGTGGCCAATTCGTATGTGAAACTGTAAATTGACGCTTGTATATGGTAGTTCATTAACAAATGAGCATAATGTAATTTGAATGAGATGATTTGGACACGTTTTGAAATCATAGTGATGATTTTTGGATGAATATAAAAAATATTGAGTTTTATATAAAAAACATGAAATTTGAGAAATTACAGTAGTATAATTGTTGTTAAGTTGTACTATATTGATATATAAGTGAGGAAACATGTTCTAATGGTGTTGTATCATTTGTATGTGTTAATTTTACTGTTTGGTGGGTGAAATTCATGTTAGTTGGCTTAAGAAAAGTGTCATAGCTCTGTTCTGCAAAATTGGAATCTGTGCATAGCGTGGCCATGCAACCCCTTTGCACGGGCGCGCAGCTGCCGCACTGGCGCGCTGTGAGCTAGTATAAAACTGGCGTGGCTGCACCAGTGCCCAGTTTCAGATAATGAAGTTCGCTAATTTTGCAGACTTTGGTCGTTCAATGTAGCTTAGCTTAAGGTTATGGTAATGTGTCCAACATGTAACAACAAGGCTAAAACAGAGTTATGTTATGTGGATTATGAATTCAAAGTTGTAAAAGTGATTAGTAGGTTACGAACGCATTACGTGATAACTTAGTTTATACAATGAATGTTAGATAGGTGTTGTGATATTAACCCTTGGGAATTCTGAAATATATATGGTAGTATAAGACTTGTGCTAAGATGATAACTTTAGCTTGAAATGTACATGTTGAGGTATGTTAGCATATCTAATAGATAATGTGGTTCTAAACCAATGTGTAGGAGAACGTGAGTTTAATATTGTAGCTTATGCTCGAGGCAAGTTTCTAAACTTTCTTGTTACATTGAGCAAGTTTTCTAACTCTACACTTCCATTGAGATAATTCTATTATTTCATTGTGTAACTTCATTCTTTTGGTTGAAAAATTTCTTACTTTAAAGTTTTATTAATCGAACTTTCGTATTCCTAGTCATTATTTGAGCAAACTAGCTGTGACTTTAACTTTATCCAAATAAGCTTGAATTCCAGTATTTATTGATGCATCCTAACTTGTTTATTGTTAGACAAGTTTCTTTATTGTCCTTCATGTATTATGAATGCAATTTTCTTGAATTCTAAATTCTAATGTTGAATTATCTTAGTTCATTTACTTGACACAAGTCATTCTCATAATGACTAAGATTTATTTTCAGCTTGCTATTACTTAATGTTTATTCAATAATTCATAGTCCTAGCTTAATTTTATTCAAGCAAGGTTTATTGTCATTCAATACTTATGCTTTGTAGTTTTTTCTAAGCACGGGTTCAAGATATAGTTAGTTCGCTTACACTTATTCATTGTTTCATATTACGTTGTTATTGATCAACTATTGTGTTATCAAACACTATTGATTCAACTAGTCCTCTAGTTGATGTTCGTTAAACTTCAAATTACCCTTGAAAGCTTATCCAAACCAAAATTCCTTTGGTTCGGACTTGTACTCTAAATACTTAGATGAACAACCCTATTATTATTAGGGGATAATTTAAGCTTAGCATTGAAATGTTTGTGCACAATACATTGTACGAAGGGATGATCCCCCTAAGTACAAGGAGTCCTTATAGTCTTATGACTGTTAAAGTTGGAGTTGAAAGATTACTCGCAACTGTGGACATAGTTCATGGTCTTATGACCCTCAGTTAGATATATTCCATATTTTGAATTTTAGTTTCTGATTATCATCATTGGAGTACTATTCAATTTTGTTAAGCCTATTGTTGGCAGTTATTATTATATTCTTCTGTTGATTCATTGTTATATCCAGTGAGCAATTGTTTTGCTCACTCTTGCATATTTATATACTCATTGTAGCTAAAGTTGAGAAGGTAGATGAGCCTTCAACTAGCGAAGGAAAGGGAAAAATGTACAAGTGATGCAGACTTGTAATTTTATTTATTGTGATGATGATAAACTTTTTAATAATGATGTAATGTAATAATTTTATTTCCGTACTTGACTGATGTTTAAAGGTTAGACAACCTGGGAAGATTTTTATTTAATGATGTAACCCTACTTGAAGGGAGGATTATGGTTTACATATTATTTTATTTGGGTAGATAGTATGAATGCATGGATAGCGAGCATCAAATCTTGTGGGAATGAAGTACCTAGATTTGGGGGTGTCATATGTTGGTATCAAAGCCTTAGGTTATGGAAATTAGGTGGGGGAAAAGCCTTAGGAAGTAACCTTTGAAAAGATAGTGATGTTAAACTCTTATCAAATTTTAGAAAATAGAAAGAAATAAAACACTTATGTGCTTATGCGATTACAACTTGTGTGCTCGTGAGTGTCGAGTAGTAATGATTAGTAATTAAAACTTAAAATTTGGTTGACAGGATGGCTAAAGTAGGAGGATCCAGACAGGCTAGAGAGGAGGAGCCTCGAGATATTCAGGTGATTTGGGAACAACTACTGCCACGAGAAACAGTTCTGTCGGTCACAGTAGTTGAGCAGGAGAAGATACCTGATGAGGATGAAGATAAAGACAGATGAGGAGGACCCTGTTGAGCTGCCACAGTCGGAGGATGAGGAAGAAAAGCTTCCACTTAACTCGATAGCTGCTCGTATGTACGACGAGGTGTATGATCGCAATTTGGAACTTCAAGATACCATCGAGGAGTTACAGGAGATAGTAGCTTAACAACAGACCTCGATGGCATAGAAGGACGATGAGATCTAGGATCCAGAGGAACGTCTGAATAACGTTGAAGAGAAGCTGATCCATACGGAAGGGGAAAACGAGCAACTGATGGAGAAGATTACAGAACTGGAGAATAAGTTGAAGGAGGAACCTACCAAGAGGGTAAGAGCCGAAGACGCGTACAATGAAGCTTATCAACGAGCCGTAATGGCAGAGAGAGACGTACAAGCAAAGAGGATGAAGATGGAGGAGATGAACAACGTATTCAACATTGTGATCAATCGAGATCAAGATTGAGTCATGGGTTATCTGATACAGTTCAAGATGCTGCCATCGTATATTTTAGATCGTCTAACAATGACTCAAATTATGGAGGAAAAGCGTCGTAAGGCTACGCAGTATCTTAGTAGGACATTATAGAGAATACAATTGATATGTGATTAGAAAATAAATGAAATGAAAATCCCGAGTTTGATATAACCAATGGGATAGATGATGATGATGTTGTCCTGCAACTGTTATAGTTCAGGAAAGTAATGTAAATAGCAGTGATGCTATTGTTTTGATGTTTTTAAAAGATGATGAATTAATTAAATTTATTGTTTAATTCAAAGTGTTATGTGTTATGTGATAAACCTTTATGATGTGTAACTTAAGTATATAATACTTAAAAGGTTGTATAAAATCTAATGGATGTGTTTTAACAGAAAAATGCCTCCAAGACGTTAACCACCACGACAAAGAACCACTTAGGAAAATAACAACAACAATGGGGAAGGTAACCCAGTTCAGCAGCTAGTGACGTTACGGATGGGTGCTTTACTGAATCAACCTCAGAACCAAGGTACAATATTTAAGGATTTCAAGGCTGTCGGACAACCAAAATTCTATGGGTCCATGAATCCAGTTGAAGCACAGACCTGGATCATGGAAATAGAGAAAGTTTTCGAGGTTGCTAGGGTAGAGGAGAATCAGAAGACTGCTTTTGCAACATTCATGTTGAAAGTAGAGGCTAGTTATTGGTGGAAAGCCAATAAAACCCAAGGAGGTCAAAGGATTATGTCTTGGGAAAGGTTTAAGGAGATGTTCTTTGAGACCTATTTCCCAGAAAGTTCGCAGAGTCAGCTAGAAGTGCCGTTTTTGGAACTAAAGCAGGGAACGATGTCAGCATCTGAGTATACTGCAAGATTCAACGAGTTGGCGAGGTTTGCGCCATATGAAGTCAGCACATACGAATGCAATGTGAAGAGATTTGAACAAGGACTGAAGCCCTGGTTGTACAGTAGGGTCTCCTTGTTCCAGCTGAAGACGTTTGCAGCGGTAATGGAGAAGGCAATTCTCGCTTAGAGTGGATGTGAGGCTGTAACAAAACATAACCAAGAGCAGAGGAAGAAGAAGAGTTAAGGTGAAGCTAAGAACGGTGGTGATGGTAACGGTGGAAATGGAAACAACAATATGAAGAGGAAGTGGAATGCGAATGTAGGAGCTGGAAATTAGCAAGGAAACTAGCAAAGGAAGAAGTTCGAAGCATATGCTACATGCGAGAAATTTCACAAGGGTGTGTGTTTGATGGGGAAATAAGTATGCCTCAATTGTGGCCAGGAGGGTCACATCGCCCCAGATTGCACTAAACCTAAGAAGAACGTTTGCTTCACGTGCGCGTCCAAGGATCACTTTGCTCGTGAATTCCCTAAAAAGAGATCTGGTGAGGAAAATGGAAGCAAGGGAAATGCTAATGGAGGTGCGCTGACTATTGTTGGACCAACATCAACAAATAAGCCCATAGCCAGAACCTTCAACATGACGGTGCAGGACGCGGTGCAATTAAAAGATGTCGTGTCAAGTATTATCCCAATCAATGATATAAATGCATATGTATTATTTGATTCGGGTGCTACTTGTTTGTTTATATCTGATGAATTTGCTAAGATGTTAGAAATACCTGGTGAAGAGCTGAATTTCCCTTTAAACATAGAAATTGCGAATAAGGAAGTGATTCCTGTTAGGTTCGTATACAAGAACTGTAGGGTGAACATTAAACGGAATGTTATTAAAGTAGATTTAATTTTGATAAAACTCGGAGAGTTCGATGTTATTTTGGGAATGGATTGGCTATTCAATTATATAGCAATAATTGACTGCCAAAAGAAGTGTGTAAACCTTATGACTCCGTCAAAGGTAGTTTTTCATGGTAGCAAATTGCCTAGACAAATTAAATATCTGACGATGATGCAGGCCAAGAAGTTGTTGGGATAGGGATGTATGGGGTACTTAGCCTACATAGTCGATACTCAAAAGGAGAAGGGTGTGAAATCTGAGAAAAATACCAGTGGTTAGGGAATTCGTAGATGTGTTTCTGGAGGATTTGCCAGGACTTCCGCCTGAAAGAGAAATCGAGTTCGTGATCGACTTAGCGCCAGAAACCGCTCCGATATTGAAGGCCCCGTACAGAATGGCTCTGGTAGAGATGAAAGAACTAATGGTACAACTACAAGAACTGTTAGACAAGAAGTACATTCAGCAAAGTGTGTCACCGTGGGTAGCACCGGTGTTATTCGTGAAGAAGAAGGATGGGTCAATGCGTCTTTGCATTGATTATAGGGAATTGAACAAAGTCACTATTAAGAACAAGTATCCATTACCTAGAAATAGATGACTTGTTTGATCAATTGAAGGGTGCTAGATATTTCCCTAAGATAGATTTGAGAAGTGGGTATCACCAACTGAAAGTAAGGAAGGAGGATGTACCGAAGACGGCATTCCGAACTCGCTATGGACATTACAAATTTTTAGTGATGTTATTTCGTTTGACAAACGCCCCTGCAACGTTCATGGATTTGATGAACAGGGTGTTTAAACCATTTTTAGACAAGTTTGTGGTGGTATTTATCGATGATATTTTGGTGTACTCTAAAACTCAAGAGGAACACGTGGAACACTTACGTCTGACGTCGGAGAAGCTAAGAAAAGAAAGTTGTATGCAAAATTCTCTAAATGTGAATTTTGGCTGGAACGTGTACAATTTCTCGGTCATGTAATCAATAAGGATGGAATTTCAGTGGATCCATCAAAAGTCAAAGCTGTGATAAATTGGGAACCACCAAGAACTCCATCAAAAGTGAGAAGTTTCTTGGGATTGGCAGATTATTATAGATGATTTATCTAGGATTTCTCCAAGGTTGCCACTCCGTTAACAAATTTGACATAGAAGTCTGTAAAATTAGTTTGGTCAGAGATGTGTTAAGAAAGTTTTCAAGAACTAAAAAAGAAGTTAAGTGTGGCACCTGTGTTTTCGTTACCAGATAATACATGAAATTTTGTGGTGTATAGTGACGCTTCACACAAAGGATTGTGTTGTGTCCTTATGCAGAACGACAAGGTTATTGCGTATGTATCAAGGCAACTAAAAGACTACAAGAAAGGGTATCTAACTCATGATTTAGAGTTAGCGGTGGTTGTGTTTGCACTAAAGATATGGAGACACTATCTCTACGGAGAGAAATTTGAGATCTACACAGACCATAAAAGTTTGAAGTATATTTTTACACAGAAAGACCTGAACATGCGACGAAGGAGATGGATGGAATTGATAAAGGATTACGATTGTGAGATCTTTTATCATCCAGGCAAAGCAAACGTGGTTGAAGATGCCTTGGGTAGGAAAGGCAATGAAAAGTTGATGTTCTTAACTGATAAGGAGGAGCTCATTTCAGCAATGACAAGGCTAGAGTTAGAAATCAAATTTCCAGATGAATTAGATGAAAAAATTTTCTAGATGGAAGCTAGTCCAACTTTGGTGGACAAAGTGAAAAATGCTCAGCTATAGGATAAAAAATGCAAGAAAATAAAGGAAAGTGCGACCAAGGGTAAATAAGTGAAGTACCAGGTCGATACTGTGGGAATGCTAAGATTCGAGGGATGGATTTGGGTTCCAGCAGTTCAGGATATTAAAGAAGAAATCTTGATAGAAGCACATAACTCAAGATATTCGATTCATTCGGGAAGTACAAAGATGTATCAAGATTTACGGCAAAATTTTTGGTGGCCAAATATGAAAAGAGACATTGCAGGATGCGTTGTAAAGTGTTTAACATGTCAGAAAGTGAAGGTCGAGCATCAAACACCAAGCAGATTACTTCAACTTTTGGAGATACCGGAATGGAAATGAGAGCATATTACAATGGATTTTGTGGTAGGTCTTCCAATGACTCAGAAAGGATAAGATGCGATATGGGTGATAGTGGATAGATTAACGAAATCTGCACACTTTTTGCCAATAAAGATTAGATTTAATCTTAATCAGCTGGCGAAGTTATACGTTAAAGAGATCATCTCAAGATATGGAGTTCCAGTGTGAATTGTATCAGACAGAGATTCGAGATTCACATCAAATTTTTGGAAGAGACTAAAAGAATGCATGGGAGCACAACTGAAGATGAGCACATCATATCATCCGTAAACTGATAGGCAAAGAGAACGAACAATTCAAACGTTAGAGGATATGCTCAGAGCGTGCATAATGAATTTCAAAGGAAACTGGGATGATTATTTACCGTTGGTGGAGTTTGTGTACAATAAAAGTTACCATGCAAGTATTGGTATGCCACCGTACGAGGCGTTATATGGTAGAAAGTGCAGAACTCCACTATGCTGGGATAAAGTTGGAGAACGTCAATTGTTAGGCCCAGAACTGGTATAGTAGACCACTGAAGTTGTCAAACTCATCAGAGCAAGACTGGTAGCTGCTTAAGATCGATAGAAGAAGTATGCTGATCAACACAAGCAGAGTCGTGAATTTGAAGCATAAAGTTTTGTGTTCCTGAAAGTTTCTCCTTGGAAGGGGAAAATTCATTTCGGCAAGAAAGGCAAGCTCAGCCCAAGGTTTATTGGACCTTTCGAAATATTGCGAAGAGTGGGAGAGGTGACTTACGAAGTAGCTTTACCTCCAGAATTAGAGCATGTGCACAATATTTTTCATGTGTCAGTGTTGCGACCGTATAAACCCGATTACAAGCATATGATAGAGTATGAGCCATTGTAGTTCAGTAAAGATTTATCTTATGAAGAAATTCCTATCCAGATAGTTGACAGGAAAGAACAAATGCTTAGGAATAAAGTGATACCTTCTGTGAAGGTGATATAGAGGAACCATAATGTCGAAGAGGCTACGTGGGAACTCGAAGCGGATATGATGAAGATTTATCCTGAGTTATTTGTTTAGTTTGTGTCTTCAATTCTGGGAACAGAATCTTTGTAAGTAGGGGAGACTGTGACGATTTGATTGTTTGAATTGTGATTCTAGGGACTGAATCCTTGTAAGGAGGGAAGGACGTAACGATCCAAAATTTCGAATTGTATTATTAAATATTTATTGAATAATATAAATATTTATTTGATGTGTTTATTGTTGAATTGATGAAATACATATTTTATTGATGAGATAATTATTGAATCTAAATTTATTAGAGAATTTTCTAAATTAAATTAATTTATAATTTAGAGAATTATCATATGGCATAAAGTGTTATATTTTTGTTTTGATTTAATAATTTTAAATGGTATATTAGATTATTAAATAATGTTATAATAAAAATTATAATTTTATGATATTTGCTAAAATGCTATATTTAATTAAAATATAGTATGTGATTAATTTAATGGGTTAATGTTGGATATGAAAATCCAAATAAATAATATGTGATTATAAATTAAAACCTAAAGTGTTTATTAAAATAAATTAAAAGGGTTTAATTTAGTTTTTTCCAAACAAGGCTTAATATATTTATTCTTTAAAAATTTAAAGGGTTTTGCCAAACAAAGCTTTATGGCTTTTGAATTTCTAATTTTTTAATTTAAATAAAATAAATAATATAAATTAAATAATAAATATAATATATTTATGTCATATATGTTATTTGTTGTAACTGATGAGGCTTATTATGGCCATATCAGTTTTGTATCTTTGTTATTACGCATACTAGTTGGTCAGTGAGATATTGGCTAAGTCTGAGTTTAGAGAGAATTGAGAGAAAGCTTGAGAGAAATTGAGAAGGATTGTCTGCAATTGCAAGGAATTATCACACTAGTTGAAGGTATTTTCCCTAATTATATATAAATATGCATATCATAGTTTTTACGCCATAAACCTTCTAAGTCTGTCAATTCAATTTGTGGAATTGTTGAGATGAATAACTATTAATTATGATTATACATGTTTATGATGCTAGGGTTATGTGTAAAACAAGAAATTCATGCTAATTTAATTTAACAGTAGTAGAAAATTTTGACAGTATATGTGTTCTTCATATGGCTTGAGAAATTTTCAATTATAGTGGCCAATTCGTATGTGAAAATGTAAATTAACGCATGTATATGGTAGTTCATTAACAAATGAGCATAATGTAATTTGAATGAGATGATTTGGCCATGTTTTAAAATCATAGTGATGATTTTTGGATGAATATCAAAAATATTGAGTTTTATATGAAAAACATGAAATTTGAGAAATTACAGTAGTATTATTGCTGTTAAGTTGTTCTATATTGATATATAAGTGAGGAAACATGTAGTAGCCCCGAATCCGGGCCCTGAATCGCCGCGGACTCGGTACACTAATTCTTTCACTAATTGCGGAAGATATAAACATAAATTGTTTATACATTAAACTTTACACACTTATCCCCAAGGTCGAGTAACCTTAACTTAAATACAATTCATAATCTTTATAACACATTTATCAAACTATATATTTTTTTATTTTTTTCAAAGTAGCTGCACATGATATCCCAAGCTGATCTTGGCATTATCTTTTCTATCGATGATTCATTTATTTAAGAATCATATCTATTCTCAATTCAAAATAAATCTTATTTATCTATTCAACATTTCAAACTGTACATAGCTGAAAATTACATTTGATAAACTATCAATCATAGATCTATACCATTTCTAAATCAAAAAAAATGTATTCATTTTATGCATCGCTCAATCTTCATCATCCGTATAGCAAATAATATTGTCTAAAATCATTAACCTGCAAAAAGTTTATGTTTGCAAGATTGAGCTCAACAGCCCAGCAAATTTAACAATCTATCATGTTTTACATAGCACACAATTCTATATGCACTACATTTCCTTTAATATGCATATTTGCATGCAACATATATTCTTTACTAAACATATCCTACATGAATCAATAATTTCTTACAAAACATTAATTCATGCATTATACATTTCTAATTTATCGAGTTACATCATACAACATGTAATCACATATTGATTGAGTTCCATAACCCAATTAACTTAGTCATATTTTGACTTTTAACAATTCATAGAGCATAATATATAATTTAACACATAACACATTCCATCCACAAACATAATAGAACTGAAAAATTTGCCTGCACCGTTGAGTACCGCAACGCAATTTATAACGCTTTACCCGAAGACCTAATATTAATAATATAGATCTTCAATATTAGAATAATATCATCACAGTATATTACTGTTATATTTATATCCACAGAATAACCTAAACACATTACCACATAACCCTTTCAGTCTTTACAGCACATAAGACTAGGTATCAAGTCAAACTATTGCAGTCTGAGTTGAAACCGACACAATTCTATCATCCCAACGGTCTAGTCGGACGAATATCGAGTTTAAGTTCAATTAAACTCTGACTTAACAGTTAACAATTATCACAGATAATTTCTAACAAAACAAAACATTTTTCCTATGCTCGTAATATCTTTCGGATAATTATTACCATTTATCAGCATTTTTCAATCCTTAAAACTGTATTTAAATAAATTAAATACCACTTAATACCTTGATCATTAATATTTATTTAATATAAAATATTAATGAAAATCATAACATAATATTATAATATAATTATAATATATCAAAGTATTTTTAATACCTTAAAATCACAATTATATGAATTTTAAACACTTAAATCCATTATCCGATAATTAATATTAATATTAAAATATTAATATTTTCATGCCAAAATATCAAAAGTTACTTTTTATAACTTAAAATATTTTTATAACACTTAAAACATTTTTAAATGATTTTTAAATCATTAATTCTATTTTTCCTTAATTTATTTAATATATCTATTAAATAAACTAATTATCATTAATATTGATTAATTAATGAATTTCCTCACAAAATATTAAAAGTCATCAAAAATAACTTAAAATAATTTCTTATACCATAAAATAATTTTTCATTATTTTTCATGAATTAAAACTATTTTTTAATAATTTATTTAATATTATAATTAAATAAATAAATACCATTTATATTCCAAAAATATTAAATATTTTCAAAATATACTCAAAATAGTTAAAAACTATTTTTCAGACTTTAAAATAATTTTTCATAATTTATTTTGTATTTTTAATAATTAAAAACCATTTTTTCTAATTTTAAATTAATTTCCGGAAAAATAATAATAATCTGTCGCTAAAGGCCTATAGCGACACTTTCTGTCGCTATAGGTGTTCTTGAGTGTTCTTGACAGTGTTCGAGGATGGGTGGTTTGACCGGTTATATTTCCTTGATTATTACGTTTCTGGGCTTGCAATTGATTTCATGTTGTAGTATTTATGTAATACTACAACTACATATCAAGTTTCATGGCCATCCTGCATCATATCATAGAGATATTGGTCATCAAATATTCTGACAATGTTGTTCTTCAATTTCTGGGTTTTCCAGAAATTGAAGAACAGTCGAGGTGCATGTTTTAGATCTTTATAACTTTCATTCTAAGTCCGATTTATGTGATCTATCAACTCCAGTTTGTAGACAACATGTAGTACTACAACTATCAAGAATAATAACACAAAAACATCACAGCATGAACAAGAAATGGCTGGTCAAAGTAGGACACGGAAACAGATCTGGAAAATTCTGGGTTCGCGATTTAACAGAATTGGTCAACGGGTGTTTACCTTTTATATCTTGCGATCTAAAATAGATTTGGGTCTGATTCTTTTTGCAACTTAAAGAACACATAACAGGCTATAGGTTACAAGTTTTAAACATCAAAAACTCATAACACATACGGATCTATCAGATCTGACATTTGGCTGAAAAACAAAATTTTTCAGATTTTGAAAAACTTTAAATTCGTGCACTTTGATGTTATGGGTCATGGATTTAACAACCCAGAACATCAATTGACATCCTATTACACATCTTTGCACAATCAATTGCAACATTTAACCAAGAATCAAAGGATTTCAAAATTTAGAGATTTTATACCTTTTGAGCTTTAATTTTCATTTTCTGCCCTTTAATTCTGTTCTTGGTTTGCTGATTCTTGATCATTGCTTAACTTCTCACTCCCTCTCACTCTAAAATTTCAAAATTGATGAGAGAGAATGCCTTGGTTGATTTGAGAAAATAATGTAGCACTTTCTCTTTCTTTAATCTAATATATGAATTAGATACATGCATGATCAGATCCAGCTGCTGATCTAGATGATATGTAGCACATGGCTAGGTCTAGGGTTGGTGAGCAACTCACCTTAGGGCAAGACTTGCAAGCTAAGTCACAATAATGCAATAAAGGGTAATCTTGTCATTTCCTTAAATTTCTAGATTTTCTCATTTGATGAAACCCTTAGGGTTTAGGGTTTGGATAATTTAGAGATTAGGATTTGGATAAATCTAGGGTATAGGTTTTAACCCTCAAATATTTAGCAACTTGGATTTCAAAAAATTTCTAATTAAATTTAAAATAAAAATTTTGATTTCTAATTTTACAATTAGGGCTTCCTAATTATATCATAATAATCATGCATCAATCTTGCTAATTAGGACTAATTTATCCTAATTAAATTTCTAATAAAGCACTTAGGGTCAAATTTGTACATTAGGTTTCAAAACCACATATTAGGGTTTTAAATAAAAATAATATTTCAATCTTAGAAATTAGATTTCTTAATCCGATTAGAGTTTCTAATAACTTAACAATTAGGATTTATATCTCCCAATTAACATTGCTAATATAGCAATTAATTCCACCACTGTACAATTAAGGTTCAAGATGGTCATTAGGGTTCAAAATCGCGAATTAGGGTTTATAACCTACAAATTAGGGTTTTCTAATAGAAAATAATTTTCTAAATTAGAAATTAAATATTCGTAATTAGATTAGAGTTTTCTAATTACTCATAAATTGAAATAATTAGGATTAGAGTTTCCTAAACAACATTGCTAATTTTTAGCAATTAAATTCACAATTGAGCATTAGGGTTCTTGACGGAACAATAAGGGTTCCATAAATTGAAAATTAGGGTTTGCTAATTAATTAAGCTTTACCCTAATTAGACTTATAATTAATAGCAGTTGAGCATTTTAATTCTCCATTGAGTTCCCAGATTAGGGCTTCATTTTATCAGAATCTGAAATTAGGGTTTTCAGATCTGGTATTAAGGTTTTCAAATAGTCCTTTAAAATTTCAAGTGAGTCATTAGGGTTTTTCCTAATTAAATCATAATTAATATCGTTTAACCTTATACTTAGCACTTGCATTCCCAACCTAGGGTTTTCGGATACCGAATTAAGATTTCATACTCCCGGAACTGAAACTAGGGTTTCCAGAACCGATTTCTAGGGTTTCTTATCAGACGTTAGGGTTTTCTATCCGAACGATGTCGTCCTTAATATAAACTTAAGGTTTGATACAGATATAAATTATCTGACCAACCCATGACCCTTAACCACATTCTGAACACATACTTAACCGTATACACAGAACATAATCACATAAATCCTTAATCCTGAATAATTCACCTATATCATTCACCGAATTTTGAAATCCTCAAAATTCAATCCCAATAACATAAAACGCATACACTTATTTTCTGTCTAGGTCTATTATTTAACCTTAAATCAATCATTTAAGATTTTAATAAATTCTCCAAATTCTTGGGTTGTCACAAAACATGTTGTAATGGTGTTGTATCATTTGTATGTGTTAATTTTACTGTTTGGTGGGTGAAATTCATGTTAGTTGGCTTAAGAAAAGAGTCGTATCTCTGTTCTGCAAAATTGGAATCTGTGCGTAGCGCGGCCGCGCAGCCCCTTGACGTGGCCAGCAGCTGCCGCGCGGCGCGCCGTGAACCAGTATAAAACTGGCACGGGCGCGCCAGTGCCCAGTTTCAGACAATGAAGTATGCTAATTCTACAGACTTTGGTCGTTCAATGTAGCTTAGCTTAAGGTTATGGTAATGTGTCCAACATGTAACAACAAGGCTAAAACAGAGTTGTGTTATGTGGATTGTGAATTCAAAGTTGTAAAAGTGATTAGTAGGTTACGAACGCATTATGTGATAACTTAGTTTATACAATGAATGTTAGATAGGTGTTGTGATGTTAACACTTGGGAATTCTGAAATATATATGGTAGCATAAGTCTTGTGCTAAGATGATAAGTTTAGCTAGAAATGTACATGTTGTGGTATGTTAGCATATCTAATAGATAATGTGGTTCTAAACCAATGTGTAGGTGAACGTACGTTTAATATTGTAACTTATGCTCGAGGCAAGTTTCTAGACTTTCTTTTTACATTGAGCATGTTTTCTAACTCTACACTTCCGTTGAGATAGTTCTATTATTTCATTGTGTAACTTCATTCTTTTGGTTGAGCAAGTTCTTACTTTAAAGTTTTATTAATCGAACTTTCGTATTCCTAGTCATTATTTGAGCAAATAAGTTATAACTTTAACTTTATCCGAATAAGTTTGAATTCTAGTATTTATTGATGCATCCTAACTTGTTTATTGTTAGACAAGTTTCTTTATTGTCCTTCATGTATTATGGATGCAATTTTCTTGAATTCTAAATTTTAATGTTGACTTATCTTAGTTCATTTACTTGACACAAGTCATTCTCATAATGAGTAAGCTTTATTTTCAGCTCTTTATTACTTAATGTTTATTCAATAATTCATAGTCCTAGCTTAATTTTATTCAAGAAAGGTTTATTGTCATTCAATACTTATGCTTTGTAGTTTTTTCTAAGCGTGAGTTCAAGATATAGTTAGTTCGTTTACACTTACTCATTGTTTTATATTACGTTGTTATTGATCAACCATTGTGTTATCAAACACTATTAATTCAACTAGTCCTCTAGTTGATGTTCGTTAAACTTCAAATTACCCTTGAAAGCTTATCCAAACTAAACTTCCTTTGGTGCGAACTTGTACTCTAAATACTGAGATGAACAACCCTATTATTATTAGGGGATAATTTATGCTTAGCGTTGAAATGTTTGTGCACAATACATTGTACAAAGGGCTGATCCCCCTAAGTACGAGGAGTCCTTATAGTCTTATGACTGTTAAAGTTGGAGTTGAAAGATTACTTGCAACTGTGGACATAGTTCATGGTCTTATGACCCTCAGTTAGATATATTCCATATTTTTGATTTCAATTTCTGATTATCGTCATTAGAGTACTATTCAGTTTTGTTGAGCCTATGGTTGGCAGTTATTATTATTATTATTCTTCTGTTGATTCATTGTTATATCCAGTGAGCAATTGTTTTGCTCACTCTTGCATGTTTATATACTCATTTCAGCTAAAGTTGAGAAGGTAGATGAGCCTTCAACTAGCAAAGGAAAGGAAAAAATGTACAAGTGATGCAGACTTGTAATTTTATTTATTGTGACGATGATAAACTTTTTAATAATGATGTAATGTAATAATTTTATTTTTGCACTTGAATGATGTTTAAAGGTTAGACAACCTGGGAAGATTTTTATTTAATGATGTAACCCTATTTGAAGGGAGGATTATGGTTTATATATTATTTTATTTGGGTAGATAGTATGAATGCATGGATAATGAACACTAAATCTTGTGGGAATGAAGTACCTAGATTTGGAGGTGTCACAAACTCAAATGGGTCAGATGGCTAGCATGCTTAACAATAGACTACAGGGTTCATTCCCAAGTACAACATAGGTCAATCCAAGAAGGGAAGGTAAGGAATAATGTCAGGCAATTACACTTCGATCTGGGAAGAAAGCTGCAGAAATTCAGCATAGCGAGCCCACGCCACTTTTGCAAGGGGAAACAGCGCGGTCACGAAATTTTTTTTGAGGATAGTTTGAATAAAGAAGGTTCAAAACAGCAGAAAGTGAAGAAGAATAAAGAAGATTCTTTTGAGAAACCCGTGATCAAGATACCAGTTGTTCACCTCCTGTTCCTTATCCACGGAGATTACATAAGCAGAGGGAAGATAAGCAATTCAGTAAGTTTTTGGAGGTATTTTAAAAGCTACAAATTAACATACCTTTCACTGAGGCATTGGAATAGATGCCTAGTTATGCAAAGTTTATGAAGGGTATCTTGTCAAGGAAGAAGAAGTTAAAAGATTTTGAAACAGTAGCCTTGACTGAAGAATGTAGTGCAGTGCTTCAACGCAAATTACCTCCAAAGATGAAGGACCCGGGCAGCTTCACGATACCTTGTACTATTGGAAAGACGAGCTTTAACAAATGCTTGTGTGATCTTAGGGTAAGTATAAATTTGATGTCGTTGTCAGTGTTCAATCAATTTGGATTGCCGGATCCAAGCCTGATTAATATTTCTTTACAACTAGCTGACAGGTTAATCACTTATCCACAAGGGATTGTGGAAGATGTACTGGTTAAAGTGGATAAATTCATTTTTTTGGCTGATTTCATCATATTAGACTATGAAGAGGACAAAAGTATACTGCTCATTCTTGGAAGACCATTCCTAGCTACAGGAAGAACCTTGATAGACGTTCAGAAAGGGGAACTAACAATGCGAGTACATGATCAGAAAGTTACTTTAAATGTATTCAAGGCAATGAAATTTCCGACAGATGAAGAGGAATGCTTCATGGTTGATTTGGTGGAAAAGGTACTAAATGATGAAGTAGAGAACTTGGTGAATCAGGAACCTTTGAGAAATGCTATTGTGGGAAATTCAAAAATAGATGATGAGGAGATTGAAGAAATTGTTCATATATTTGACACAACTCCACAGTTCAGGAAGTTCAAGACTCCTGTTGAGCCATTAAAGAAAGTTGGAGAGTCATCAGTGAAATTAAAGCCATCTCTTGAGACACCTCCCGAACTTGAGTTGAAATTAACTCTAGACCATTTGAGGTATGCATTTTTAAATGTGAATTCAAAATTACCTGTGATTATTTCTTCTGCACTAACATCTTTTTAGGAAGAAAAACTACTAAGAGTTCTCAGAGAATTCAAGTCAGCAATTGGGTGGACTATAGCAGATATAAAAGGGATCAGTCCATCTTTTTGTATGCACAAGATCCTACTAGAAGATGATAGCAAGCCTTCAGTGGAACAACAAAGAAGACTTAATCCAATCATGAAGGAAGTGATTAAGAAAGAAATGTTGAAATGGCTGGATGTAGGAATTATATATTCGATTTTAGATAGATTGTGAGTGAGCCCGGTATAGTGTGTACCGAAGAAGGGTGGTATGACCGTAGTCTTTAATGAAAACATTGAGTTGATTCCGATGAGAAGAGTGACGGGGTGGAGAGTCTGCATAGACTACCGCAGACTTAACAAAGCTACAAGGAAATATCACTTCCCACAACCGTTTTCAGATGTTGGATATACTAGCGGGTCATGAGTTTTATTGCCTTCTGGACGGGTATTCAGGCTACAATCAAATTGTTATAGCTCCAGAAGACCAAGAAAAGATAACCTTTACGTGTCTGTATGTTACTTTCGCCTTCCGAAGGATGTCTTTTGGTCTATACAATGCCCCAACCACTTTTTAAAGATGTATGATGGCTATCTTTTCGGATATGGTGGAGCATAATGTGGAGGTGTTTATGGATGATTTTTCAGTATTTGGTGATTCTTTTGATTTGTGTCTGGAAAATTTAGTGATGGTATTGAGAAGATGTGTTAAGATGAAATTGGTGTTGAATTAGGAAAAGTGCCATTTTATAGTACAAGAAGGAATAATTCTGGGACATAAGGTGTCGAAGAAAGGACTTCAGGTGGACAGAGCCAAATTAGAGACCATTGAGAATTTGCCACCACCAACTTCAGTAAAAGGTGTTCGAAGTTTTCTAGGACATGCAGGCTTTTACTGCAGATTCATTAAAGATTTCTCTAAGATAACAAAGCCACTTTGCATCTTATTGGAGAAGGATGCACAGTTCAAGTTTGATGAGGATTGTTTGTCTGCATTTGAGCATTTAAAGAGGAGGTTAACTTCAGCACCAGTAATTACAACATAGGATTGGGACCTACCATTCGAGTTGATGTATGATGCCAATGATTATGTTGTAGGGGCTTTTTTGGGCTAGAGAATGGAAAGGATTTTTCATGTTATATACTATACGAGCAAGACCCTTAATGATGCTCAATTGAACTACACCACCACACAAAAGGAATTAATGGCAGTTGTGTATGTTTTTGACAAGTTTCGAGCTTATCTGATTGGGACACAGGTGATAGTGTACACATATCATACGACAATTCGATATTTGGTGGCAAAGAAGGATGCAAAGCCTCATTTGATTAGGCGGATACTTCTGTTGCAGGAATTTGATTCGGAGATTAAGGACAGAAAGGGAACTGAGAACCAAGTAGCGGACCACTTATCTCGACTGGAAAATTCAGGAAGGGAGGTATATGATAAGACTGTGATTAATGAGTCCTTTCCAGATGAACAATTACTTATGGTGAAAGGGGAAGTGTCATGGTTTGTAGACTATGCAAACTATTTGATGAGCAGGATGATCCCTTCTAACTTAGTTGGTAATCAAAAGAAGAAATTTTTGCATAACGTGAAGTGGTTTATTTGGGATGAACCATATTTGTTCAAACAATGCGCTAATCAAATGATAAGGAGATGTATCCCATATAGTGAGATAGAGGGGATTTTGCAGGATTGTCACGCTTCATTATATGGAGGTCACTACGGTGGAGAGAGGACAGCGACCCGAGTGTTACAAGCAGGATTCTATTGGCTGACAATTTTTAAAGATGCTTACAGTTTTGTCCAGAGATGTGACAAATGTCAAAGAGTTAGGAATATATCGAAAAGGAATGAGATACCATTGAACACGATCCTCGAGGTTGAAATTTTTGATGTTTGGGGGATAAATTTCATTGGCCCTTTTGTTTCGTTATGTTGAAATTTATACATCTTGTTAGCAGTCGACTATGTTTCAAAGTTAGTGGAAGTGGCAGCTCTTCCAACTAATGATGCCAAGGTGGTCCTAAGATTTTTACAAAGGAGTATTTTTACATGATTTGGGACTCCAAGGGCTATCATTAGTGATGAAGGCAGTCATTTTTGTAATAGGCAGTTCACAACTCTATTGGCAAAGTATGGGGTAAATCATCGCATTGCTACAACTTATTATCCTCAAACTAATGGCTAAGCAGTGGTTTCAAATCGTGAAGTAAAGAAATTTTTGGAGAAAGTCGTGAACCCCACAAGAAAGGATTGGTAATTAAAGCTTGATGATGTTGTATGGGCGTATAAGACTGCTTATAAGACTCCATTGGGCATGTCACCTTTTCACCTGGTTTATGGAATGGCTTGTCACCTTCATATATAGATTGAGCATAAGGCATATTGGGCAATTAGGAATCTCAATTTTGATTTGAAGGCTGCAGGTGAAAAATGCCTACTCCAACTCAATGAGTTGGATGAATTCATATTGCAGGCGTATGAAAACTATAAGTTGTATAAGGAAAAGTTGACGAGATGGCATGATCGCAAGATTATGGATAGAGTATTTGAGCAGGGACAAAGAGTTCTGTTGTTTAATTCAAGACTTAAACTCTTCCCTAGGAAGCTCAAATCAAGGTGGTCAGGGCCATTCACAGTGAAGACAGTTCCCAGATAAGCCGTTTAAAGTGAATGGACAGAAGCTAAAGCATTATTTTGGTAGAGAGGTTGACAGGAAGAAAGTAACCTCCATTCTTTCTTCAACATGATTGAGTCAAAGATAGTCCAGCTAATTGACTATAACTTAGCGCTTGATGGGAGGCAACCCATTATTTCGATCCTTACCTCTTGTTAATTCTGTTTTAGATCGTATTTGATATTTCAATTTCATGTTTAGTTGTTATAGCCTAAATAGTATGAAATAAGTATTATGGGAGCTGAATGTGCATATGATGATGCTTGAGCGTAGCATAGAAAGTATTGTTTTAGGATAGTCATTTATGCATAGTCATTAGTTTATGTTTTGATAATGATATTTGTTGTTTGTATAGGTGTATTGGAGATGATTCGTAGCTATTTTGGTATGTTTAAGATGCAGATTAGTATGGAAGGATGCAGGGCAGCGCGGTCGCAAAAGGAATTCAGTATAAAATGGCGCGCCCGCGCCATATTTCTATGCAGCAAAACCAATTGCGCACCCATGCCACTTTCCAGTTCAAAACTCGCGCGGCCGCACCCGAGACTGGATTTTGAATTTTTTTTAGTTTTAAAGACGTGTATTTTTCCATTTCTTATATCAGCTACAATAGAATCGTGTGTATCCCTTTCTCTCCACAGACGCACGACTTCTCTCCTAACCGTTCCATTTCAAATTTATAACTCCTCACCCCACTACGTATATCTCGCATTTGTTTCCTACCCACGTTCAAATTCCTCGACTGATAAAGCTAGGGTTCTTCAGAGGGTTCATGGAAAACAACAAGTTTTGGGGTGTTCATTGTTTGTCTGAAAATAAAACCTTTGTTCCATCAGTAAAGCTTTTCTTCTTCTTCATCGGTAACAATGGGACCAAAACGTGCTCGTTCTCGCACTCCCGAGTCATCCTCTGCAAGTAGCCAAAGTGGTGACAATGTGGATTTTTCTAAATTTGTCAGTCTTGATGCACATATATAGTATTACCGAATTGTGGCTAAATCATTTGTAAGAGAGAGAGGGCTCAAGATAAAGGCACAAGATGGGAAATTAGTGGATATGATCAGGGAAAAATGTTGGCATGGAATTTGCTTTACACCAATGGCTGCACCTATGGCCATTATAAGGGAATTTTATGCGAATGCAAAGGAGACAATGAGTGGTTTTTCTTTCGTCTAAGGGGTTTAAGTGGACTATTGCCCAGGGGAAATTCGTGGCGTATTCAATTTACTCGGCCCTCCAACTAGACGTATGAATTAGGTTGAGGCAGAGTGAATGGAGACAGACCTATATGAAGTTATTACTGATTTATGTATACCAGGGACACAATGGACTTGCAATCCTGGCACTAATCAGCCCAAGACCTTTCTGACTTCAACTCTTAACCGTTATGCCAAGGCTTGGAATCTCTTTGTTTGTGCAAAACTCATGCCATCATCTCATCAACATGAGATTACAATTGAGCGAGCAATCATTCTGTGGGGGATTATTAAAGGAAAATACATTGATATTGGTCACCTCTTCAATTAGAACATGCTACGCTACATGCGGGGAAGCACTACGGGAAGTATATCGCATGCCTTGATTGTGGCTCATATGTGTGCTAGAGAAGGAGTTAGATGGACGGATGAACAATTATAGTACCTAAGTCAGGATATCACCCATGCCACGATAGAAAAATTTGAAGATTAGGCAGGAGGTACCCTTCACCCAAGGGGTAAGGATTTCATCCTTCATCCCGCATCATCTACACCATCATCGCAGCCCTCAAAGATAAATGAAGCAGGCACGTCAACTCAAGCCACTGCCGCTACTGATGATCGACAGCTCTGAAGGTTAGAGAGGAAGGTCGATGCTATGTACGATAATTTTGCAGCGTTTGCTACAGGTTTGACGAGGTCTCTAGCGGAGGCATTTGCGTAGCAGGGTACCGTGCTCGAGTGGCCACAATTTGGGACAGCCATGCCATTTCCATCGTCGGATTTACCACCCGAAGAGGGTGGTGTAGCTGATCATTAGGGGAGTTCTTTTAAACCATATACCTTCATTTACTGAGACAATGAATATGTTAAGTTTGGGGGTATTAGGTAGTAGTGTAGTTGCATGTAGTTATATGTTTGCATGTTTAATTTAACTTTTGTATGTTTATGTGTTAGTTAATAATTACACAAATTTTTTCTATTTTTAGTAGTTATTATATGTTTTAGTTATGTGTATATTTGCATGTCCCAAATTTCTAGTTTTATGGAGTTTGAGTCTAGCCATTGATGAAATTGAATTTTGAAGGATTGTTGAATTTACTGGATAACATGAGCTTAGCTATAATATTTTACATGATGTAATCCATTCCAGTTGTTTAAATGATTTTGGTTAGCACATACATGTTCATATATGCTTGTTGGTATAAGAGTAATGTGTTTTTATTGATTAATAGGAAATGTGGTTTTTAAAAATAGAATTATGTGGAAAGTGGACTTAGGCTATGAAAATATTGATAATCAAACTTTGGGAACACATGGGTATGCTTATTGTATATAAAAAAAAGAGAAAAATCTATCTTGAAAACCTTCCTAAGCTGAATTATTGAATCCTTGGAAGGGGCAAGATGGAGCGTAAAACTAACTCGCTGTATATATATATATATATATATACAAACAACGCGGGAAAGTGCAAAAATCACCCTCGTGAGTAAAAATAAAGTAATTTAAACCCATTGTTGAACCTTAGTTTGTATTGATGTGTTGGATTAGTTTTTGTTGCATTAGTATACATGGATCTTGATTTAGACTGCAATTTTTTGTTTTGAGCAGTTTAACATGTGTATTCTTTGCCTTTGTCAAGTTTTTGGTGAACACAACACACACACACACATCATCTTTATAGCGAGTACGGGTTATTTGATTGTATGATATTATATTTATAGCTTAGTTTGAAATTTTATTCTTGAATCTGGATAATTCGTTGAGGCACATTGGATTAGAATTCCATTATACCTGGAAAAAATTGGTACTCATTTGCATCTTAGTTTAGTTTGCATAGCATGTAGTTGCATTTCATTGTTTACTGTCATATGCATTGCTTAAGGGCAAGCAATAGTTTAAGTTTGGGGGTATTTGATAAGTAGGTTTCATACCTCATTATTGGATGTCAACTCACGAGAATTATGATCATATAAAGTAGTTTTTACTATGTTTTAGTTCATTTTATGTTTATTTTACAGTACTTGTAGTGGAACTCCTATGTCAAGGAAAGGCATGGAAAAAGAAAGAATGGAATGGATAAGCATGGTGGCATGAAGCTAGCAAAGACAAGGAAAGATGGATATATATTGATGAGGAACTGAAGTAGTGGATGAGTGCTATGCAGAAAAGAAAGGATAAAGAACAAACAATAAGTGAAGAAGAAAATGCAGAAGACAGTATGCAGTAGCCGTGCGGCCACACGGCTAATTAGGCATTACATCGTGCGCCTGCGCCCGTTTTACACTATGATCTCGCGCGACCGCGCGAGTCCTTCGCAGTCTGTTTTGTTGACTTTTTGTAATTTGAATTTTGAGCGGTTTAGGCTCAACTGAACAATGCTGGTTGGTACCAGACGGGTTTTACTTGAGTCTTTTATCAGTTTTCATGGAAGAATTAGGGTTCTTAAGTTTAACTAGGCTAGAGAGGTTGTGATCAATTTTTCATACATTTCTATATCCCCTCTTCAATTTGGTTATTCAATAATCAGTAGTTTCATTTTCTAGAGATTATTGGTGCTTTGGAACAAGCTTTGAACAGATTTTGCAACTGGGTTTAACAGATTTGTTTTATCATTTCTCTAACATCTCTTATTTTCATTGTTTAATTCCATGTGTTGCTTCGGTCCCATAATGGCTTTTGGTTCAAAAACGAACTAAACTCCATTATTGGATTCTAATGGATTTTGATATGTAGTCTAAACTTATATATATGATTGTTTGGTTGTATGTTTATCATTGGATTAACTATTATGATTGAGCGTAATGAATGAATGTTTGATCAACATTAGCCTTATATGCTTATATGGATTTGAAAAATGAAATATGAATATGGATAAAATCATAATGGCATATGTTTATGAGGCTGAGTTGTTTAGCTTTGTAATTCGTGAACCGAATAGAAATATATCGTTTTACTGTGTGTAGTACTGAAAGAGCCTATACTTTAATTCATTATTGCTTCAATTTCACATAGACATATAGTGATTTTGGTAATAGTGTCGCTTACATGATTTCTATCAAATGTGGAGGTTATGTGAATAGGTCATAGTTCATTGAAAAACGATTATGTCCACTTTTATGCTCTTGACTAGTTTTCCATGATAAGTATATAAACATTACATGATGGTTACAAGTTAGATGAAGTATTAAATGAAGTTAGAATCCCATTCTTTCCAAATTTGATTACATTATTTCAATATTATATTTTTATTCATTAATTAAATTTAGAATTAATTATAATTGTGAGTTATTCGTTAAAGCATATGAAAATAGTGAATTAGTTGATGTATGATAATTAAGATTTAAAACCTTTCTCCGTGGATCGATACTTTTCTTACTCTGTATTTCTTGTTGACCCATGTATGCTTGCATGAGTTAGAGTCCTCTTTGTTTGACTAAAAAGGAGGCAACATATGCCACATGATCCAGAATTCCTTTGATGATATCAATGAATTCTAGAGGATAGTATAGGGGTTGAATGCTCTATATTAGTATGAATAAAGGAGCATTTAAAGTTTGTAATATAACCTGTGGTATGTGTGAGCTAGTAGTATGTGTAAACTACTACGTTGTTTTGTACAACTCTTGTGAAATATAAATAAAACAAATATGTTTGTGTTATTCAAATTCTTATATGAATTTTTATTGTTGTTTTATATAGAATCATGCCACCAACTAGAAGACCCCAAAGAGAAATGAATAATGATGATAATTTTACCCAATAGTTAGTAGACCTTATGTTAGGAGATATGAATAGACCTATGAACCAAAACACATTTTTTAAACATTTCAAATTAATCGACCACCTGAATTTAAAGGTACATTAGAACCAGTCGATGAACAAATTTGGATTCCAAAAATAGAGAAATTTTTCCTAGTAACCAATGTCAATAATAATCAAAAGACCACTTTTGCAAACTTTTTCTTGAAAGGTGAGGCTAATTACTGGTGGGAATCAACTAAGGTTTGGGTAGAAAGGAAAATTGTTCCTTGGGATAGATTAAAAGAATTGTTCTTTGAAAACTATTTTTCCCAATCCCTAAAAGATCGTATGGAAGTAAAATTTTTAGAATTAAAACAAGGAGACCTGACTATAACTCAGTATACATCCAAGTTCAACGAACTGTCCAGGTTAGCTCCTTATCAGGTAACTACTGAACTTAGAAAGACTCGTAGGTACCAGGAAGGTTTGAAACCTCATATACGAAGTAAGTTGTCGGTACTTCAAATAAAGACTTTCTCTGAAATACTCGAGAAAGCTTCTATAGCTGAAAGTGAAAATGAAAGTCTTGCCAAATTTCACCAGGAAAAGAAGAGTCAAAATGAGAAAGGGAAACTTAGAACTGAAACCAGCTCATGTGGGTTTAATAATAAATGGAAATGGGATAATACTTTTTCCAACAACTCGGGGAAAAAGATGGGTAATAATAATAATAACTTAGTAATAATAACATTAAACCTTGTTCTACGTGTGGAAAGAAACATAAAGGAGTATGTTTCCATAGTAAATGTTATAATTATGGACAATCAGGACATCTTTCTCCACAGTGTCCTCTTCCAAATAAAAATAAATGTTTTAACTGTGGTTCGTCTGACCATTTCTCAAAGAATTATCCTAAACCCAAGAACCAAGGAGGAAAGGGGAATAGAGTACCGAAGAATAATAATATCATTCAACAGTAGCTGCAGTTGGAGTTTAGAATCTACCTACCGCTAGAAAATTTAATTAATATGTCGGTGAGGGATGATGTAGCTTCACAGGACGTGGTGACAGGTATCATCCCTATCAACACTTTAAATACATATGTGTTATTCGATTCTAGTGCTACATGTTCTTTTATGTCTAAAAGTTTTTCTAAAAACATGATTATACCATGTGAAAATTTAGACAAACCATTTTGTGTAGAAATTGAAAATAATGAAAAGATTTCGGTTTAAGACCATACATAAGAACTGTAGTGTAGTGATTAAAGGACACAATTTTGGGGTAGATATTGATGTGATAAAAATATGTACTGCAAGTGCACAGTGTCGAATTGAAGAACTGGCAAGTACAGGTCGAACCCACAGAGACTAGATTAATTCTTTAATATATCCTTAATTAATATTTTAGGCAAATTAGAAATAAAAATGGTGGAGAAGATTTTTTTAACTAAATTATGCAAACTATTAATTAATAATGCAAACTATTAATGAGAAAAGATACCTAGGAATCAGAATCCACCAAATATTAACATAATAAATAATTTCTTATTTCCTAAATCAATTCCCAAATTATTTCCCCTTCCCTTTAAAAATAATGATTCATATAATTAATATGGGCAAGCATAAGTTATGAAAAATTCACAGATTAACTATAACTTATCAAAACCTCGCAATCAATATAAAAATCATATGCAATTTATGCGGAGGAAAATATGAAGGTGAAAATAATTAGGCATTAATTTGGGAACGGAAAGAAAATATAGTTATGAAATATTTAGTTTCATCATAATCCTAGGTATTAGGAATTTAGCTAGCCATGGAATTAAAAACAAAAATAAATAATATTAGTTCTACTATTCGCATGAAATAAGAACAATAATTAAAAAGAGAATTTCTATAATATAAATAAAAGAAAGTTACAAATACTCCCTGACAGTATGTTCCACACGTGATTGGAATAAGAGAAAGGACAAACTCACAATATCTTACTCCTTCCTACACTAGTGAAAATCTGAGAAAAAGAAAATAAATAAGTGGTGCCTTTTTCTCTCAAACAAGTGGCCTATTTATAGGGAAAATAACTTTGAACCCTAATTTAGATTCATTGAACTTGGACACTTCGATCATTCCCTTTCCATGTAGAATTCAACTTCCTAGTAGCAATCAACTTCAAAAAGATCTTCTAGATAGACTTTTCTTTCTCTTGTTGGATTTGAATTGCACTAAGATTGTTCCACCTCTTTCCTTTTCCTTGTCAGATTCTTCTTGGACAATCCTTATATGAATAAGAGCATTAAATATTGCTTGATCACCAAGATTTTGACTTTATTGCAACAACTATTAAATCCTACAAAATAAAATAAAACATATTAATTTAATAAACTAATATAATTAAAAGGACAAAATTAGGGATAATAAAATATATGAATTACGTTTCTATCAAATACCCCCATACCTAGCTTTTGCTCGTCCTCGAGTAAAATAAAATAAAAAAAATAAAAATAAAACAAAAATTACAATACCCCATTTTCGTAGGAAACACGATTGCACTTAGCATGTGCAACAAGCCTTTAAACCCCAAGGTTACCCCAAGTGGACGAGTTGTGTCTCGTGAGGGTTTGCAGTGAATATACCCACAAAATTTAAAAATATTTTTAGGTTCAACAAATTATGAAATTGAAAGAAAACTTCTAAATATTTATGGGCATTATACATAAGCAAGATTAAATTCAAAATCACACTTTCACCTTATCAAAAATACTCGATCTTCATTTTAGATACCATCCTTCATTAAATCAATTTCATGTAATGCATGCATGTGTATGTGATGTAACTCTTAGTAGGGAATTTTATCATGAAAATCAAGCAAACACTTTTTTTCTTTGTCTTTCTTTTTTTCCTTCCTTTTCTCCATTTTTTTTTATTTTTATTCTTGACTTGTGCAATGTCTCATTTTCTTAGGCTTTTCAGAGTTACCCATGTAGAGCGAGCGTTGGACCAATAACTCCCAAACCAGATGGCTTTAGGGCACTAGGTGTAGAGACACCCCTAAGGATTTACTAACTCGAGTAACAAAGGCCACAAAATTAGACTAGTCAAGCTGCTTTTATCCATCATACTTTTCAGCGTGAATATCGATGCTTCCCGAGGCTTGGATACCCAGTTATTTCGTTTAATGGACATTGAAGCAGTTATTTATTTCTTATTTTTTTTCAACTTTTCTCAACTTCATTTTTTCATTCTTTCTTCTTTTCTTTTTCTTTTTTTCTTTGTTGAAATTACTCGAATCATGGTTTATACCCCACAACTAAGAATTAGTGCAAACGTGAAGTACAAAAATGCTTGTGAAATCAATTTCAAATCCAGAT
The DNA here is from genome assembly GCA_020205505.1 of Panax japonicus. Classification (NCBI taxonomy): domain Eukaryota; kingdom Viridiplantae; phylum Streptophyta; class Magnoliopsida; order Apiales; family Araliaceae; genus Panax; species Panax japonicus. Next base: position 32,192,402 of record CM035108.1, read on the forward strand.
GGTGTTTTGAACTAAGATTTCATATTTTATCAAAAATTCAAGAGTTCTAAATCTTTCAATCTCACTCATGCGCTTTGCTTCATAAACACTTATTAGAATTAATTCAATTCATAAAAAGTCAAACAATTTTTATTTATTTTTTAATTTTTTTTTTCTTAAAAAAAAAAATCTAACTAATATAAACAAACTCCCCCCAGACCTAAATCATGCATTGTCCTCAATGTATGCAAATGAAGAAAAGAGAACAAAGATATGAAAGAATTATACCTTGTGTGCGGGGCATTTGTTCTGCAAGAAGATGTGGTGAGAAAGAAAACAAATGTACATATCTACAAATTTTATGCATCCTAAAAACTATGCGACTGTAAATGATCAATGATACAAACAAGCAACCTAAAGTGGATTTCGTATGATTTTCAGGAGGTCTGGGTAATTGGAAATAGTTAGAATTTGCAACAGAAGAGCAATTGTGAGCATACCCGACTGATTCTTTTAAAATTGAGTCATGGAATGATAACGAAAAATGATAGTTCCTTTTGAAAAATTCTAACTTCATAAAATCTATCCAAACTTGCCATCTAAATTTGTTACTAAGGGGCACTAAAACATTTTCATCCTTTTGAATAATTGTTATACCAAGATGTTTAGATACCACTGGATTATCACATGCATTATTTGAAATGGGAGATATGATCTCATTATCTAAACATGGAAGATTATCATTGTCCACAACCTTTGGTTCATTTGTTAAATCATATTTAGTGTTTCTGGAAGACGCTTCGGATGGACCCATGATAGACATAAAATGATCATAAGAGGATTTAAGGTCAATTTGATTCTCTTGAAAATGCTCAAAATGCGTCAAACTTGATTCAATTATAGGTTCCAATCTAGAGTATGATTTTTGGGCTGTTGAGTCCAACATCTCATTGACCTCATTCAAGTATTCAATTTCATCCCAATTTTGACCAAAATGATTTAGACAAAAGTTAACAATTTCATCTTCCCCCGTAAGTTCATTTCCCGACATTTTCTGAATCATGTTCACTTCAACGGGTAGGTCAGAAAAATCACAAGGTTGCTTTCCCACATTAAATACATTTAAATCAATTGTCATGTTCCCAAATGTCAATTTCATTAGTCCATTTCTACAGTTGATTAACGCATTAGAAGTTGCTAGAAATGGTCTACCTAAAATTATAGGAATTTGACCCTTGGGATTGACAACAGGCTGGGTTTCAAGGACAACAAAGTCAACAGGAAAGACAAAATCACCAACCTTAATAAGTACATCTTCAACTATTCCTTTTGGCACTTTAATGGAACGGTCAGCTAATTGAAGTGTGACACTTGTCTTTTTCAACTCTCCTAAGCCTAAGGTTTCATACACAGAAAATGGTAACAGGTTCACACTAGCTCCTAAATCAAGCAAAGCCTTTTCAATTAATGTGTCACCTATGATGCATGAAATAGTAGGACAACCGGGGTCCTTATACTTTACTGGGACTTGACATGACAAGATAGAACTCACATGGGCTGTTAGAAAAGCTTTCTTAGGAACATGAGTGGTTCTTTTATGTGTGCACAAATCTTTTAGACATTTAGCATATGAGGGAACTTGTTGAATGGCATCTAGAAGAGGAATGTTAATTTTCACTTGTTTGAACACTTCTAGAATTTTGTCCAACTGGGCCGACTGCTTGTTTGAAATAAGTCTTTGAGGGAATGGGGCTTTTGGTTTAAAGACTTTTTCATTTAATTCAGAAGAATTGGTTTGATCATTTTTTGACACAAGCTTAGTAGATGGAACTACTGACTCAAAGTTTGTGGCCTTTTCTGGCTGGACTGACTTTGAAGATGGATTGTTAGATTCAACGTTTAAAATTTTCTCTTCTTCATTATCAATGCCAGCATGATAATTTTCAGACCCTAAAGAAATTACAGAATTCACATGATTGATTTGGTTGTTTTCAAGTGAATTAACATGATAAGGTTTTTGAGTAGGGACTAAAAATTTTGGATTGGTCTCGGGTTGACTAGGAAGTTTCCCCTTCTCTCTTTCACTAACTGCAGTGGCCAATTGACTCATTTGGATCTCTAAGCGAGAAATGGCTTGGGTAGTGTTTTGCATGAAATTGTTAGTGCCTTGCATGAAATTATTTAAATTATTATGAGATTTCATTAAAGTTTCTATGCTCTTCTCTAAAACGTTAAGTCTCTTCTCACTTTCATTAGAAAAACCTGGTGGACCATATTGGGTTGTTGAACTTGAATTTTGGTATGAACCAGGGTTTGGCTTTTGGTAAGGTGGAAAAGATTGATTTAGAGACTGATTGACCTGATTTGAAAAATTATTTGGGTAGGGTCCTTGGTTCCTTGCAAAATTAGGATGATTCCTCCAACCAGGATTATTAGTGGGTGCAAATGGGTCATTCCTAGGTCGTTGAAACATTGCATTGACTTGTTCATATTCTTCAAATTGGGTTATGACTCTAGGACATTCCTCAATCGCATGGCTTGGTGAATTACACTTTAGACACAAAGGTGTAGGTGTTGAGACTTGATTCACGTGTGATCCCCTAGTTTCTAAATCTTCAAGTCTTTTAAGTACACCAGCCAACTTAACTTCTGTAGCAATTGAATTGTCAATTGTATGAACACCCCTAGATGAACTAGGTTTATCGGTCTCTCGGGTGGTTTCCCATTGCATGGTTTTTTCTGCTAAGTCTTCTAAAAACTCCCAAGCTTTTTCCTCATCATTATTCAAAAAATCCCCTTGACACATTGACTCTAACATTGTTTTAGTGGGATAGTCTAAACCTTCGTAAGCTATTTGACACAATCTCCATTTTTCAATTCCGTGGTGTGGGCACTGGGATAACAAATTTTTAAATCTATCAAAATATTTCCAAAAGGACTCTTTTTCAAGTTGGCAAAATTGATGAATTGCAGTCCGAATTTTAGCAGTTTTATGATTTGGAAAATATTTTTTTAGAAATGTAACAACAAATCCCTCCCAAGTTGATATGGAATTATTTGGTAGGCTATATAACCATTTTTTTGCATTATCTTTTAAAGCAAATGTTATAAATCTTAGCCTAATTGAGTCATCAGACAATTGTTGAATTTTCATTAAGGCACAAACTTCCTCAAATTCCTGAATAAATAAATATGCATCTTCTATCCCCGTAAACCTAGGTAACATATTTATAAAATGTGGCTTAAGTTCAAAATTATTACCAGTTACTGGTGGTAGACTAATACATGAAGGTTGGGCAGAGCGGGAAGGATAACATCGATCCCTTAAAGAAACAGTTTGGGCGCCCTCCATTTTTGTTAAAGTGAGATCTTTTAAAGTGAAATCCAAAAAATCATGTTTTCTCACTAATCGGGATGTTTCGTCCCTTATCCACACTTTTTGCATACACTAAATAACAAATAATCAGATAAGCACAAAAAAAAAATTAAAAAAAAAATTTACTTCTAAGGTTAACCTAAATAAAATCTAGACAGCTCCTAACTGTTCCAAGTTACACCGCAAGGTCCACCAAATTCGAAATTAATCACACCACTAGCCAGGTAAGTGTAAGAAAGGTGGGAGTCTCTCCGTAGAAACGGTGACTAATTGAATAACCACACAATCTTTAGGCGTATACCTTTTGAACCACTTGCCTAGACACCAGTAGTTTGATTAATTTAAAATTCAGACTCCTCTTGGAGTTTCTTGTCCTAATTGAGCTCGGGAGTCCTAGGGGCCAACGTCTACTTGATTTTATTAGGTCATGGTCATGCACAATGTAAATTGGGTTGTTTGTGGGCCAAGGAAGGGTGATGAAATCCCCACCTTATCTTGTTACAGGTTGTGCCCTTAATGTTAGATTAAAGATGAAAATGCACAAATAAAAAAAAATTATAAACAAATAAAATGTCCTAAAACTATGTGAATTACGAAAGAAGGAGAAATTTTGACGTACCTCAATCCTCCAGCAATCACCACAGTTTATATTTGACAAAAAAATAAAAAATAAAAAATAAAACCTAACAGGATGTGCTCTACGTGAGTGAATGCATGAATGCGACAAATAAAAAAAATATATAAAAAGAAAAAAACTAAACTACTATTTTTATTTTTTTTTATTTCAAAAAAAAATGGAGATACGAAGTACCGAAGAAAGCACAGCAACAAAATCTTTATCTTTTCGCTTCTTCGATCCGCTTCAATAATCCTGAAAAAAATGAGTTAAAACTAATTCGAATAAATAAAAATTAAGGAATAAATAAAAATTAATTCTAGTCCCCGGCAACGGCGCCAAAAACTTGATGTGATAAAAATATGTACTGCAAGTGCACAGTGTCGAATTGAAGAACTGGCAAGTACAGGTCGAACCCACAGAGACTAGATTAATTCTTTAATATATCCTTAATTAATATTTTAGGCAAATTAGAAATAAAAATGGTGGAGAAGATTTTTTTAACTAAATTATGCAAACTATTAATTAATAATGCAAACTATTAATGAGAAAAGATACCTAGGAATCAGAATCCACCAAATATTAACATAATAAATAATTTCTTATTTCCTAAATCAATTCCCAAATTATTTCCCCTTCCCTTTAAAAATAATGATTCATATAATTAATATGGGCAAGCATAAGTTATGAAAAATTCACAGATTAACTATAACTTATCAAAACCTCGCAATCAATATAAAAATCATATGCAATTTATGCGGAGGAAAATATGAAGGTGAAAATAATTAGGCATTAATTTAGGAACGGAAAGAAAATATAGTTATGAAATATTTAGTTTCATCATAATCCTAGGTATTAGGAATTTAGCTAGCCATGGAATTAAAAACAAAAATAAATAATATTAGTTCTACTATTCGCATGAAATAAGAACAATAATTAAAAAGAGAATTTCTATAATATAAATAAAAGAAAGTTACAAATACTCCCTGACAGTATGTTCCACACGTGATTGGAATAAGAGAAAGGACAAACTCACAATATCTTACTCCTTCCTACACTAGTGAAAATCTGAGAAAAAGAAAATAAATAAGTGGTGCCTTTTTCTCTCAAACAAGTGGCCTATTTATAGGGAAAATAACTTTGAACCCTAATTTAGATTCATTGAACTTGGACACTTCGATCATTCCCTTTCCATGTAGAATTCAACTTCCTAGTAGCAATCAACTTCAAAAAGATCTTCTAGATAGACTTTTCTTTCTCTTGTTGGATTTGAATTGCACTAAGATTGTTCCACCTCTTTCCTTTTCCTTGTCAGATTCTTCTTGGACAATCCTTATATGAATAAGAGCATTAAATATTGCTTGATCACCAAGATTTTGACTTTATTGCAACAACTATTAAATCCTACAAAATAAAATAAAACATATTAATTTAATAAACTAATATAATTAAAAGGACAAAATTAGGGATAATAAAATATATGAATTACGTTTCTATCAGATATTATACCAATCAAATTGGGAGAATTTGATGTAATTTTAGGAAGGGATTGGTTGGTTAACCATAACGCAATGATTGATTGTCATCAAAAACTTATAAACCTTTTGACTGCATCGAAGTCAAAGGTACTGTTCAACGGAAGTTGTTCACCTAAGCAATCTCAATGTTTGACCATTGTTCAGGTAGAAAGATTACTTAGAAAGGGTTGTTTAGGATATTTGGCCTATATAGTTGATACTCGACAGGAAGGAGTAAAAATAGATCAAATACCTATAGTTAGGGATTTTTTCCGATGTATTTCCGGATGACTTACCAGGTTTACCTCCAGATAGGGAAATTGGGTTTGTCATTGATCTTGCACCAGGAACGACACCAGTTTCTAATGTACCGTACATAATGGCACCTGTAGTACTGAAAGACATACTTATACAATTACAGGAACTCTTAGATAAAATGTACATACAACCTAGTTTTTCACCCTGGGGAGCACCAGTATTGTTTGTAAAGAAGAAGGATGGAACTTTGAGGTTATGTATAGAATATAGAGAATAAAATAAGTTAACTATTAAAAATAAATATCCTTTACCAAGGATTGATGATTTTTTTGACCAATTAAAAGGGGCCAAACACTTTTCAAAGATTAACCTTAGAACATGTTATCATTAATTAAATGTAAGAAAGGAGGATGTGCCGAAAACAGCGTTTAGGACACGCTATGGTCATTATGAGTTTCTTATAATGTCTTTTGGATTGACAAATGCACCAGCAAAATTTATGGATTTAATGAATCGAGTGTTTAAACCATGCTTGGACAAATTTGTTGTAGTATTTATCGACGATATTCTGGTATACTCAAAAACACGGGAAGAGCATGCTGAACACTTGAGGGTCGTTTTGGAGATATTGTGAAAGGAACAATTTTATGCAAAGTTTTCCAAGTGTGAATTCTGGTTAAAGAGAGTTCAATTTTTAGGTCATGTAATTGACAAGAATAGAATAATTATAGATCCAACTAAGATTGAAATGGTTGTGAATTGGGAACAACCAACAACTCCAACAGAAGTAAGAAGTTTTCTAGGTTTAGCGGGTTATTATCGACGGTTTATAAAAGATTTTTCAAAAATATCAATCCCATTAACCAATTTAACTCGAAAGATGGTGAAATACGTCTAGACGGATAAATGTGAAGAGAGCTTTCAAGAGTTGAAGAAGTGATTGAGCATGGCTCCAGTATTGTCCTTACCAGATGATACATGAGGCCTTATAGTATTTAGTGACGCATCACAGAAAGGTTTAGGGTGTGTGCTGATGCAACATGGGAAAGTGATTGTCTATGCATCACGACAACTCAAAGATTATGAGAAGAGGTATCCTACTCATGACCTAGAGTTAGCTGCGATAGTTTTTGCTCTAAAGATTTGGAGACATTACTTGTATGGGGAGAAGTGCGAGATATATACCGATCATAAAAGTCTAAAATATATTTTTACACAAAAGGAGCTAAACTTAAGGTAGAGAAGGTGGTTAAAATTAATAAATAATTTTGATTGTGAAATCTTATATCATCCTGGTAAAGCTAATGTCGTAGTTGACGCATTGAGTAGAAAGAATCAAGAAAAGTTGAACGTAATAACCACCAATGATAGGTTAATAAAGGATTTTGAAAACCTAGAAATTGAGGTGGAATGTCCAACTACCTCTACCCAAAAGTTATTCATTATAGAGGGAGTTTCGTCTCTACTTGATAAATTCAAAGAGATACAGGGAAAAGATAAAGAATGTCAGAAGTATAAGTCTAATATAACACATATTAAGTATAACAAATTTAGAATATATAAGGATGGGATAATTATAAGATATGAAGATAGAATTTGGGTTCCGTTAAATCAAGACTTAAAAGAAATCTTAAGCGAAGCTCATAATTCTAAATTTGCAATTCATCCTGACAGTACTAAAATGTATAAGGACTTAAGTTGACACTTTTGGTGGTCGAATATAAAAAGAGATATAGCTGAATGGGTAAGAAAATGTCTCACGTGTCAAAGGGTTATGGCTGAGCATCAAAAGCCGAGTGGTTTACTTCAACCCTTACCAATTCTCGAGTGGAAGTGGGAACATATAATCATGGACTTTGTTGTAGGCCTTCCAGTTACACAAAAGGGCCATAATGCCATTTGTGTAATAGTTGACCGTTAAACCAAATTAGCTCACTTTTTACCTATTAAAGTTACTCATAACTTAGACAGCCTTGGCAAGTTGTAAATTAATGAAATTATCTATAGGCATGGAGTGCTTGTTTCTATAGTATCAGATCGAGATCCATGTTTTACTTCAAATTTTTTGAAAAGTCTTCAGAAACACTTAAGAACATAATTAAGATTGAGTACATCTTATCACCCTCGGACTGATGGACAGAGTGAAAGAACCATACAAACATTAGAGGATATGTTGAGAACATGTATCATAGACTTCAAAGGAAGTTGGGAAGATCAGTTACCTTTGGTAGAATTTGCTTATAACAATAGTTATCATGCTAGCATAGGTATGCCACCCTATGAAGCCTTATATGGGAGAAAATGTAGAACACCTTTGTGTTGGAATGAGGTCGAGGAAAGACAAATGCTAGGACCTGAAATAATTCAACAAACTACTGAAAGCATCAGAATTATACGTGAACGATTACAAGCATCTCAAGATCGGAAAAGGAAATACGTTGATCCACATCGTCAACAACGAAACTTTAGCATAGGAAGTCATGTGTTATTGAAAGTATCTCCTTAGAAAGGCAAGATACGATTTGGCAAGAAAGGAAAACTAAGTCCAAGATTTATGAAATAGCACTACCTCCTGAGTTGAACCATATTCATAATTTGTTTCATGTGTCCGTATTATGACCATACAAACATGATTATAAACATGTTATAAATTATGAGATAATCCAAATCGACGAAGATCTTTCTTATGTAGAAGAACATGTGCAAATCGTTGACCGTAATGAGCAAGTCCTGAGAAATAAAGTTATAGCATCGGTCAAAGTGAGCTGGAGAAATCAAAACGTTAAAGAGGCTACATGGGAACTCGAAGATAAAATGAGAGAACTATCCCCATCCTTCTACTTAACTTGTACTGTAATTTCGAGGAAGAAATTCTTCTTAATAGGGGTGAATATAAAAACTCAAAACCCTAATAAGACTCGGATATGTAAAATTCAATTATATTAATAAAATCTCTCCATTCTGAAAGTGTTATATGTTAATATATACTCTGTTTAACAAATTTGGTCAAATAAAATTTTGTCCGAAAATTGACGTGCTTGACACCTCGTACTTAAAAATTTTCTTTCGAAAACGAACTTTTCGGTATATTTTTTTGGACAAGCTGCTTTGTCATGCTTACACTGACAAAACGCTTTGTCGTGCTTGTTAGGATTAGTGGGAAAGCTAGGTTAGTAACCCTAGATTAACAAATCTTAACCCTAATTAACAAAACCTAACCTTAATTTGTAAACTAAACCCTAATTAGCTAAATTAACCCTAATTAGGTTATCCTAAAACCTAATAATGATTACTAGAACTCAATTAGGTACTAATAAACATCATTAAACAACCCTAATCATTAAAAACGTAGTCAAGATTAGTAAAAATTAGAGCATAATTAAGCTACTAATTTGGTCAAGAAGTTCACAAGTAGGTTATGAATTAGCCTCATAAGTCCCAAAACCTCACATGACATGCTTCCAAACTCCCAAGCACCAGAAGAGTCATAGATCAAATCTTTTAGGAGGCAAGTAGGTGGGAAAATGACCAAAAAGCCATGTTGAAGAATTCTAAAAAAGGAGACCCAAGCTCAGTGTAAACTCACGAATTCTATAAGCCTAGACACTCTTATAAATATACGAAATCAAGCCTGGGTGATAGAAATAACTAATTCAGAAGCTAGAATCCAAAATCAAGCATGAAAGGTGCAAACCCTAATTCATAGCTAGATCTTTGATGCTTTGATAAATTTGTTGTTTATATGTTTAGAATTATGTATTAGTATGTTAGAAAGTATGTTAGGTTGATAGAGCATGTTTTCATAACATCTAGATGTCTTAATTAAGTGTTTTTAGTAATCTGGGAATTTTGAAAATCAAGCCTGATAGTCGAATATTAGAGCTTGTATATTCATATGTGTTTATGATTAGGTCTGTTATTTGTATATTATTTGTAGCCTGATAGTAGGTCTTTAATCTGGAAAAGAAAACAGGTTCTTTAGAACCATATATTGCAAGTTATTGGTGGTCATAGGTGGTTGACTGATCACAAAGTTCTGTTTTTTGGGTTACCCAAAAAACCCAAAAACAGTTTGAGCCGTCTACTTTGACCAGCCTTTTGATTGCTTTCAGTTTGTTATTTTTGTAACATTTTGTGATAGACTAATACCCTAATATATATACTACATATCCATGGTCTTAAATTACTTAAACAACTCATTGGATTACTGGAATTAATGGTCTAAAGTCGTTGACCGAGCTTGACCATGTTTTCTGGGTTACCTAGAAAACTAATGAACACGAAGAACAGTTGTTGGTTGTACTTTGACCAACTTAGATCAAGACCTTATTATCATTCTTTGTCCAAACCAATGTTATATATATGTACCTTAACATATATACTACATGTTACAACAAACACAACCCAAATCTATTACATAAAATCAGAGATATTGAAGCCACAAAATTGTTGACCGACCATGACCAATGTTCTGGGTTACCCAGAAACTCAAGAACAACTCTGACAGTGACTTTGTGCCTCTATAACTTCTTATTATATGTAGATTAAAGCATGAAATTAGGCTTATGTTGTACTACTGTACGATTACTATAACACCAACTCTTATCCAAACTCAGAATCATAAACCATAGCGAGATAGATTGAGGTCAAATTGGTCTCTCGACCATGACTGGCCGGAAACCCAGAAGCTCAAGAACGCCTATAACGGTACTTCCTTTCACTATAGGGCATTAGCGATAGACAAAAAATTATTTGTTTGAAATTAAATTATAAAAATTAAAAATAATTAATAATAAATACCAAACACAATTTTAAAAATTATAATAAGTTATTATAATTAATTTCTAATATTTGTACATAAATTCAATAAATATTTTATTTTATTTGTATATTATTAATAATTAATTTAATAATAAAAGAATTAGAATAATTACTTATAAATACTAAATAATTATTGAAAAATAATATTAATGATATAAAATCATAATAAATGGATATAAATTATTTAAAAATAATAAACAAAGTTTTTTTAAAAAATTCTAATTAAATATTAAGTATTTAACAATAGAAAAAAATGGTTTAAAAATCATTTAAAGGATAAATAAATATTTAAAAATTATTATAAGCTTCTAGAAATTATTATAAGGTATATATAAATTATCTAAATAAATAATAAAGCTTATAAATAAAATTTAGTTGATTTATCAACTTATTTAATATTCAGTAAAGACATTAAACAGCGAAACTCTATCAAATCTAACCCGAACTTATGTAAATATTGTATTTAAGTATTGTTATCAATATTAACGTATTAGATTTATATGAATGAACATCGTAGGTGTTTATTAAACGAATCGAGTAACATAACTTGACTGATCTACGCTCAGGCAAGTTTTCTTTAACCCTAACTACTTACGCAAATTTCTCAAACCCTGTTTATTCGTTAAACAAGATTTTTATCTTGATATACTGTTGATATGATATACTACACCTACATTTGAATTACCTCTCAATGTAAAGTTATTGTTATAGCTTCAACATAACTAAGAAATGAATTATTTATTCATATAATATTGTTTATTAAGCATAAATTGTTGTTTCAAACCAAATTATTTTGGTAAGACATCATATACTAAAGTTGGGTATAACGTAAGGGATCAATATTCGGTCGATAATATATTGACATTAATTTGGGTGCATTTGAGCACTGGTAGGATGAGATGCATACTCCTAGGATATTAAATAGGTTGATCCTCTATTTCATATCTAAAACAAAGTTTCTAAGTCTGTGTGACTGACAGAAATAAAAATCTAAAAAATGGTAACAATTATCAGTCGAATTTTGAATTGTTATACTTCTTCAAATCATATATTGTTATAAATATAAAATCTGCTGAGCATGTCATAGCTCACCCCTTGTAAATTATTCCCTTTGCAGTATTAGATGGTAACCTAGGAACATATGGAGTAGACAAAGGGAAGTGTCCCTGCTAGACTAGGTTATATTCATGTCTAGTTAAATACATTGTAATAAGAAACTCTTTACGAGAATCATGTAATCGAGCCTTAATATTTATGATATATAACAAATTTTATTTCCGCAACCGTGTTTTCTTATATATATAGATGTAATTAAGAATTCTTCAAATCTAGTTTGAGATCCTTGGGAACTATTTATCTAAGTGAAGGTATTGATAGCATGGATTGTTCATGTTGCTATTAATACTCTGAATTTTGGTTAGATAGTTACTATCGATACGATAGTGTAAATTCGCATGGCATAGACTATACATCTGGATGAGGGTATCTGTAATATGGATTGTTCATGTTATTATTGGTACTCTGAATTTTGGATAGATTGATTCTATTCACATATACAGTTCATATATCCAAGTGAGGGTATCCAAACACAGTAATAGTTCTCTTGAGAATTATATTCTATTATGGGATACTGTGAATCTTGGATCTATGGGAATTATATCTGATAGTCACTCAATTTGATATAAGCATAAAATCAGATACCATGGGAGTATAGATTTAAATGCTTTATATTTTGATTCGTAGTAAGCACCATATTGAATATCGTTGGAGTATAGATATGGGGGCATTGCAAACATAGTAACACATACTACCACAGGATTTACAGGTACATTCGCTATATTCTGGTTAAAAGCAGTCGTTAATAAATTAACGAACTCTTGCATCGGGTTAACCGGTCCTCCTTCCGGTTGATTCATGTTTGCGTCTTGATTTATTGTCTTCTTCTTGGAGGCATCTTTTTGTTAAAATAAATAACACTTCATTATTACTTTCTTCTTGTTAGTTAGTTATTATTCATTTATTAAACAATAACTCATACTCATTGAACAACATGTTCCATAAAAGGCTTATATTGATTCGTTCTTCCTTGTAGTATAATATTACATTGTTCATCATTACACAGCCTTAGCTAATTACATTACTATCCTGCCATTGCTTTCCAAAAATTAGGATTTAAAAAAGACTACCCTTTGATATACAAAAGATGGTTTTATGTCACTACTTAGATACAACATATTTATATATCTATTCTACTCTAGTTATTAACTAGATTACATCTGCCTTACAACATTCTCATAATCTGTATTAGCAAGACCGACTATCACATCTTGGTTGATAGTATACCGGGTCTACCTTGTCCCCACAGGATACTCAGCCACTTACCGCTGAAAATCCCTATAAGAACTCCTATATATATAGGACATAATACTAACTTTCTTCTTCTTGGTCTTTAGCTCCTGTCTGAGCTCAAGGACCTCGTGTTTCAGCTCATGGACCTTATCGTTGGCTAAAACCTTCTCACCGTGCTCTTCTTCCCACATTGACTCCGTATTTTTCTTGTCCTCTAAGAGGTCATGGAGCTCCTCCTTCAACTCTTTCACCTCCTTCATATACTGGATATTTCTATTCAATATTATTATAAACAACGCCTTCATTGACTCCCCTGAAGTCATCTCTTCTATAGTTGCTACCGGGTTAAACGATACCACCTCCACCACCTCTTCTGATATGCCATCAAACAAAGACATAAAGTCTAAGTTTTTCGAGTCTCCTGACTCAATCACCACCACTTCTGGAAACTATGTTACAGGTGTCGGTAAAATCTCTACTTGATTCACAGACTCCTCACTAATGACATGTATATCTTTATACATCACATTATCTCCTGACAACTACAATAAAACAATTTAGTTTTATTAGTAAACATCATTAGCATAGTAAAAACACGTATCACATTTAAGGCATTTTTAGGATTAATTTCATCTTTTACTTCTTTAACTCTTCTTAAGGTTATGAATTAAGGTTCTTTCCCCCCTTAAGTTTTATAACCTATTGCTTTGATACCAACCTGTGACGCCCCAAATTTGGGTATCTTTCAACCTGACAGATGGTGCTATACAATACTACCATTCACACATACATTCAATTAAAATAACTCAAAAGAATGAATATGTCTTACTTATATTCCAAAACAATATTCCCTTTCCCAGGTTCTTTATAACCATTACATATATTCCTTGTCTTAATATCAAAAAATTATAACATTAATCATATACTATTACATAGACAGCTTAGTGGTCTACCTTAGCCTTTCTTTTATCCTTATTCTATCCTTCAAGTCGTTCAGTCTTAGCGACATTCATATGGTTCAAGGAAGAGTGAGCATAACTAGCTCAACAAGTATGATAATTTTATTAAACAACATGTTTGAATCACACGAATTGTATATCTTCTATAACTGAAGCAATAGTTATAAAGTACTATTGATAATTCAAAATAGCACTTCTCTTTTCTTTAAAATATTTTACAATGAACAAAGTCATTAAACATAAATAGTGGTCCAAGACCTTGAGCATTTCATTCTTTTCTTGAAAAAGACAACCCGACACCAAGTCAGTAAGTCCGGTATATCTTACGAGCACGTCTAGGTGATCAGCCAATAGTACTGTATGTTGTACAACACTTCTTCTAGTAAACGCATTTACATTTAAGTTTTAGCAACCTCACGTGCCTGTCGTTTGACGAAAAAACATTTTTTTTATTCATACTCAGTCTTTCTTTGAAATCCATACCAAAACAGTTTGGCAATCGATAGCAACATTGATAACATTTCGATAGATTATAAGAAATCCATTAAATGCATTAAGTCTAGCCGAAGGAATTGGTTTTGACTTCATTATTCATCAATTCATACATAAGATACATGAATCATAAAGTATGTCCAGAATGAACATAGACAAGGGTAAGAACACTTGCCTTCAGTGTCTTCTACATATTATATACTTTTCCTTTTGAGTCTTTAAGGATTCTACAATGCATAATCACATAACATACCACATTAGGTCATAATCAATCATGTATGGTCCCTAACGTATCTTACCCTTCTTCTCAATCTAATAGTTCATTAGATTTGTTAACATTGGTTACAGTTATTGCATTGTTTTACATTTACGTTCAAGAAATCTTTCTTCAATATTTAGTTGTAATTCTTAAGGTTGTAATCATCTTTAAGGATGTTACTTCAAGTTAATTAAGTAAATACTTCATCATCAATAAATTACTTTCAATTTACATTCATGTTCCTTATTTATTGTCTCCTTTCTAGTGCTGGCGCTGCGGCGCCAGCTTTCTATACAAGACTCGTGTTGCTGTGCCACTGTGCAGTATCTGATGGTCCGGCCTGGCGCTCGACGCTAAGCTTGGTACTAACTGTCGCACTGCGGCGCCACTCAGCAGTGGGTGATGGCTTAGCCTTGGCATTGCGGCGCCACTTGCAAAGGCTTCGGTCGCGCTGCAGCGCCGACCCTGAGCCTTAGATGGCTTTGACAGTTTTCTTGTTCTATGAATTTCTCGGGCAAATAACTTATTCATTTAAGTCTGAATTGGCTCGTTCAAAAGGCGTTAGCTCACATCACATGCTTTATGTATTTATTTAAGAATTTTATATTTTTGAATCCGTTAACACGGAATTCACCATTTAAGTCCTTTATTAAAAAAACGATAATCGTTAGTGAACGTTCATAGCTCATTTCTTCGTTCTAAGTCAAAATTTGGCCATTTTTGAGTCTGCAACTCTAAAATGCAAACTTAGACTATTCTCCATCAAAAATCAACGTTTCTGAGTTAAATAGTGACTTTTAACTTCCATTCCGAGAATTTTACGATTTCGACGATTATCATCTAATCTCGTAAATTTCGTCATAACTTCGTTACTTGAGATTTTTACACCATTCCAAATGGATTCATTCCATTAACATAACATATGTTATCTAAACATACAAATGATGGTTTTAAACTTGTCCATCAACAACAACATTACAATTCTTTAATGTTCTTCAGTGGTTCATAACTTTTATACTTATGATTTCACTTTCAACATGGTTCATTAAGGTTTACTTCTATTACTAAACATCCTTATACTCCTTATGAAGACTGTACCACCAATACTCACTTCTCTATGATAACTATGATGAAGAGATGGAGATTAATGGTTAGGGATCATTACCTTTGATGTTCTAAACTTGGTTCTTCTTCTTTCTTCTTGAATTATCAAAGACTAACCGTGAGAGCCCCGAATCCGGGTCCCAAATCACCACGGATTCGGTTCAATCATTCTATCACTATTTGCGGAAGATATAAATATAAATTATTTATACAGTACACTTTACACACTATTCTCCAAAATCGAGTAACCATAACTTATACACAAATCATAAACTATCTAACACATAACATTATTATTCAACTATACTATTACAAACTAGCCGCACATTTTATCCCAAGCTGAACTTGGCATTATCCTTTTTCCTGTATCTGAACGCATTCGCCTTATCTGCAATGTTTATCATGATATAGTAAGGGTGGGCATGAAAGTTGCCCAGCAAGTTTAAATACAATTTAAGGATATATCATAATAGAAAGAGTCTGAATAATAAGCTGGCTATAATTCATCAATATAATTGAGAACTAGCACGAATAAACTTTTACTGAACAAGTATTGAACATGAACAAATATATCTGGACCAACTGGTAATGAAGGTGATCAGCCTTTCATACCTAACTTATACATGCAATATGTACAGAGTACAATTATCCATGGCAATCAGCAATGATTAACCATAAGCATATCTGAATGAAATAACTCTTAGTAGAGTTAAGTAAAACTTTTCTGAACCATTGATTACCGCTACGCAATTTATAACACTTTATTCGAAGACCTAATATTAGTAATATAGATCTCCAATATTAGAATAATATCATCACAATATAATACTATTATATATATACCCATAAAATAACCTAAACACATAACACATAATCCTATCAGTCTACAATACACATAAGACTTAGTAACAGGTTAAACTATTTCAGTCTGACTTGAAATCGACACAATTCGATCATCCCGACGGTCTAATCTAACAAATATCGAGTTTAAGTTCAATTAAACTCTGCCTAAACACTTAACAATTTTCATAGATAAGTTTCTTAGCAATCAAAATAATTTCCATAGGCTCATAATAATTTTCAAATAATTATTACCATTTATCATGATTTTTCGATCATTAATATTGTATTTATATTATATAAATACCACAAAATTCCTTAATCATTAATATTTATTTATTATTAAATATTAATAAAAATTATTACATAATATTATAATATATTTATAATATCACAAAGTATTTTTAATACTTTAAAATCATATTTATATGATTTTTAAACAGCTAAATTCATTTTCCGATAATTGCTATTAATAATAAAATATTAAAACCATTTTTAAATAATTTATTTAATATTATTATTAAATAAATAAATACCTTTTATATTCCAAAAATATTAAATATTTTTGAAATATACTCAAAATAATTAAAAACTATTTTTCAAGTTTTAAAATAAATTTTTTGAATTTATTATATATTTTTAATAATTAAAATCTTTTTTTTTCTATTTATTTAATTAATATAATTATTTTTCTAATTAAACTGTCGCTATAGGGACTTTAGGTGACAAATCCATTGCTGATTGTGTTCTTGGGATGTTCTTGAGCAAACCCAGAAACTCAAGTCAGTGTTCGAGTTAGTGGGTTTGACCATCATTTAATCTTAGATCTTAGTATTTTCTGGGCAGTCTAAGGTATCGATGATGAAGTATAAATGTAATACTACAACTAGAAACTAATTCCATATCCAACCTATATCATATTTGTAAGATCTAATCGACAAAAAACCTTGTCAGACACGTTCTTCAATTTCTGGGTTTTCCAGAAATTGAAGAACAGTCTAAGTGCTATATTTTAGTCCCTAAATCATTGTTTTCCCGGCTTGGGTTTTATGATTTATTAGTTCAATCGTGTAGTTAGTGTTTCAAGGCACAACAACCAATCAATAGATCAACTTAACAACATCCAAAAAGTGAGATCTAGCCGGTCAAACTACTGTCAGAAATTTTGTTCTTGAAGATTCTGGGTTTTCCAAAATCTTCATCCGGGTAGATTGGCCAACCTAGTTTGACCAAGATTGTCTACAATTATGTTAATGATCTGGGTGAATTAAAGTCTTCAGCATGTAGTCTTTATGGCAGGCTATACGATCAAACCAACAACATAGTCAAAACATCAAATAACAGCAAGATCTAAGCTACAGAAAACGTTGTCAGACCTGTTCTTCATTTCTGGGTTTTCCAGAAATGAAGAACATCTGCAGGGTCTCACTTCGAGCCTTTGAATCTATGATTTCCAGGCTCGGTGAGTGTGATCTAATAGTTCAGTCTTGTAGAGGAGATGTCAGGCTACAATAATATATCAACAGGTCGGTCTAACAACAACATGTTTCAGAAATAAAGGTTGGTCAAACTACTGGTCAGGAAACATGTCTTGAAAATTCTGGGTTACCCAGATCTTCATAAGGCCAGTTGGTCAATGGTGGTTTGACCTTAATTATATTCAGTTCTGATGTTAATTTATGCGATCTAGTACCATAAAAGTGTAGTCCATATAGCTGTCTATAACATTAAACCAACAACATAACACAAACACTAAAAACAAGCAAGATCTAGAGCCTGCAATATCGTTGTCAGATAGGATCTGGGTTTCTGGGTTGCCCAGAAACCCTTTCTCGTGACCGGTCAACGCAGTTTGACTGCCTATAACATACGATCTAGACATGCTATGACCCTGATTCAAGTTGCAGAACGAAGAAAACATAGCAAAGAACAGATTCATAACGTAAAACACCACTATCACTTAACACATAAAGATCTATGAGCCCTGACTTATGGCTGTCAGGCCAAAAAATTCTAGTTTTCCAGATCTCTATAAACTTTGATTTTGAGCATCTAAATGATATGGATCTAGGTTTTGGCAACCCAGATCATCAAATGACACCCTCTAACATATATCTAACCAACAAACAACAACATCAAACATCAGATCTAAGGATTTCAAAATTTAGGGTTCTTATACCTTTGATGCTTTGATTCATGAACTGATCATTGATGATCTGATCTTGCCAAGCTATGAACTGATATTAGCTTATCTTACCACTCTCTCTCACTCTATATTTCGGATTTAGAAGAGAGAGAAAAGGGTTGGAGAGAATGAAAATTAAAGTGTACATTTTCTCTTTCTTAATCTATATAATAGATATGATTCAAGATATTTGCTAGCAAGTTGTGGCTGATCTTTGAACATATAGCTAGGTCTAGAGTTAGAGTACTTTACCAACTCATTTTAGTGCTAGATCTATAAGCAATCTACTAAATAATGCAATAAGGGTAAACTAGTCATTTCCATACCATTTTATTTCTAGAATTGTCATTTGTTGCAAACCCTTAGGGTTAAAACCTATGTTTTCCACAATTCACATTTTAGGATTTCTAAATTAGGGTTTTCAAAAATGAAAATTAATATTTTTAAATTATAATTAGAGTTTCCTAATTACGGTATACTTTCCTAATCACATTAGGACTAACATAAATTAGGATTAATATTTGGCAAAAAGCACCTTTTGGCCACTGTGGTTATAGTGATTTAACGAATTAGCCACTGTACTTTTAAAATATTCAATTAGCCCACTAAACTTTTTAAAAATTAACAATCAACCCATTCCGTCCAAAAAAATTGGACGGACGTTAACAGCTGGCTTTTAAAAAAAAATAAAATGATGTGGTAATTACGTGGCAACAGATTTTAAAAAAATTAATGTTGATGTGGCAAAAAATACATAATATTCATTTTAAAGTTTTAAAAATAGCAAAAATATAATAAAATAAAACAGATTTTTTTTAAAAATATTATTTTTTAATAAAACAGATTTTTTTTTAAAAACATAATTTTTTAAAAAAACATAATTGTTTTTTAAAAAATATAATTTTTTTTATAAAAACGGAACTTTTGTAAAAAATAGATTTTTTTTTAAAAAATTTAAAAAACAGATTTTTT
Organism: Panax japonicus; assembly: GCA_020205505.1. NCBI lineage: Eukaryota > Viridiplantae > Streptophyta > Magnoliopsida > Apiales > Araliaceae > Panax > Panax japonicus. The sequence continues at coordinate 32,212,129 of CM035108.1, forward strand.
TTAAAAATATTATTTTTAATAAAAACAGATTTGTTTAAAAAACATAATTTTTTAAAAAAATATAAATTTTTTTTAAAAACGGAACTTTTGTAAAAAAAAGATTTTTTTAAAAAAAAATTAAAAAGCAGATTTTACAAATTTTTTTAAAAACAGTTTTTTTTTAAAAACAATTTTTTTTAAAAACAGATTTTTTTTTAAAAACAATTTTTTTTCCAAACAGATATTTTTTAAAAAAAATTTTAAGAATCAAATTTTTTTTAAAAAAAAATTAAAAACAGATTTAAATTTTTAAAGTACAGATTTTTTAAAAAGCGTACTTTTTTTTAAAACACAATTTTTTTAAAAAACATATTTTTTTAAAAAAACATAATTTTTTTTTATAAAATACTTTTTTAAAAAATAGATTTTTTTAAAAAAAATACTTAATTTTTTTAAAAAAACAATTTTTTTTTAAAACGGATTTTTTTAAAAAAACAAATTTTTTTAAAAACAGATTTTACAAATTTTTAAAAAAAGAGATTTTTTTATAAAACAGATTTTAAAAAAAAAAATTTAATTATTTTTTTTAAAAAATTATTTTTTTAAAAAAAATTATGTTTTTTAAATAAAATAAGTTTTTTTTAAAAATTCTGTTTTTCAAAAAAAAGTACGTATTTTAAAAAAAATTGTTTTTTTAAAAAAATATTTTTTTTAAAAAAATTGTTTTTTTTAAAACAACTATTTTTAAAAAAAATTGTCAAATCTGTTTTTAAAAAAAAATTTAAAACAAATCTATTTTTTAATTTTTTTTCAAAAAATCTGTTTTTTTACAAATGTTTCGTTTTTTTAAAAAAATTATGTTTTTTTAAAAAATTATATTTTTTAAAAAAATCTGTTTTTATTAAAAATAATATTTTTTAAAAAAATCTGTTTTATTTTATTATATTTTTGTTATTTTTAAAACTTTAAAATGAATATTATGTATTTTTTGCCACGTCAGCATTAATTTTTTTAAAATCTGTTGCCACGTAATTACCACATCATTTTATTTTATTTTTAAAGCCAGCTGTTAACGTCCGTCCAATTTTTTGGACGGAATGGGTTGATTGTTAATTTTTAAAAAGTTTAGTGGGCTAATTGAATATTTTAAAAGCACAGTGGCTAATTCGTTAAATCACTATAACCACAGTGGCCAAAAGGTGCTTTTTGCCATTAATATTTCCTAATTAAGATTGCTAATTTAGCAATTTAATCCACATTTGTATATTAGGTTTCCTGACAGAATAATTAGGGTTTAAAAATTTGAAATTAGAGTTTGCTAATTAATTAAGCTTTACCCTAATTACTATTATAATTAATAACACTTCAGTACTATAATTATCCTTTAAGTTCCCAGATTAGGGTTTCAAATACCAGAAAATTGAAATTAGAGTTCCCAGATTTGATATTAGGGTTTTTTTTAATAATCAATTAGGGTTTCAAGTAATTCATTAGGGTTTTCCTTAATAAATTATAATTAATGACGTTTAAACCTTATACACAGCATTTAAATTCCAGAATTAGGGTTTTTAATTTCTAAATTAGGGTTTTAGATTCCCAGGATTGAAATTAGGGTTTCTGAACCGATTTCTAGGGTTTCTTATCAGACGTTAGGATTTTCTAACTGAACGTTGACGTTCTTAATAATATTAGGGTTTGACACTAATAAAATTTATATGGTCAACCCTTGACCCTGAACCACATACTGTGCACACATAATACCATATTCACAGAACATAAACACATATACACTTAATCCTGAATAATTCACCTAAATCCTTCAAAGAATTTTGAAATCCTCAAAATTTCTTCCCAAAAATATCAAACGTATACACTCATTTTCTGTCTAGGTCTATTATTTGACCTTAAATCCATCATTTAAGATTTTAATAAATTGTCTAATTTCTCGGGTTGTCACATTCACCCCTTCTTCTAAGAATTTTATCCCCGAAATTCACATTATACCTTACACCATACTGCTTACACCATTCACACATATCACCACATGCTACCCAATACATCACTCACAAGAGTAAAAGTTTTCAAATTAAGCTGAGGGGTCATATAGACCATGAACACATAGTTTTAACGGTATTCATACCACAAAATAATACATTACTTAGTATGTTTACAATCATAAAGAAGGTAAACTATCGTTTCTAGTACTTTAGGTGATTAGCCTATCGTACTCTTACGTCATGCATAACGTATTAATCATATCTAGCGAATATTTACGCTACTTGATTGGATTATTTATCCAAACAACATAGTTCACCTCAGTCTTATCATAGGATTCCGCACCAAAACAATTTGGTTCGGGAAATTTCTTTCACTGAACACTTAGAGTTTTCATAAACATTAGTCTAGCTGAATCGAATAGCATAGAATCATATCAATAATTCAATTCAATCGAATTATTTAGGTGTAGCCAAAACCTGTTGGAAAATTAAAATTTTTGAAAATATTTTTGATAATGACGTCATGATGTCGTACTGTATTAACAGTCCGTTTGAGGATGCCGTCATCGTATGACTTTGTCATAACACATCGTACAATAGTGGAACAATGACTTTAGATCAATTCAAACTAAGCATTTCTGTATTTATAACTTTGTCAACTTTTTATCATCTCTGTACCAGGTTACATGGTACATGAATGATAAATAAAATATATTTTGATATTTCAAATCATTTGCGTCTAACTGAAATAAGTAGCATAGACTATACTTTAAACCGTTTCAAAAATGATTACGAGTCTACATTTTTTTAAAGCACATAGTGCGTATTTAGATTGATGTAAAAATTTGAAGTCTAGCATAGCTAGGAATTTTGGAAATTTTATGTCTCCAGTAATAATCATTTGTTTAAACAATCTATCTGTTCCTATAATCCTCAATTCTCTATTCACACACAACTATACTCAGTTCGTCAAACCACACTTATAATTTCATGAACTTGCCACAATCATATGAGTTTAAGAACTTGTCCTATTCAGACCTTTAGCGTCCATTCGCTGAGGTGTTCATAAATATTTCATACAACTATGAGTTAAGAATGTCACATAAGTATGAGTTTTAAGAACTCGTACTTAACCCTATATTCTCTACCTATGACCTATCTATCTGTTATACACACGAGAAAGGAATCACCCTCTTAACATGCATATAGCAAATAGCGCGACACAAATATTTTAATGATTACCAGTGCCAGAAACTAAGTGGCTTTTACACCATGTATAATTCCTCGCCTATACAAGGAATCATACAACTTAGCTGCCGACATGAGACCTCAATTGAAATTCCCACCTAATCTTAACTCCCTTCTCAATACAAATTTCATTAACCTCGTATTCATAATTCTTTCCTGTATTTTTACAAAATTCATGGTACAACTGCCACACTACATCTTGCTGTAAACTTTTCAATCATCAAATTGATTCTTTTCCCATATTATAACCTTATCAGATCACGGAGTGATCTCATCGTATATATTATGATTTATTTTTATGTCTTAATCGTTTTGTTTTACGATCTCCTATCCCTGTAATTTCAGTCTTTTAGACTCGATCTATTCACCACTACTATTTAATTTTATTATCAGAGTTAGGGAACTCTGTGTCTTAACAACACGCCGATATTCGTCTTTGAATCTTACCGATCAACTAACTCTATGTGAGTTAGATATTATCCTAATCACTGCGGTTATTGGTCTCAGGTATTCCTACTTAAACTTCATAACCAACAGCTTTGATACCAACTGTGAGAGCCAAGAATCCGGGTCCCAAATCACCACGGATTCGGTTTAATCATTCTATCACTATTTACGGAAGATATAAACATAAATTGTTTATGCAGTACACTTTACACACTATTCCCCAAAATCGAGTAACCTTAACTTATACATAAATCATAAACTATATAACACATAACATTATTATCCAACTATACTATTAAAAACTAGACGCACATTTTATCCCAAGCTGAACTTGGCATTATCATTTTTCCTGTATCCGAATGCATTCACCTTATCTGCAATGTTTATCATGATATAGCAAGGGTGAGCATGAAAGTTTCCCAGCAAGTTTAAATACAATTTAAGGATATATCATGATTGAAAGATTCTGAATAATAAGCTGGCTATAATTCATCAATATAATTGAGAACTAGCACGAACAAACTTTTGACTGAATATTAGTAATATAGATCTCTAATATTAGAATAATATCATCACAATATAATACTATTGTATATATACCCATAAAATAACCTAAACACATAACACATAATCATATCAGTCTACAATACACATAAGACTTAGTAACAGGTTAAACTATTTCAGTCTGACTTGAAATCGACACAATTCGATCATCCCGACGATCTAATCTAACATATATCGAGTATAAGTTCAATTAAACTCTGCCTAAACACTTAAAAATTATCACAGATAATTTTCTTAGCAGTCAAAATAATTTCCATAGGCTCATAATAATTTTCAAATAATTATTACCATTTATCATGATTTTTCAATAATTAATATTGTATTTGTATTATATAAATACCACAAAATTCATTAATCATTGATATTTATTTATTATTAAATACTAATGAAAATCATTACATAATATTATAATATATTTATAATAATATCACAAAGTATTTTTAATACTTTAAAATCATATTTATATGAATTTTAAACATCTAAATTCATTTTCCGATAATTGCTATTAATAATAAAATATTAATATTTTCATGTCAAATTATCAAAAGTTTTATTTTATAACTTCAAATATTTTTATAACACTTAAATCATTTTTATATGATTTTTAAAACATTAATTCTATTTTTCCATAATTTATTTAATATATAAATTAAATAAATTAATTACCATTAATAATAAATTATTAATAAAATTCATCACAAAATATTAAAAGTCATCAAAAATAACTTAAAATATTTTCTAATATCATAATATAATTTTTCATGATTTTTCATGAATTAAAACTATTTTTAAATAATTTATTTAATATTATAATTAAATAAATAAATACCTTTTACATTCCAAAAATATTAAATATTTCTTAAATATACTCAAAATAATTAAAAACTATTTTTCAGGTTTTAAAATAATTTTTTAGAATTTATTATGTATTTGTAATAATTAAAATTCATTTTTTCTATTTATTGAATTAATATAATTAATTTCCTAATTAAACTGTCGCTATATGGACTTTAGGCGACGAATCTGTCGCTGATTGTGTTCTTGGGATGTTCTTGAGAAACCCCATAAACTCAAGTCAGTGTTCGAGTTAGTGAGTTTGACCATCATTTGATCTTAGATCTTAGTGTTTTCTAGGAAGTCTATGGCATCGATGATGAAGTATAAATGTAATACTACAACTAGAAACTAATTCCATATCCAACCTATATCCGATCTGCAAGATCTAATCGACAGAAAACTTTGTCAGACATGTTCTTCAATTTATGGGTTATAGTCGAGGTGCTATATTTGAGTCCTTAAATAATTGCTTTTTCGGCTTGGGTTTTATGATTTATTAGTTCAATCGTGTAGTTAGTGTGTCAAGGTACAACAACCAATCAACAGATCAACTTAACAACATCTAAACAGAGAGATCTAGCCAGTCAAACTATTGTCAGAAATTTTGTTCTTGAAGATTCTGGGTTTTCCAGAATCTTCATCCGGGTAGATCGGTCAACCTAGTTTGACCAAGATTGTCTACAATTATGTTAATGATTTGGGTGAATTAAAGTCGTCAGCATGTAGTCTTTATGGCAGGCTATACGATCAAACTAACAACATAGTCAAAACCTCAAATAACAACAAGATCTAAGCTACAGAAAACGTTGTCAGACCTGTTCTTCATTACTGGGTTTTCCATAAATGAAGAACAGCTGCAGGGTCTCACTTCAAGCCTTTGAATCTATGATTTCCAGGCTCGGTGAGTGTGATCTAATGGTTCAGTCTTGTAGAGGAGATGTCAGGCTATAATAATATATCAACAGGTCGGTCTAACAACAACATGTTTCAGAAATAAAGGTTGGTCAAACTACTGGTCAGGAAACTTGTCTTGAAGATTCTGGGTTACCCAGATCTTCATAAGGCCAGTTGGTCAATGGTGGTTTGACCTTAATTATATTCAGTTCTGATGTTAATTTATGCGATCTAGTAGCATAAAAGTGTAGTCCATATAGCCGTCTATAACATTAAACCAACAACATAACACAAACACTAAAAACAAGAAAGATTTAGAGCCTGCAATATCGTTGTCAGATAGGATCTGGGTTTCTAGGTTGCCCAGAAACCCTTTCTCGTGACCGGTCAACGCAGTTTGACTGCCTATAACATACGATCTAGACATGCTATGACCCTGATTCAAGTTGCAGAACGAAGAAAACATAGCAAAGAACAGATTCATAACGTAAAACACCACTATCACTTAACACATAAAGATCTATGAGCCCTGACATATGGCTGTCAGGCCAAAAATTTCTAGTTTTCCAGATCTCTATAAACTTTGATTTTGAGCATCTAAATGATATGGATCTAGGTTTTGGCAACCCAGATCATCAAATGACACCCTCTAACATATATCTAACCAACAAACAACAACATCAAACATCAGATCTAAGGATTTCAAAATTTAGGGTTCTTATACCTTTGATGCTTTGATTCATGAACTGATCATTGATGATCTGATCTTGCCAAGCTATGAACTGATATTAGCTTATCTTACCACTCTCTCTCACTCTATATTTCGGATTTAGAAGAGAGAGAAAAGGGTTGGAGAGAATGAAAATTAAAGTGTACATTTTCTCTTTCTTAATCTATATAATAGATGTGATTCAAGATATTTGCTAGCAAGTTGTGTCTGATCTTTGGACACATAGCTAGGTTTAGAGTTAGAGTAGTTTACGTACTCATTTTAGGTCTAGATCTACAAGCAATTTACTAAATAATGCAATAAGGGTAAACTAGTCATTTTTATACCATTTTATTTCTAGAATTTTCATTTGTTGCAAACCCTTAGGGTTTGACCCTTAGGGTTAAAACCTAAGTTTTCCATAATTCATATTTTAGGATTTCTAAATTAGGGTTTTCAAAAATAAAAATTAATATATTTAAATTATAATTAGAGTTTCCTAATTACAGTATACTTTCCTAATCACAGTATACTTTCCTAATCACATTAGGACTAACACAAATTAGGATTAATATTTCCTAATTAAGATTGCTAATTTAGCAATTTAATCCATATTTGTATATTAGGGTTTCTAACAGAATAATTAGGGTTTAAAATTTTAAAATTAGGGTTTGTTAATTAATTAAGCTTTACCCTAATTACAATTATAATTAATAACACTTAAGCACTATAATTATCCTTTAAGTTCCCAGATTAGGGTTTGAAATACCCAAAATTTGAAATTAGAGTTCCCAAATTTAATATTAGGGTTTTCTAATAATCAATTAGGGTTTCAAGTAATTCATTAGGGTTTTCCTTAATAAATTATAATTAATTACGTTTAAACCTTATACACAGCATATAAATTCCAGAATTAGGGTTTTCAATTTCTGAATTAGGGTTTCAGATTCCCGGGACTGAAATTAGGGTTTAAGAACCAATTTCTAGGGTTTCTTATAAGACGTTATGATTTTCTAACTGAACGTTGATGTTCTTACTAATATTAGGGTTTGACACTGATAAAATGACTTACCTATGGGGACCACATAGGTTGCCCCATGGGTTTTTCTTATCTGGTAACCCATCGGTTCGATCCACGGATCTGATTCTTGGTTTGGGCTTAGGTCTTAATAACTTTAGCTTAACAGTTGGGCTTGCATTTCATATCATTGGGCTTTAACAAGTTTGCACTTGGGCTTGCCCATTTCCTACACAAATCCTACAAGTCCATTACTATTGGCTTAATGCTTATAACGTATAGTTTACGTATTCTTCTCGTATACTAGTTCGTATAATCATTCATTATATACGACATACCATCATTCATACATACTCATATAATACCTCGTATCATACTTGTATTCATTACTTTGTACAATACTTACGTATCATACGATCATCGTTTATTCATTTTTCACTTTTCCTAACATTCTCAAACTTACTACGCAGGTGAAAAACTGCGTTTGCCATACTTGAATTATTATTACATAATCCATTCTTCCTTATTATTCTATCGTTACGTATTTCTCGGAAGTTCAAAAATAATTCCCGAGCAGATATTGATTAATAGTGTTTTTCGAAAAATTTCTACAAAAACTTTAATTTTCATCTTGGAAATTCGAACGCTTTAATTGCTTCACATAGCAAGAATACTAAGGTATTCTGACACTCTTAGGTTATAAAATAACATTCATCCTCCTTACTCGTTATAATATAATTTTATTCATTATCTAATCAAATAAAATTATTTTACAAATAATCTAATTTCCTTGGTCGTTACAGCATCCGCTATTGAATTATCTGATCGGTCTATCCCTTGAAACACGTAAAAATCAAAACATTGAAGCCGATCCTTCAATTTTTCTAAATATTTCACCATTTTCGATCACCAAGCTTCATACTCTGTGACAACCCGAGAAATTAGAAAAATTATTAAAATCTTAAATGATTGATTTAAGGTCAAATAATAGACCTAGACAGAAAATAAGTGTATGCGTTTGATATTTTTGGGATGGAATTTTGAGGATTTCAAAATTCTGTGAAGGATTTAGGTGAATTATTCAGGATTAAGTGTATATGTGTTTATGTTCTGAGAATATGGTATTATGTATGTACAGTATGTGGTTAAGGGTCAAGGGTTGACAAAATAAATTTTATCATTGTCAAACCCTAATATTAGTAAGAACATCAACGTTCAGTTAGAAAACCCTAACGTCTGATAAGAAACCCTAGAAATCGGTTCTGAAACTCTAATTTCAGTTTCGAGAATTCGAAACCCTAATTCAGAAATTTAAAACCCTAATTCTGAAATTTTAATGCTGTGTATAAGGTTTAAACGTCATTTATTATAATTTATTAAGGGAAAATCCTAATGAATTACTTGAAACCCTAATTGATTATTAGAAAACCCTAATATCAAATCTGGGAACTCTAATTTTAAATTTCGGGTATTTGAAACCCTAATCTGGGAACTTAAAGGATGATTATATTGCTTAAGTGTAATTAATTATAATATTAATTAGGGTAAAGCTTAATTAATTAGCAAACCCTAATTTCAAATTTTTAAACCTTAATTATTCTGTTAGGAACCCTAATGTACAATTATGGATTTAATTGCTAATTTAGCAATCCTAATTAGGAAATATTAATCCTAGTTTGTGTTAGTCCTTATGTGATTAGGAAAGTATTCTGTAATTAGGAAACTCTAATTATAATTTAAAGATGTTAATTTTCATTTATGAAAACCCTAATTTAGAAATCCTAAAAGGTGAATTATGGAAAGCTTAGGTTTTAACCCTAAGGGTTTGCAATAAATGACAATTCTCGAAATAAAAAGGTATGGAAAAGACTAAAATGCCCTTTTCTTAAAATTGAGCAAAAGATTTTGCAAATCTTGTGAGTCATCACCTTAATGTTTATCCCATGTGCTCTATATCTATTTTATATTATATATGTGTACTACCTAGAAACTAGATACATTATATTATATCTTTTAAATTGATTAAAGACAGAGAAAAAAGGGCAACTTTACTCTCATTTTCTCCCAAGACTCTCTCTCTCCAAAATTTCGAAATATAGAGTGAGAGTGAGTGATTAGATAAGCCATGATCAGGTGCTAGCAGTACAAGATCAGATCATCAAGAACAAATTCAAAAATGGGGCATCAAAGTGGTATAAACCCTAAATCTTCAAAATCTCATGATCTTATGTTAATTTTATGATTTGTTGGTTAAATATATGTTAGATGGTGTCATTTAGTGATCTGAGTTGTCAAATCCCAGATCCATAACATCAAAGTGCTAGAAATTAGCATTTCTTGAAATCTGGAAAAACTTTGAAAAGTTGTCTGACAGCCATATGTCAAACATCATAGATCTGTGTGTGTTATATTTTTAGTTTGTTTGTTGTTATAGATTTATTCTTTGTAATAAGGTCTTTAATCTAGAACTTAAAGCAAACCCATATCATGTTTAGATTGCAAGATAGGATCGGTCAAAGTCCTTTGACCAAGCACGAAATGTGAATCTGGGTAACCCAGATTTCCCAGCAGTCGTCTACACCACTTTGCAGGCGCTTGATCTTGCAACGTTTATGTGTTTTGGCCTTGTTGTTAGTGCAATATTGTAGACTGGTATGTAGGCTACCCACTAATGTCTTTAGATCACCTAGATCTGTAACAGGATCGTAGAAATTAATGGTCAAACCACCGTTGACCGAATTTCTTGATGAACAATCTGGAAAACCCAGATTTGTTCTTGAGCATGTACCTGACAGGTACTTTGACCAGCCATGGTTTATTTTATATATTGTTGTTAGATCGATCTGTTGATATTTTATTGTAGCCGGACATCTCCTCTAAAAGACTGAGCCTTTAGATCACATAAACGAGTCACAGACTGTAAAATAGGAAGCCTCAAAGTAGTGATCTTCACACTATTCGAGTTTCTGGGCAGCCCAGATACTCAAGAACAGATTTGACATGATTATGTAAGGTCTTTATCTCATAGATCTGTTGTTGTTTGGGCATGAAATTGAATCTAGATTGTAGTGTTGCATGAATACTACAATTCTAACAAAATTACAAACTCAGAAGCTTGATAACCTAGAATCTAGAGTCGGTCAAACTACCCCCTTGTGCACTGACATGAAGATCTGGGCAGCTCAAGAATAGGCCCAGGAACACTTATAGCGATGGTTCTGTCGCTATAGGGCCCTTTAGTGACACTTAATTTTAGAAAATAGATTAATTAATTAAATAAATATAGAAAAATAGTTTTTAATTATTAAAAATACATAATAAATTATGAAAAATTATTTTAAGGTCCGAAAAATAGTTTTTAATTATTTTGGGTATATTTCAAAAATATTTAATATTTTTGGAATATAAAATCTATTTATTTATTTAATTACAATATTAAATAAATTGTTTAAAAATGGTTTTAATTCATGATAAATCATGAAAAATTATATTATGTTGTTTGAAAATAGTTTAAGTTATTTTTGATGACTTTTAATATTTTGTGATGAATTTCATTAATAATTTATTATTAATTGTAATTAATTTATTTAATAAATATATTAAATAAATTATAGAAAAATAGAATTAACGATTTAAAAATCATATAAAAATGATTTATGTGATATAAAAATATTTTAAGTTATAAAATATAACTTTTGATATTTAGTCATGAAAATACTAATATTTTAATATTAAAAGCAATTATGAGATAATGGATTTAAGTGTTTAAAAATCATATAATTATAATTTTAAGGTATTAAAAATACTTTGATATATTATAATTATATTATAATATTATGTTATGATTTTCATTAATATTCAATATTAATGATTAAGGAATTATGTGGTATTTAATTCATTTAAATACGTTATAAGTGATTGGAAAATCATGATAAATGATATTAATTATCTGAAAATTATTACAAGTCTATGAAAATTGTTTTGACTGATAATATGATTATCTAAGATAATTGTTAAGTGTTTAGGCAGAGTTTAATTGAACTTAAACTCGATGTTTATCTGACTTAACCGTCGGGATGTTAGAATTTTGTCGGGTATAACTCAGACTTAAATAGTTTGACTTGAGGCTAAGTCTTATGTGTATTGTAGACTGATAAGAATATGTGCTATGTGTTTAGGTTATTATATGTGTATATATATAATAGTATTATATTGTGATGATATTATTATAATATTAGAGATCTATATTACTAATAAAGCGTTATAAATTGTGTAGCGGTAATCAACGGTTCAGGCAAGTTTTACTTAACTCTACTAAGAGTTGTTTCATTCAGATATGCTTATGGTTAATCATTGTTGATTGCCATGGATAATTGTACTTTGTACATATTGCATGTATAAGTTAGGCATGAAATGTTGATCACCTTCATTACCAGTTGGTCCAGATATATTTGTTCATGTTCAATACTTGTTCAGTCAAAAGTTTGTTCGTGCTAGTTCTCAATTATATTCATGAATTATAGCCAGCTTATTATTCATACTCTTTCAATCATGATATATCCTTAAATTGTATTTAAACTTGTTGGGCAACTTTCATGCTCACCCTTGTTATATCATGATAAACATTGCAGATAAGGCGAACGCGTTCGAATACAGGAAAAATGATAATGCCAAGTTCTGCTTGGGATAAAATGTGTGGCTAGATTGCAATAGTATAGTTCGATAATAATGTCATATGTTAGATAGTTTATGATTTGTGTATAAGTTAAGGTTACTCGATTTTGGGAAAATGTGAGTAAAGTGTATTGTATAAACAATTTATGTTTATATCTTCTGCAAATAGTTATAGAATGATTGAACCGAATTCGCGGTGATTTGGGACCCGGATTTGGGGCTCTCACATACTCCCCCGAGATATGCTTAACAACTAACTGAGAGTCACTATAAATCGCTAATCTCCAAACCTCGAGACTTTTCGCCAATCGCAATCCGGCCAACACTACTTCGTATTCAGCCTCACGATTTGTTGCCCAGAATCTAAATCTGATAGTATGTTGCACTCTAAACCCTTTTGGACTTGTCAAAATAATTCCAGCCCCACTGACATCAGAAGTGGACGACCCATCTACATACAACATCCACGAACTTTGTGCATGTTTAAGTACTAACGGGCTTCTCAGATCCTAGCTTCAACTTGTCCCAAACTATAATCCGCTTCAGAGAACGAACATTCCACCACAAAATCAGCCAACACTTGACCCTTAATAGCTGTTCGAGGATGGTACTCTACAAAAAATTGTGACAACTCTATTTTCCATGCAGCAAGCCTCCCCAAAACTTTTGATCTACCCACCACCTTTTTTAGTGGTTGATCTGTGTATACTGTAAGATCTGATAATTTCATAAATAAATATTATTTTGATAAAATAAGAGAATGAATATTTATTTGAATATAAATATTGATGTGTTGTGAAATAAATAATTCAATTAATTTAAATTGAATTTACAAGAATTTGAATTGTGATGAGAATTGTGAAAATGCCCTGTGTGGCATGAGAATGGACTTTTAAGGAATTAATTTAATTAAGAAGTGAATGATTAATTAATATTATATTATTAATTAATTGTTATTGTCAGCAAAGTAAATTACGTAATTAGAATTATATCATTTAGTTGATGTGTGTAAGATATGTGTTAGCATATGGTTCCTACATTAAAAAGAAAGTGTAGTGTGACACTTTAATGTAACTATATTATATATGAAAACTATATAGTAAAATGAAGAGAATTATAAGTGACATAAATAATTGCTTATGTGACAGTAAGTATGTGTGAAAACATTAAAAGATGTACTCTATCAAAGAATTACATATTATTTTAATAAGTATGTCTAATTAGAATAATAAGGTTTTAAAGAGATATTAAATTATTAGTAACCAATTAAATTGAGTCCATACATGTTATAAATATTAATTAGACTAACTAATGTACATGGATTATATGATGTTAGTACATAAATAATCCTTAACTCTCTATTGTGTAGTAGCATTAACACTTTAAAATTACATTTTGGGAGTATAAGAGAACAAAAAAAGCTTTATAAACACGTTATTGGGATTTAAAATTTGTGTCCCATATTAAGTGTCCCAACAGTGCTCAAATAGTAGCATATGTATTCATTACGTGAAATCAAACAGCAACAAATCCATGGTGATGATGGCTATGGATTGGCAGTTGGCCAACTGCCTTCTACCCATTGTTCTCTTTCAATTTCCAGTGAATCAAACCATGGAAATAAAGCCATGAACTAGGCAACCCTTTCTTTATAAATGGCAGCCAAACTCTTCTCATTCTCTGTTACGTGAAAATTTGTCTAATAAGTATAGGAAGAGAGTAAGTGTGGCTGAGCTTTGAGGGTGTATAATTAGTGCTTTGAGAAATCAAATTAAGCTTCAAGGAGGTATAATTTCTGTTTTTATTCTTAGTTTGAGTTTTTTCAAATTCTTAGCATTTACATAAATTCTCTATTAAGTAGTATGAATTAGCATCTCATTGTGTTGTCTGAGTTACAATGAATGCTCTAAAGTGTTACAGATAGTCTGGTTTGAGAATTAGCAATAATTATGCTAAGGCTCTACAAAAGCAGAGCCATTTATTTTTGCATCTGAACGAAGTGGCGTGGTCGTGCCACTTCTATAGCTTAATACCACGCGGCCGCACTGGGTGACTTTCTCAGATACTGCTACAGTGAGTCAGTGTTATGTTAATCATGTTAGGATGGTTGGAACATGTCTATAGATGAGCCTAACATATAAAATAATGTTGCTTAATAAATAGTAAGACTTGGTAACTTGGTTGGGTTTGCGTATTCAAAGAAGTATAAGGATTTGGAAAACTAGAGATTGTGAACATGAAGTAATATACTTTTTGATGTTGTGAAAATTTGTAGATAACCTAGATTTATACATAATAAAGTCTAATCTAAGGCATAAATTTGCTTCGTGTATAATAATTTTTGCTAACTTGGTTTTAAAGGATTTTTTAAAGGAAAACTTGGAGTTTTGTAAAACAAAGCATGATGAATAATATGCCTTTAAATTCTGATCTTTCTAGCTTATGTAAATAAATTGAGTATGTGCACAAATGAGTATGAAAGCATGATTTAGACGATGTGGACTTATCTTGCATACTTAAATGAGTTTTACTAATGGAGACTTAAAGTTTTGAAAACAAACTTAATAAGCTATATATACTTTGAGTTAAGAACTTATGAGTATGCTTATGAGATCTAACATGTATATATGAGGGTATGATGTATGGTAGGTAAACTAGCTTTGCATGATTGGTAGCTTAATATGAAATTTTTAAAGGAAACCTTGAAGACTAGTTATCAATAACTACATTACAAGTATTCTAGGATCTAATATCATGATTAGGTGTGTCATGCATGTAGACATGATTGACAAGCATGCTAGCTAGTCATATGTATTATAAAATAGTTGAGCATGGAATACGATAAGTCGAAGTGATGACTTCATATTTGAAATACATGATATAACTACCATAAGCATGTATAGTTAAGACCTATTGACCACGTAGCATATTTTTAATGGCTAAATGTAAAAGAATTGGTGAATTGAACCCTTAAAGTCTTGATTTAATGAGAATGGATAATGACCTATGTCAACGATAGAATGTAGGGTTAAACTTAGTTATCCACACACTGACATATGTGTTTTGCATGATTATTCGTATATGTGCAAGTCGGGTGTACACTGACTTTCTGCAGGAGCAGTCATGTCTTGGTTTGCACCAGGAGCAGTGCGGCCTCGCCACTCCTCAGTATAAACAAAGTGGGGTCGCGCCGCCCTGCAGTAAGGTCTATTTTATGCTAATAATTTGAGAGCTGGTGTATGCCTATATTATTACTCTAATCAGTAATACTTGTCAGGTATAGTATACATGAGTGAATAAGTATGATAATAGAAGAATACTATAACTATACCTTTAAATCAAAGTGTGAAGGCAAGCTATGGTGACATACTGTATTAGGAAACTGATTTTCATGTTATGTGATGATATACGTATGGAAGCATGCGACTAGGAGGAAACTAACACTAAATGTTTATTATTGACGAGTTATACTTGTGTATCATGGTAAATTAATATAATAGGTGTACATGTTGAACTTGTATAAATAATGTAATTATACATGAATAGGATATCATAGTGCATTGGATTGATATTAAGCTTTACTTTGGTAAACTACGCTTGAGGTAAGTACTCAAACTTACTCTTTATTGAGCATTACTTGAACTTGTGCTACTATTGATCGTACAAGTAGAACTTTGAAGAAATAATACTTCGTAATGAAATTTCAAACTTTGATTCGAACGATAATTGTTCATATATATATATATTGTGAAAGAAATTATCTAAGCCATTGATTTGGCTAGAATATTGATATTTGATCAAAAGCTATCCAAACCAAATTAACTTGGTGCATACTCTTATAACTGAGAAGAACAACCGTCTTGGTAGGAGAATTATACAATTATCGGGGAACCGACGTGTGCGCATGAGAAAGGCTAAATGTTATGTATGACATAGGGTACTTTAGGCTGATGACTTGTTGCACTCATTTTTATATAATTATCTGTCTATTACTATTAATTCTAGGAGAAGTTCATAGTCCTTAATGAGTGCTCAGTATTTATTACTTTGAAATCTTGAATTGATTTAATCATTGAATATTATTGATATTATCTGTCCATGGCGATCATTATTGATAATCATCGATACTTCTTTTTATCTTGAACTATCATTATTAATATATCCCTGATAAATTTTAAACCATATCGATTACCCTTTTTTCTATATTACTTGCTAGACAAAATTGTATCTCATCCTTGTTTTCCATAAAACTTTTTGTGAAGGCAGAACGTGGTGAACTGTTGCTCGATTTCGCAATCGATAAACACGCGCAAGTATACGCGGTCAACAAGTAATATAATGATAAGAGAGTTGTCGAACCACGAGGAATTATCACTAATATCTATCAAGTACTGACTTTATATCGCCTCAATCTTATTTAAACAGTTAATTAAAACGATAAATTATGATTACAATTAATCAAAATAGCAGAAAAACATAACATAGATAGATAGATAAAGAGCTAAGAACAAAATATCCACACACAAGGATTTTGTTAAACACTTGGCGTGCATCACTTTGTTCAAATCTCTTAACTCTCTTTATGATCATGGCGGCCACTATGAATTGGCAATACATAAATTATGCATATACATAATCACATAAAGAACCAAATCGCATGACACCAATCAAAAAGAAAGCAAATTAGAAGTTTAATTCATAATAAATAAATCAAACTATTCCAAATATTAGGTAATCATCCAATGGATCATACAAGTATCAAAGAAAAGCTAGAAGTTTAATTCAATTCCTTTCTTCCATAGGTGTTACAAATGTTTGCACTAGATCCCCAAGAATGAGTTCTAGCCACTAGAGGAAAAAGGAAGAAAGAAATGAAGGCTTCCCTTAGTTGTTGGTTGAAGTTCCTCCATTGATGTTGTTGAAGCTCCCACCACTGATGCTCCTTGAAGCTCTTAAAGAACCATGGCCAAGAGCCATGGCCTCCCTCTTCTCCAAGCCGCCACCTCTCTCTATTTCTCCTCTAGGTTGCAATTAGAAGTGAAGGATTCTAGTTTTGGGTCATTAGGTTGAGCATTTAATAGCTGAAAACTGTCCAAAACTCGTGTCTGGCGCTGCGGAGCCATCATTTGGCTTGAACGGGACGCTGCGGCACGGAAAAGGGGCTGGGCTACTGCTAAGTGGCGCTGCGG
This sequence comes from Panax japonicus, assembly GCA_020205505.1. Classification (NCBI taxonomy): domain Eukaryota; kingdom Viridiplantae; phylum Streptophyta; class Magnoliopsida; order Apiales; family Araliaceae; genus Panax; species Panax japonicus. Next base: position 32,229,685 of record CM035108.1, read on the forward strand.
CGAGACAAATACACTAGCAAGTCGCGCTGCAGCGCCGGGCCATTTTCTGCTCGGACATCTGTTGGGAAAATGGCCATAACTTTTTCATACGAAATCCGATTGAGGCGATTCAAGATGATCCGGAAAGAGGAGAAGTAGATCTACAACTTTCATTCTTTGAGTTCTTCAAAATAATGGCTAGATCAATGCTCAAATTGGCCTTGAAGTGACTGTTATGCAAATAGCAGTTGGTACTTTCCAGATTTGACACCCGTTGGGAAAATGGCCATAACTCTCGTATCCGAACTCCGATTGAGGCGATTCAAGATGATCCGGAAAGAGGAGATGTTGATCTACAACTTCCATTCTTGAAGTTTGGACAGATAATGACCGGATCATGGCTAAAAATGGGCTTTACGGGACTGCTACGTCAATGGCAAACCGAAAATGCGAATTTGGCGATTCCAACCATCGACCCAAATGACATTCCATCCAATTCCTACAAAACAAAGTAAAAACACATAAAACTAATACAAATATACATAAAAGCAATATAAAACTATATTACACAACAATACAATGAAAACACATAAAAACCAAACAAACTAGCTTAGGATTTATAAATTATCAAACTCAAAAGTACCTAATTTGTGTATATAAAACACACTCATCATGAACCCTCTGGCAAGGACAAGAGTAAAGAGAAAGCTTTGGAGTAGTTATCTCTATGTTGCTAGGAATGTACTATTATTTGGTTGTAGAAGAACTTATTAACCTATGTTTAATTTAAGTTGTATTGTATTATGTATTAGTTATGTCCAAACGGTCTTTAATTATGATTAAGTTATGTAAGAGATGTTTAAGTTACGAACTCTTGGGAAAAGAATAATTATGTTATAATAATGTAATTTATTCCATTATTCTGCTGTGTGAGATTTGGATGTTGTTATTAGAGTTAGTACGTGACAACCAAATTTGAGACAAGTGTGGTCAGAATTTGGGGGCATCACAGGTTAGTATCAGAGCTATAGTTATAAACCTTAGGAGCGAGAGTCCTTAGACTATAACTTAGGAGAACTTAGAAGATAGAGAGGGATGAAACTATAGCTATGATACCAAACTATCGATGATGATGACAATGAGGAGGAGATGGAGCCATTACCTGAGGAGTTTGATCCGGAGGAGGAGCCTGAGCCCATGGAAGACTCCGATGAGGTGACTTTTGAGGATCAGATGTTGGGGGAGTATGAGGAACAGATCTTGGAGTTAGGATATAGAGTAGAAGAGTTAGAGGCTGAGGCTAGAGAGAGGGAGTATGAGTTCCAGAAACTGAGGGAAGAGGACCATCAGAGGAAATTAGTGATGCATGAGATGGAGGTGGAGATCGCTCATCGAAAGGAGGCAGGGATCTAGATGGGGACCTTGTTTCACTGATCGGTGGCTAGGAATATAGAGTTGACAGGGAAGTTGGTTCAAGTTATAAACTTTAAGGATTTTAAGAGTGTAGGACCACCAAAATTTATAAGAACGACCTACCCTATCGTGGCTCAAATATGGATCAAAGAGATGGAGAAGGCTTTCACCATCGCTTGTGTGTGTGAAGACCAGAAGATGGCTTTTGCAACCTATATGATGAGAGGTGAAGCGAACTACTGGTGGGAGACGAATCAGTAGAGAGCGGGAGAAGGGATAGTCACTTAGGAGAGATTCAAGTTTGTATTCTTCAAGAATTATTTCCTGAAGAGCATGAAAAATAAGATTGAGGTAAAGTTCTTAGAACTTAAGCAATGAGATATGACGGTGGTGCAATACGTGGCTAAGTTCAATGAACTAGCCCGGTTTGCTAAACACTAGGTGGTAGATGAAGAGAAGAAAGCTAGGCATTTTGAGAAAGGACTAAAGCCTTGGTTGTTTATGTTGCCTCCATTTTGTTTTAATAAAACAGACTATAACTCATACAAGTATACACGGGTCAACAAGTAGTACAGAGTAAGAAAGTGTCGATCCCACGGAGAAAGGTGGATAAATCTAAACTATCATGCAACAACCTAATCACTATTTCTGTATGCTCAAACGATCATTCAAAAAATAAATTGATATCTAAATTAACTACCAACACAAAGATAATAATTACTAAAAGTAAGGTAATCAAATTGGAAAGATATGGGATTCTAATATCATCTGATGCTTTATCTAAAATGCATGCCTCATGTTATGCCAAATTATTTAATATGGATAGCTAGTCAAGAGAACATAAGTGAAACATACCCATTTTCAATTAACTATGTCCAATTTATACAAAACCGACAATTGATAGAATTCATGTAAGCATCACAATTACCAAACCCATTATATGTCTATGTGAATTTACAGCAATAATGATTCATGCACAATCTCTCTTAATGACTACACATGGTGAACCGGTATATGCGTATCCAGGTCACGAATCACAAAACCTAATACAACTAAGTCTCATGAACATGTGCCAATATGGTCAAATTTATACTTATATTTCATTTTCTAATTCCATATAAGAAATTAGTGTGAATGGTGATCAAGCCTTCAATCATTTAGCACAACCATAATGGGCAATCCAATATTAAACATACAGACATCATATACTAGCATACAAATATAGACTACACATTAAAATCCATTAGAATACCATAATGGAAGTTGGTTCATTTTTGAATCAGCAACTATTATGGGATTGAAGCAAAACATTGAAATAAGAAATACAAACAAAGGATATAATAGAAATGAGGAATCAAATCTGATAATCTTTGCTACAAAGTCTGATTCAGAGCTTGATTAAATCCACAATCATCACCTGAATGAAATCCAATCTGTAAAAGCAATCATCTAGAGAAAGAAGCTCAAAGAATTAAATTAAATGCTATGAACTCTCTCCTGAGTACCAAACCCTAATAATAGTAATAAAAAACTGAATAATTCTTCTCTGGTAACCAACCAAATTGTCTAAAGATAGTAAATAGGATCTCACATTTCAAATTACAAAAGTCAGCATTTTAAAATAATTATGACCAGCGCGACCGCCCGATGATGTAAGGGATTTCGGGCGCGGACGCACTATAGGTCTTACTCCCAAGTGCATGGCACGGGCGTGTCATGGCCCTTTGTTAATAATGCATTGCCACGCGATAGCTTGGTCTACCTCTGTAATTCCTTTGGCGTGGGCGCGCCTTGACTAGGCTATATAGCAACGCGGTCGCGCTGCTGCTGCATACTAAATTCTGGTATTTGCTTGTTGTTGCTGCTGTCTGCTACTTTCTTCTTCTTCATTTCTTTTCTTTTTCACTTTACCACTTCATTGATCATCTAACTGCCCTCCTCACCTACTTAAGTCCAGCTACTATCTTCACTTTTGCATAAGCCACAATGCCTTGTCCTTGCCATTTCCAGTTCCATGCCTTAGGATGCTTTTAGGAGTTCCAGCTACGCACACTGCAAAATAAACACAAAAAGCAAATAAAAACATACCAAACATACTTGAGCTGAGTAGAATTACAGTGAGTTGGAACCAAATAAGTAGATATAAAACCTACTTATCAATTTAACAAGGTGTCAGTTCTTCAGATCGATTCTTTTACGACATTTTTGGAGAAGGCCATTATTGCAGAGGGAGGAAGTGAAGCATTAAGTTTGAATATCAAAGAGAAGAAGGGAAAAAGCACCGAAGGAGAGAACCGAGGAGGAAGCATCAACGGAGGTAGCAATATAGGAAAGAGGAAGTGGGATAACTGTAAGACCTCGAATTTTATGAAATAAAATTATTTAATTTTTTCTTATAATTATTATTCAGTAAATGGTTAATTGATAAATGTTTAAAGTTATGGGTGAATTATGCAAATTTTACAAAATACGCAAGTGGCTATAAAATATTCATTGTTGTCGGAAAATATTCGTTTGGTCGTAGAATATTCTTTTTGTCGGGAATATCCGTACGACGGCGCAATCTTTTGTGGGCCCCATAACGGAAAGCGATTGGATGAAGAAAAAGACAAATATAAATTGTTTAAAAATAACGGCGTAGTTGTTACCGTTAATACTGTTAAAATACCCGGAGGTTAAAACACAGTAATAAGGGTTGTTGCACAGTAGCTCACGGTATTGCATCAATTATTGATTCTTACGTAAGAAGGCACTACTCAATAATTGTTACAGTAATTACTGTTCAGTATTTTATGTTATTGATTCAATAATTGCTGCATTGATATTTTATATTACTGTTGTTTCAATAATTGTCACTACACGGTATTTTTCATTATCGAAACAATAATTCATATTATCTGAATAATATTATTAGATAACATTATTGGCAATGTCTAGAAAGTTCTGTCTAAGGAGAGGTTTGGTCACCTAATTGCGCGCCAGTAAGGAGAAATTCTTATTGGAAAGCCCCCACTTTCCTGGGAACTGCCTGGTTGTCAATATTGTGATTCTATAATATTATTTGTGAATAATTATTGATTCATATGATGAGAAAAATATTGATTTTATGTGGATATAGATGGAGAAAATTTTTAATGTGACAATTGTTGAAAATTAATATTTTATCTTTTTCTGATAAAATAATTCATTTAAATATATTATTTTAATAATATATTAACGGTGATATTTTTATAATGAATATGAGATATATTAGTATATGAGGAGGAAGAGTATTATTGTGTCATTAAATGATTAACACATATTTTGTGTGTTGGTGGACACAATTATTGACTGAAATTTGATTATAGTCTGTAAAATCGTCCGTTTATGGATTTCGGTCAATTTCTGTTTGGAATTTGGAAAAACTTTCTTCTGCAAAGTTGAAGAGAATTGAATTTCCTATAAACACTCGAGATATTCGAATTTTCTGGCAAAAGGGCTATTTATTATGAATTATTAAAGTTCCGGAGCTCTGAAATAATTAATTTTTGGAAGTTTAAAATATTTTTAATTACAAAAACGTTTTTTTCATTTTTGAAACTCATTTAACATGTGATTAGGAGCTGAATTCAGTTGGCAAGTGTACGTATGAGGTTTTGGAAAATATATATTATTATTATATTAAATTTTCTGCTTTGGTGTTCTAAGCAATTTCCTATAAATAGGTGCTTAGGTCAAAATTGAAAATCACACCAAAAAACTGAAGTTTTCTCTCTCTATATTATCGAGCGTATTCTTGTGAATATTTTGAGTATACTTTGAGTATTGCTATACGGTGCAAGTTCGTTCAGCGTTATTCCAGTCAGAGGTACTGCTCTTTTGAGGTAAGGGATAATAAGGGATTTTAAGGGTTATTATTTCGAAACTCTTCTGAACCTTCAAAAATTCTAGAAAAATTTGAAATGATATTTTGATGAGTTTTATAGATTGTGTCCAAACTTGGCGATTTTTGGATGTATAGATTAAGAGTTATGAATTTTATGAGGAAAGACTATTTTAAAAGTAATCGCTTATAACTCCTTGTGGTTAACTCCAAAATTGATAAACTTTTTATTGGGAGTACATCTATATGATATCAGTATACCCTGTGAATTTTGGAATTTTTGGATAAAAGTACAAATTATGATAAATATTTAAATATTCGGTGGTTTTGGCCATGTGAAAAATAGTAAATGACTTTTAAAAATTCTGAGAAAAATATATGTTCAATATAGGACTATATTCTGCTAAATGCTAGAAAAGAAATATTTTTGGAACTGATTTGTTATTTTTCATGAAAATGGACTAGTTATGAGTAAATGAATTAAATATCTTATGTGAGGTAAGAAAATTAGAAAATAGGATTTTATGGCTTGAGAATCCTACATGAGGTATATGCAGATTTTTGATGAGGATTTTGGTTATTGGTGAGGAAATCTTATGAGTTTGGCATTTTAGAATGATTAAATGCATTATTTAGTAAAGTGTAAACAATTAAAATAAATTGTTTATAAGATTAAAAAAATATTATTCTTTCATCAATATCATTATACCGAAATATTGGTATGAATTTTATTGTGGGATTTCTACCTTTTTGAGTCGGATTTACTATTCACGAGTTACTATTCACGAGTTACTATTCATGAAGTTACTATTCATGAGTTACTATTCATGACAAAATTGGTTTCTTTTTCTAACCAAATTATAGTTGATTTATGAATATTACTCTGGAGATTAAAACTATATATTGATTATATTGATTTTATTATCATATATAACATTTTTATAACCCTGACGTTGAAATTCTCTTTCACTGGAGTGTAAAGATGGGTAGATTATTGGTATGATCATGACTAGGGTTCTCTTTGGCCAGTAGTGAAAAGTTGAATTGTGACTGGTATGATCATGACCATTGAATTTATAATTGAATATCTTTAGCTTAAGTGCAAAGGTGAATTGATCAACATATATGGTTATAATTATGATTTATATAAATTCTGAAATGATTATGTATTTCTTTGAGATATGAATATCTTTGGCCTGTAGTGCAAAGATGAATTGTTGATGAATATCTTTGGCATGTAGTGCAAAGATGACTTGTTGATAAATATCTTTGGCTTGTAGTGCAAAGATGACTTATTGATGTATATCTTTGGTCGTAGTGCAAAGATAAATTTATTTGTATGATTATGAACATGAACTGTGATTTGGTATAACCATGATCTTTGATGTTTCAGGTGATAAAAATTATCTTTGTCCTGGATGAGAAAAGGAATTTAGAACAACAATTACGATTATGAGTTATACATGTGATTGTGGACAGGAATTGTTGATTGATGTTACAGGGATAAAACATTGTTGATGGACTTTTAACATGGAGAAGATAATAGACTTTATAGTCTATTTGACTCTTCTAATGGATTGCTCGTTCCGCTGCAATAATGGTTAAAAAGTTTTATCATCTGCCATATGTTCTAAATCTCTGATTTATTACTGTTGAAGGCTATTGATAATTTATTTATCTTTAGTCATGACATTCTTTACTGAGCTAGTTGTGCTCACCCTTTTGCTTCACAATTCTTTTCAGGTAATACGAGTGTAGCTGGGTCGAGCGGGGAATAACAGGGGAATAGAACGGCGGTCATCATTTAGTAGTTATATTTGGCGAATCAAATAGGGTGAAGCGAACCCAACATTGGAAGGGTGTTTTTCCACTGTCATAAAAGATGTCTAATGACATACCACCTCATGTCATCATAAGACATGAGTGTGCCTATCCACTTGCTGAGTATATCTACCAGCACTATTTATATGATCTTGGAGTCTATTTGAAATATAACTCTCAATTAGAGACAGTGGAGATAATGATATGTCAAGAGAAGACTCGCCATTGGGAAGAATATAATAGTAATCTTCTTATTTTTCTTTGGGGTCTATTGGGTCAACCAAGGATAATTCTCTGGCCATATGATATCTATAATAACCTAGACGCATGGCCTCCCATGTATGAAGGTTTCCTTGAGCACTTCCCAAAGATTTTAATTTCTAAAACAGTTTTCGACTATACCTTTATGTAAGGTGTCATTATGATGTGTTGTCCACGGTTGGGACATGAATCACGGTTGATATATATTTGTATCCAAACTCACATTATATGTGTTGTTGTATTTTGCACGACAATTGTTGTAATAAAGTTGTAGTTGTTTTCTGTACCATATATTTGGCGACTCAAAATGGGTTGGATGGAATGGACCTATTTTGGGGTCGTTACATTTGGTATCAGAGCTTAGGGATATGATCTCTGGCGGAGATCGGGGAATAGAACTAGGAGGGGAAAGATAAGTAAATCCTTCGCTAGTGTGTCCTACCTAAGCTTATTTGTTGGTCAGTCATAATATCGGGATATTATGTGATATGTTAATTTGTTCAATTAACCCTTATTTTGAAGTTGTATTCTAGAATGATATCTGAAATACAGGAGATGAGCATTGGAGAAATTATGATGACAGGGAAGATGGAATCTGAAATGAAAGAAAGGTATTCTCAACTCTTTAAAATACCAGGTACGTAAATTTCGGGGACGAAATTTCATAAGGAGGGGAGATTCTAAGACCCCGAATTTTATGAAATAAAATTATTCAATTTTTTCTTATAATTTTTATTCAGTAAATGGTTAAATTGATAAAAGTTTAAAGTTATGGGTGAATTATACAAATTTTACAAAATACGCAAGTGGCTATAAAATATTCATTGTTGTCGGAGAATATTCGTTTGGTCGTAGAATATTCTTTTTATTGGGAATATCCGTACGACAGTGCAATCTTTTGTGGGCCCCATAACGAAAAGCGATTGGCTGAAGAAAACGACAAATATAAGTTGTTTAAAAATAACGGCGTAGTTGTTACCGTTAATACTGTTAAAATACCCGGAGGTTAAAACACAGTAATACACGTTGTTGCACAGTAGCACACGGTATTGCACCATTTATTGATTCTTACGTAAGAAGGCACTACTCAATAATTGTTACAGTAATTACTGTTCAGTATTTTATGTTATTGATTCAATAATTGCTGCATTGATATTTTATATTACTGTTGTTTCAATAATTGTCACTACACAGTATTTTTCATTATCGAAACAATAATTCATATTATCTGAATAATATTATTAGATAACATTATTGGCAATGTCTAGAAAGTTCTGTCTAAGGAGAGGTTTTGTCACCTAATTGCGCGCCAGTAAGGAGAAATTCTTATTGGAAAGCCCCCTCTTTCCTGGGAACTGCCTGGTTGTCAATATTGTGATTCTGTAATATTATTTGTGAATAATTATTGATTCATATGATGAGAAAAATATTGATTTTATGTGGATATAGATGGAGAAAATTTTTAATGTGACAATTGTTGAAAATTAATATTTTATCTTTTTCTGATAAAATAATTCATTTAAATATATTATTTTAATAATATATTAACGGTGATATTTTTATAATGAATGTGGGATATATGAGTATATGAGGAGGAAGAGTATTATTGTGTCATTAAATGATTAACACATATTTTGTTTGTTGGTAGACACAATTATTGACTGAAATTTTATTATAGTCTGTAAAATCGTCCGTTTATGGATTTCGGTCAATTTCTGTTTGGAATTTGGAAAAACTTTCTTCTGCAAAGTTGTAGAGAATTGAATTTCCTATAAAATCTCGCGAGATTCGAATTTTCTGGCAAAAGGGCTATTTATTATGAATTATTGAAGTTCCGAATCTCCGAAATAATTGATTTTTGGAAGTTTAAAATATTTTTAATTACAAAAACATTTTTTCATTTTTGAAACTCATTTAACATGTGATTAGGAGCTGAAATCAGTTGGCAAGTGTACGTATGAGGTTTTGGAAAATATATATTATTATTATATTAAATTTTCTACTTTGGTGTTCTAAGCAATTTCCTATAAATAGGTGCTTAGGTTAAAATTGAAAATCACACCAGAAACTGAAGTTTTCTCTCTCTATATTATCGAGCGTATTCTTGTGAGTATTTTGAGTATACTTTGAGTATTGCTATACGGTGCAAGTTCGTTCAGCGTTATTCCAGTCAGAGGTACTGCTCTTTTGAGGTAAGGGATAATAAGGGATTTTAAGGGTTATTATTTCGAAACTCTTCTGAACCTTCAAAAATTCTGGAAAAATTTGAAATGCTATTTTGATGAGTTTTATAGATTGTGTCCACACATGGCGATTTTTGGATGTATAGATTAAGAGTTATGAATTTTATGAGGAAAGACTATTTTAAAAGTAATCGTTTATAACTCCTTGTGGTTAACTCCAAAATTGATGAAATTTTTATTGGGAGTACATCTATATGATATCAGTATACCCTGTGAATTTTGGAATTTTTGGATAAAAGTACAATTTATGATAAATATTTAAATATTCGGTGGTTTTGGCCATGTGAAAAATAGTAAATGACTTTTAAAAATTCTGAGAAAAATATATGTTCAATATAGGACTATATTCTGCTAAATCCCAGAAAAGAAATATATTTGGAACTGATTTGTTATTTTTCATGAAAATGGACTAGTTATGAGTAAATGAATTAAATATGTTATGTGAGGTAAGAAAATTAGAAAATAGGATTTTATGGCTTGAGAATCCTACATGAGGTATATGCAGATTTTTTATGAGGATTTTGGTTATTGATGAGGAAATCTTATGAGTTTGGCATTTTAGAATGATTAAATGCATTATTTAGTAAAGTGTAAACAATTAAAATAAATTGTTTATAAGCTTAAAAAATATTATTCTTTCAATATCATTATACCGAAATATTGGTATGAATTTTATTGTGGGATTTCTACCTTTTTGAGTCGTGTTTACTATTCATGAGTTACTATTCACGAGTTACTATTCACGAAGTTACTATTCATGAGTTACTATTCATGACAAAATTGGTTTCTTTTTCTAACCAAATTATAGTTAATTTATGAATATTACTCTGGAGATTAAAACTATATATTGATTATATTGATTTTATTATCATATATAACATTTTTATAACCCTGACGTTGAAATTCTCTTTCACTGGAGTGTAAAGATGGGTAGATTATTGGTATGATCATGACTAGGGTTCTCTTTGTCCAATAGTGAAAAGTTGAATTGTGACTGGTATGATCATGACCATTGAATTTATAATTGAATATCTTTAGCTTAAGTGCAAAGGTGAATTGATCAACATATATGGTTATAATTATGGTTTATATAAATTCTGAAATGATTATGTATTTCTTTGAGATATGAATATCTTTGGCCTGTAGTGCAAAGATGAATTGTTGATGAATATCTTTGGCCTGTAGTGCAAAGATGACTTGTTGATAAATATCTTTGGCCTGTAGTGCAAAGATGACTTATTGATGTATATCTTTGGTCGTAGTGCAAAGATAAATTTATTAGTATGATTATGAACATGAACTGTGATTTGGTATAACCATGATCTTTGATGTTTCAGGTGATAAAAATTATCTTTGTCCTGGATGAGAAAAAGAATTTAGAACAACAATTACGATTATGAGTTATACATGTGATTGTGGACAGGAATTGTTGATTGATGTTACAGGGATAAAACATTGTTGATGGACTTTTAACATGGAGAAGATAATAGACTTTATAGTCTATTTGACTCTTCTAATGGATTGATCGTTCCGCTGCAACAATGGTTGAAAAGTTTTATCATCTGCCATATGTTCTAAATCTCTGATTTATTACTGTTGAAGGCTATTGATAATTTATTTATCTTTAGTCATGACATTCTTTACTGAGCTAGTTGTGCTCACCCTTTTGCTTCACAATTCCTTTCAGGTAATACGAGTGTAGCTGGGTCGAGCGGGGAATAACAGGGGGATAGAACGGCGGTCATCATTTAGTAGTTATATTTGGCGAATCAAATAGGGTGAAGCGAACCCAACGTTGGAAGGATGTTTTGCCACTGTCATAAAAGATGTCTAATGACATACATGTCATCATAAGACATGAGTGTGCCTATCCACTTGCTGAGTATATCTACCAGCACTATTTATATGATCTTGGTGTCTATTTGAAATATAACTCTCAATTAGAGACAGTGGAGATAATGATATGTCAAGAGAAGACTCGCCATTGGGAAGAATATGATAGTAATCTTCTTGTTTTTCTTTAGGGTCTATTGGGTTAACCAAGGATAATTCTGTGGCCATATGATATCTATAATAACCTAGACGCATGGCCTCCCATGTATGAAGGTTTCCTTGAGCACTTCCCAAAGATTTTAATTTCTAAAACAGTTTTCGACTATACCTTTATGTAAGGTGTCATTATGATGTGTTGTCCACGGTTGGGACATGAGTCACAGTTGATATATATTTGTATCCAAACTCACAGTATATGTGTTGTTGTATTTTGCACGACAATTGTTGTAATAAAGTTGTAGTTGTTTTCTGTACCATGTATTTGGCGACTCAAAATGTGTTGGATGGAATGGACCTATTTTGGGGTCGTTACAATAACAACAACAAGAATTTTAACAATCAAGTGGGGAAGTTTCATAGAGAGTTTAAGAAGAAGGTAGAAGGATGTCCTAAGTGTTGGAGGTATCACCAGAGCGAGTGTTACAACTATGGCCAAGAGGGGCATATATCGCCCAACTACCCAAAGCCGAAGAATATCAAAGGATGTTTCGCTTGTGGTTCGGCGGACCATCTGGTTAAGGACTGCCTGAAGAAAGGAAGTAGCGGAGGAAGCGGCTAACAAGGAGGGAGTAAAAAACTGATGATTGGCGGACCGACGCCATCCAACCATCCAACTGTAAGAACGCTTAATATTCCTATCCAGGATACAGTAGCTAAAAAGGACGTTGTGTAAGGTATCATCCCGATCAATGATATAAATGTCTATGTATTATTTAATTCGGGTGCCACCTGTTCTTTTGTATATGGGGAATTTACTAGTCGAATTAATTTACCCCGAGAACGATTAGGAAATCCCTTGAACATAGAAGTTACGAATAAGGAAGTAATCTGTGATAGCCCCGAATCCAGGCCCCAAATCGCCGCGGATCCGGTATACTATTTCTATAACTATAAATTGTTTATACATTACATTACACAATATTTTCCCCAAAATCGAATAACCTTAACTTATACACAAATCATAAACTATTTATCACACAACAATATTTATCAAAGTATACTATTACAAACTAGCCGTACATTTTATCCCAAGCCGGACTTGGCATTATCTTTTCCTGTATCCGAACGCATTCGCCTTATCTGCAATATTTTATCATGATATAGCAAGGGTGAGCATGAAAGTTGATCAGCAAGTTTAAGTTCAACAATATAACGATATATCATGATTGAAGAGTATGAATAATAAACTGGCTATAATTCATCAATATAATTGAGAACTAGCACGAACAAACTTTTGACTGAAGAAGTATTAAACATGAACAAACATTTCTGAACCAACTGGTAATGAAGGTGATTAGCCTTTCATACCTGACTTATACATGCAAGATGTACAAAGTACAATTTTCGTGGCAATCAGCAATAATTAACCATAAGCTTGAATAAAATACTCTTAGTAGAGTTTAGTAAAAAGAAACTTGCCTGAACCGTTGATTACCGCAACGCAATTTATAACGCTTTACTCGATGACCTAATATTAGTAATATAGATCTCCAATATTAGAATAATATCATCACAGTATAATATTGTTATATATATAGATATACATAGAATAACCTAAACACATAGCACATAACCTTATCAGTCTATAACACACATAAGACTAGGTATAAAGTCAAACTATTACAGTCTGAGTTGAACCCGACACAATTCTAACATCCCGACGGTCTAGTTGGAATTTTATCGAGTCTAAGTTCAATTAAACTCTGAGTTAACACTTAACGATATCATAGATAATTTCTTATCAATCAAAAATAATTTTTAAAAGACTTATAATAATTTTCAAGTAATTATTATCATTTATCACCATTTTTAATCATTAAAATCGTATTTAAATGAATTAAATACCACATAATTCTTTAATCATTAATATTCATTTAATATAAAATATTAATAAAAATCATAACATTATATTATAATATAATATAATTATAATATACCAAAGTATTTTTTAATACCTTAAAATCATAATTATATGATTTTTAAACCATTAAATCCATTATTCGATAATTAATATTAATATTAAAATATTAATATTTTCATGACTAAATATCAAAAGTTATAATTTATAACTTAAAATATTTTTATAACACTTAAATCAATTTTGTATGATTTTTAAATCATTAATACTATTTTTTCATAATTTATTTATTATCTATTAAATAAACTAATTATTATTAATATTGATTAATTAATGAAAATCATCACAAAATATCAAAAGTCATCAAAAATAACTAAAGATATTTTTTAATATCATAAAATAATTTTTCATGATTTTTCATGAATTAAAACTATTTTTAAATCATTTATTTAATATTATAATTAAATAAATAAATACCTTTTATATTCCCAAAAATATTAAAAAAAATTTGAAATATACCAAAAATAATTAAAAACTATTTTTCGGACCTTAAAATAATTTTTCAGAATTTATTATATATTTTTAATAATTAAAAACCATTTATTTCTATTTATTAAATAATTTTCGGAAAATAGAAAATAAAACTGTGACTAAAGGGCCCTATAGTGACAGAACCGTCGCAATAGGTGTTCTTGGTGTTCTTGGCCAATTCCCAGAAACTCATAACCGGTTTACAGGGTACCTACTTTGACCGCAATTAGATCTAGGTTTCGGTTGCTTTCAGAGCTTGTAAAAGTATTATAGTTGTAGTACGCATGTAGCACTACAACCACAAACAAAAATCATAGCTAAAACATATCACAACAGAAAGATCAAGGCTTCCAAAATTTCTGTCAGACATGTTCTTCATTTTCTGGGTTACCCAGAAAATGAATAACAGTCAAGGTACCTCCTTTGGATCCATATAGCTTCGATTCTAAGACTTGTTTGTGTGATATAAAGGTTCTATATTGAAAACCACATGGCAGGGTACAACAACAAGTCATTAGATCGGACTAATAACAACACGAAATGAAGATTGTATCTAGTCAAACTACATGTCAGAGACTCGGCGTATGAAGATCTGGGTTACCCAGAATCTTCATCCGTCTTGATGGTCAACGCAGGTTTGACCCTTCATAACTTTGATTCTGTTATGGTTCTGAGAGTTATAGAGGCATGAATGGGTATCTTACATGTCCACCTACTTATATATAACAACAACATGGTCTAAAGCATTACAAGCAGCAAGATCTAATTAAGGCCACCAAATTGCATGTCGGCCTTTCTGGGTTTCTGGGTTGTCCAGATTTCCAGAAGTCATGATCGGTCAACATGCTTTGACTGCAAATAACAAGAAATCTAGACATGATATTACCCCGATTCCAGTTCCAGATTAAAGCCTACATGGTATAGAACAGATCTATAGCTCTAAACACATATATCATCATACACACACAGATTTATGGGGTCTGACATTTGACTATCAGACTTAAATTTTTCCAAATTTCCAGATTTCAAAAAAATGAAATTTCGAGAACATTGATGTTATAGATCCATGTTCTATCAACCCAGATCAACAAGTGACACCTTATTACACAACTTTAAATAACCAATTACAACAAATAAACTCAGATCATAAAATTTCTAAATTTTGGGATTTTATACCTTTCATGCCATGATCTTTGATTTCTGACTCTTGGATCTGTTATTGGAAGTCTAAGAACTGATCCTTGCTTTGATTCTCACTCTCTCTCACACTAAATCCTGAATTTCTAGAGAGAGAATGGGTTTGGAGAAAATGAGAATTTTAAGTGCCATTTTCTCTCTCTTTAATCTATTTATTTGATGACATGTTGTTATGATCTTGAAATTTTCGGCTGAAATGGCTGAGATATAGTCACATGGATAGGCTAGGTTTTGGTCACCAACTTCACTAGGTCCATTCTTGCAAGTTAAGTCACAATAATGCAATTAAGGGCATTTAGGTCTTTTTCCATTTATTTTTAATGGTAATTTGGACATTGTCCCAAACCCTTAGGGTTTAGGGTTTGGCTAGGATTTAGGGTTTGGAGCATTTAGGATTTAGGTTTTAACCCTTAACTTCCAAATTAAATTTCTAAAATTTCCAATTTAGATTTTCAAAAATAGAAAAATTAATATTTCTCAATTATAATTATAATTCTCTAATTATATTACAATTTCTTAATCATACTTTAAATCTTACTAATTAGGATTAACATTTCCTAATTAAAATCGCTAATTAAGCAATTAGGATCAAAATCGCGGATTAGGATTTATAACTCAAAAATTAGGGTTTCTAATAGAAAAATAAATTTTCTAATTTAGATATTAAATTTTCGTAATTAGATTAGGCTTTCTAATTACTATAACTTGAAAATTAGGATTAAGGTTTCCTAATTAACATTAAAATTATTAAATTAACACTTTCGTTTTCCCTAACTATAAAATTAGGGTTTTAAATCCCGAAATTAGGGTTTTTTAGATTTGAAATTAGGGTTTGCTAATAATTAAGCTTTGCCCTAATTAGTAGTATACTTAATACCACATAAGCATTATAATTATCCTTTATATTCCAGATTAGGGCTTCAATTTATCAGAATCTGAAACTATGGTTTTCAGATCTGGTATTATGGTTTTCTAATAATCAATTAGGATTTCCAGAAATTCATTAGGGTTTTCCCTAATTAATTTATAATTAATGACGTTTAACCTTATACATATCATTGCATTCCCAATCTAGGGTTATTAATATTCGAATTAGTGTTTTAGATTCCCGGAACTGACCTTAGGGTTTCCAGAACCAGTTTCTAGGATTTCTTATTAATCGCTAGGGTTTTCTAACCGAACGTTAAAGTACTTAATATATAATTAGGGTTTGACACATATATAATTAATCTGGTCAACCCTTGACCCTTGACCACATTCAGCACACAAACATAACCATATTCACATAACTTAATCACATAAATCCTTAATCCTGAATAATTAACCTATATCCTTCATAGAATTTTGAAATCATCAAAATTTCACCCTAATAATATCAAACGCATACACTTATTTTCTGTTTAGGTCTATTATTTCACCTTAAATCAATCATTTATGATTTTAATAAATTGTCCAAATTCTCGAGTTGTCACATTCACCCCTCCTTATAAGAATTTCGTCCCCGAAATTCACCTTACACCTTACACCGTTCACCTTACACCTTTCACACATATCATTACATGTTACCCAATACACCTCTCACAAGAGTAAAAGTTTTTCAAATTTGTGCTGAGGAGTCATATAGACTATTTGTCTGTCATTTTCGCAAAAGGTTTTATGGAAATTCATCTGCAAACCGTCATTACTTACGGACACAAAGGGTGATTAGTCTGATATGCCCTGTACTGGCCAAGTACTAATTTTATCTATTTTCTCGTCACTGCCGAAGGCACGAAAATTCTACCTCAGTCTTATTGGATTCCGCACCAAAACAATTTGGTTCGAGAAAATTCTTTCAATGAACACTTGGAGTTTTTATAACATTAGTCTAGCTGAATCAAATAGCATAGACTCATATCAATAATTCAATTCAATCGAATTATTTAGGTGTAGCCAAACCCCGTTGGCAAATTAAATTTTTTTTGAAAACATTTTTTAAAATGACGTCATGATGTCGTACTGTATTAACAGTCCGTTTGAGGATGCCGTCATTGTATGACTTTGTCATAACACATCATACAATAGTGGAACAGCGACTTCAGGTCAAATTCACACTACGTATTCCTGTATTTACAACTCCATCACATTTTCATCATCTCTGCACCAGGTTACATGGTACATGAGTGATAAATAAAAACAATTTTTGATATTTCAAATCATTTGCGTCTAGCCGAAATAAGTAGCATAGACTGTACTTTAAACAGTTTCAAAAATGGTTACGAGTCTACATATTTTTAAAAGGCACATAGTGCGTATTTAGCTTGATGTCAATCATTTCAAAGTTTAGCATAGCTAGGAGTTTAGGAAAACCTAAGTCTCCACTAATGATCATTTGCTTAATAATCTATCTGTTCCTATAATCCTTAACACTCCATTCACAGACAACTATACCTTATTCATAAAACCACACTTATGAGTTCATAACCTGGCCACAATTATATGAGTTTACAAACTTACTCTAGTCTGACCTTTGGCGTCCGTTCGCTGAGTGGCTCATAAACATTTCATATAACTATGAGTCAAGAATGTCACATGAGTATGAGTTCTAAGAATTCGTACTTAATCCTATAATCTCTACCTATGACCTATTTATCTGTATATAATAACTAGCGTGACACAACATTTCAATGATTACCCATGCCACCAACTAAGTAGTTTTTACACCAAGTACAATTCCTCGCCCATACAAGAAATCATACAACTCAGTTGCTAACACGAGTCCTTATTGAAATCCCCACCTAATCTTAACCCCTTTTTTCTATACGAATTCTATTCGTATTCATAATCCATAACTCTTTCATGAGTTTTCATAGTACCATTTCATAGTACAACTGATACACAACATCTTGCTGTAAACTTTTCAATCATCAGATTGATTCTTTCTGGCTGTCATAACCTTATCAGATCACGGGGTGATCTCATCGTATATATTACGATTCAATTCTATGACTTGATCGTTTTGTTTTACGATCTCCTATCATTGCACTTCTGTTCACCACTATTACCAGAGTTAGGGAACTCTGTGTCTTAACAACTTACCGAGATTCGTCTTTGAATCTTACCGACCAACTAACTCTATTTCAGTTAGCACTTATCCTAATCACTGCAGTTATTGGTCTCAGGTATTCCTACCTAAGCTTCATAACCAACAGCTTTGATACCAACTGTGATAGCCCCGAATCCAGGCCCCAAATCGCCGCGGATCCGGTATACTATTTCTATAACTATTTGCGGAAGATATAAACATAAATTGTTTATATATTACATTACACACTATTTTCCCCAAAATCGAATAACCTTAACTTATACACAAATCATAAACTATTTATCACACAACAATATTTATCAAAGTATACAGTTACAAACTAGTCGCACATTTTATCCCAAGCCGAACTTGGCATTATCTTTTCCTGTATCCGAAAGCATTCGTCTTATCTGCGATATTTTATCATAATATAGCAAGGGTGAGCATGAAAGTTGCTCAGCAAGTTTAAGTTCAATAATATAACGATATATCATGATTGAAGAGTATGAATAATAAGCTGGCTATAATTCATCAATATAATTAAGAACTAGCACGAACAAACTTTTAACTGAACAAGTATTAAACATGAACAAACATTTCTGAACCAACTGGTAATGAAGGTGATCAGTCTTTTATACCTGACTTATACATGAAAGATGTACAGAGTACAATTTTCGTGACAATCAGCAATGATTAACCATAAGCTTGAATAAAATACTCTTAGTAGAGTTTAGTAAAAAGAAACTTGTCTGAACCGTTGATTACCGCAACGCAATTTATAACGTTTTACTCGAAGACCTAATATTAGTAATATAGATCTTCAATATTAGAATAATATCATCATAGTATAATACTGTTATATATATAGATATACATAGAATAACCTAAACACATAGCACATAACCTTATCAGTCTATAACACACATAAGACTAAGTATAAAGTCAAACTATTGCAGTCTTAGTTGAACCCGACACAAATCTAACATCCCGACAGTCTAGTCGAAATTTTATCGAGTCTAAGTTCAACTAAACTCTGATTTAACACTTAACGATATCATAGATAATTTCTTATCAATCAAAAATAATTTTTAAAAGACTTATAATAATTTTCAAGTAATTATTATCATTTATCACCATTTTCAATCATTAAAATCGTATTTAAATGAATTAAATACAACATAATTTCTTAATCATTAATATTCATTTAATATAAAATATTAATAAAAATCATAACATAATATTATAATATAATTATAATATACCAAAGTATTTGTTAATACCTTAAAATCATAATTATATGATTTTTAAACCATTAAATCCATTATCCGATAATTAATATTAATATTAAAATATTAATATTTTTATGACTAAATATCAAAAGTTATAATTTATAACTTAAAATATTTTTATAACAATCAATTTTGTATGATTTTTAAATCATTAATACTATTTTTCCATAATTTATTTAATATATCTATTAAATAAACTAATTATCATTAATATTGATTAATTAATGAAAATCATCACAAAATATCAAAAGTCATCAAAAATAACTAAAGATATTTTTTAATATCATAAAATAATTTTTCATGATTTTTCATGAATTAAAACTATTTTTAAATCATTTATTTAATATTATAATTAAATAAATAAATACCTTTTATAATCCCAAAAATATTAAAAAATTTTGAAATATACCCAAAATAATTAAAAACTATTTTTCGGACCTTAAAATAATTTTTCAGAATTTATTATATACTTTTAATAATTAAAAACAATTTATTTCTATTTATTAAATAATTTTCGAAAAATAGAAAATAAAACTGTGACTAAAGGGCCCTATAGTGACAGAACCGTCGCTATAGGTGTTCTTGGCCAATTCCCAGAAACTCATAACCGGTTTACAGGGTACCTACTTTGACCACAATTAGATCTAGGTTTCGTTTGCTTTCAGAGCTTGTAAAAGTATTGTAGTTGTAGTACGCATGTAGTACTACAACCACAAACAAAAAATCATAGCTAAAACATATCACAACAGAAAGATCAAGGCTTCCAAAATTTCTGTCAGACGTGTTCTTCATTTTCTGGGTTACCCAGAAAATGAAGAACAGTCAAGGTACCTCCTTTGGATCCATATAGCTTCGATTCTAAGACTTGTTTGTGTGATATAAAGGTTCTATATTGAAAACCACATGGCAGGGTACAATAACAAGTCATTAGATCGGACAAACAACAACATGAAATGAAGATTGTATCTAGTCAAACTACATGTCAGAGACTCGACGTATGAAGATCTGGGTTACCCAGAATTTTCATCCGTCGTGATGGTCAACGCAGGTTTGACCCTTCATAACTTTGATTCTGTTATGGTTCTGAGAGTTATAGAGGCATGAATGGGTATCTTACATGTCCACCTACTTATATATAACAACATGGTCTAAAGCATTACAAGCAGCAAGATCTAATTAAGGCCACCAAATTGCATGTCGGCCTTTCTGGGTTTCTGGGTTGCCCAGATTTCCAGAAGTCATGATCGGTCAACGTGCTTTGACTGCAAATAACAAGAAATCTAGACATGATATTACCCTGATTCCAATTCCAGATTAAAGCCTACATGTTATAGAACAGATCTATAGCTCTAAACACATATATCATCATACACACACAGATTTATGGGGTCTGACATTTGACTGTCAGACTTAAATTTTTCCAAATTTCCAGATTTCAAAAAAATAAAATTTCGAGAACATTGATGTTATAGATTCATGTTCTATCAACCCAGATCAACAAGTGACACCTTATTACACAACTTTAAACAACCAATTACAACAAATAACCTCAGATCATAAAATTTCTAAATTTTGGGATTTTATACCTTTCATGCCATGATCTTTGATTTCTGACTCTTGGATTTGTTATTGGAAGTCCAAGAACTGATCCTTGCTTTGATTCTCACTCTCTCTCACACTAAATCCTGAATTTCTAGAGAGAGAATGGGTTTGGAGAAAATGAGAATTTTAAGTGCCATTTTCTCTCTCTTTAATCTATTTATTTGATGACATGTTGCTATGATCTTGAAATTTTCAGCTGAAATGGCTGAGATATAGTCACATGGCTAGGCTAGGTTTTGGTCACCAACTTCACTAGGTCCATTCTTGCAAGTTAAGTCATAATAATGCAATTAAGGGCATTTAGGTCTTTTTCCATTTATTTTTAATGGTAATTTGGACATTGTCCCAAACCTTTAGGGTTTAGGGTTTGGTTAGGATTTAGGGTTTGGAGCATTTAGGGTTTAGGTTTTAACCCTTAACTTCCAAATTAAATTTCTAAAATTTCCAATTTAGATTTTCAAAAATAGAAAAATTAATATTTCTCAATTATAATTAGAATTATCTAATTATATTACAATTTCTTAATCATACTTTAAATCTTACTAATTAGGATTAACATTTCCTAATTAAAATCGCTAATTAAGCAATTAGGATCAAAATCGCGGATTAGGGTTTATAACTCAAAAATTAGGGTTTCTAATAGAAAAATAAATTTTCTAATTTAGATATTAAATTTTCGTAATTAGATTAGGCTTTCTAATTACTATAACTTGAAAATTAGGATTAAGGTTTCCTAATTAACATTAAAATTATTAAATTAACACTTTCGTTTCCCCTAACTATAAAATTAGGGTTTTAAATCCCGAAATTAGGGTTTTCTAAATTTGAAATTAGAGTTTGCTAATAATTAAGTTTTGCCCTAATTAGTAGTATACTTAATACCACATAAGCATTATAATTATCCTTTATATTCCAGATTAGGGCTTCAATTTATCAGAATCTGAAACTATGGTTTTCAGATCTGGTATTATGGTTTTCTAATAATCAATTAGGATTTCCAGAAATTCATTAGGGTTTTCCCTAATTAATTTATAATTAATGACGTTTAACCTTATACATATCATTGCATTCCCAATCTAGGGTTATTAATATTCGAATTAGTGTTTTAGATTCCCGGAACTGACCTTAGGGTTTCCAGAACCAGTTTCTAGGATTTCTTATTAATCGCTAGGGTTTTCTAACCGAACGTTAAAGTACTTAATATATAATTAGGGTTTGACACATATATAATTAATCTGGTCAACCCTTGACCCTTGACCACATTCAGCACACAAACATAACCATATTCACATAACTTAATCACATAAATCCTTAATCCTGAATAATTAACCTATATCCTTCATAGAATTTTGAAATCATCAAAATTTCACCCTAATAATATCAAACGCATACACTTATTTTCTGTTTAGGTCTATTATTTGACCTTAAATCAATCATTTAAGATTTTAATAAATATTTCAAATTCTCGGGTTGTCACATAATCCCCATATAGTATATATACCGAAATTATCGAGTAAATATTAGATATCTTGAAATAAACATAGACTTAATCCCGATAAGATTGGGAGAATTTTACGTAATATTGGGAATGGATTGGTTGTATAACCATGTTGCGGTAATTGACTGTCAGAATAAAAGTGTGAACCTTCAGACTCTGAATAAGTCGAAGGTGGTGTTTTATGGTAGCTCATCGCTTAAGCAATTGTGTTGCCCTACGATGATGCAAGCCAAGAGGTTCATAAGAAAAGGATGTGTAGTTTACTTAGCATACATTGTTGACACTCAGAGAAATAGAGTAGAAATTACGGTTATATTCGTAGTAAGAGAATTTTAAGATGTATTTTCGGACTATCTACCTGGTCTTTCGCCAGACAGAGAAATCGAATTCATAATAGACTTAGCACCGGGAACGACACCGATTTTGAAAGCTCCATACTATATGGCGCCAGTAAAAATGAAGGAATTTATGATACAATTGTAAGAGTTACTGGATAAGGATTACATTTGACCGAGTGTGTCTCCTTGGGGAGCACCAGTATCATTTGTAAAGAATAAGGATGGATTAATAAGGCTCTGTATCAATTATCAGGAATTGAATAGAGTGACGATTAAGAATAGATATCTGTTACCAAGAATAGATGATCTTTTCGACCAACTGAAGGGAGTCAAGTGTTTCTCAAAGATAGATTTGTGAACGGGTTATCACAAGTTGAAGGTGCGGAAAGAGAATATATCAAAGACAACGTTTCAAACTCGTTACATACATTTTGAATTTTTGGTAATGTTATTCGGGTTGACGAATGCTCCGGCAGTGTTTATGGACTTGATGAACCAAGTCTTCAAGCCATTCTTAGATAATTTTGTAGTAGTTTTCATCGATGATATAGTGATCTACTCAAAGACGGAGGAAGAACACGCTAAACATCTGAAGAAGATTTTAGAAGCGCTAAGGAAAGAGTTGTACGCAAAGGTTTCCAAGTGTGAATTTTGGATGGAGAAAGTTCAATTCTTAGGACACGTGGTGGATAAGGATGGAATTTTAGTAGACCCTATGGAAGTGGAAGCAGTGAATAATTGGGATCAACCGAAGACGTCGACCGAAGTGAGAAGTTTCTTAGGATTAGCTGGGTACTATCGAAGATTTATCCATGATTTTTCTAAGATAGTAACCTCATTGACCAATTTAACGAGGAAGATAGTGAAATTCGTGTGGACGTACAAATATGAGGAAAGTTTTCAAGAGCTGAAAAAGAGATTGAGCGAGGCACCTGTATTATCACTACCAGATGATACGGGGGGATTTGTGGTGTATAGTGATGCGTCACATAGAGGACTGGGTTGTGTGCTAATGCAACATATCAAAGTCATTACGTATGCGTCACGACAATTAAAGGATTACGAAAAATGATACCCTACTCATGACTTTAGTTTTTATGTTTTAGTTTTTATGAGGCGGCATTAGTTTTCATGTTGAAAATTTGGAGACACTATTTGTATGGAGAAAAATGTGAGATATACACGGACCACAAGAGTCTAAAATATATCTTCACACAAAAGGAGTTGAACATGCGTCAAAGAAGGTGGTTAGAATTAATCAAGGATTATGACTGAGATATTCTTTATCACCCGGGCAAGGCAAATGTATTGGCCGACACCCTAAGTAAGAAATGAATGGAGAAGTTATACCAATTGACAACTCAGGAGGAATTAATAAGGGATATGGAAAAATTGGAGATAGAAGTATAGGGATTTGAGAAGTCTGAAGAGAGATTGTTTGCAGTAGAAGCTCGTCTGACCTTGTTGGATAGAATAAAGGAATCACAAGAAAAGGATGAAGAATACAAGAAAATCAGGAAGAGAATCACAGAAAATGGGGAAGAAAAATTCAAGATGGATAGAGACGGTATTTTAAGATTCTAAGGTAGAGTGTGGGTGCCAGCGATAACCAAGTTGAGGGAAGAAATTTTGCACGAGGCACACAACACAAATTATTACGTTCATCCAGGAGGCACGAAGATGTACCAGGATTTGAGGCAACATTTTTGGTGGCCTAATTTGAAACGAGAAATCGTGGAGTGCGATAGTAGATGTCTTACATGTCAACGGGTCAAAGCAGAGCACCAAAGGCCAAGAGGTCTACCTCAACCGTTGGAAATACCAAAGTGGAAGTGGGAGCACATTACGATGGACTTCGTGGTGGGACTTCCAGTCATGCAGAAAGGTTTTGATGCCATCTGGGTTATCGTAGATCGACTAACGAAGATGGCTCATTTTCTATCGATCAAGATCCGATATAGTTTAAATCAGTTAGTGAATCTGTACGTAAAGGAAATTATTTCACGACATGGAGTGCCGATATCTATTGTCTCTGACCGAGATCCACGCTTCACGTAAAAATTTTGGAAGAGCTTGCAAGAAAGGATGGGAACACAATTCAAGTTAAGTACCTTATCATCCGTAGACAGACGGGCAAAGTGAGCGAACGATACAAACGTTGAGAGACATGCTTAGATCTTACGTGATGGACTTCAAAGGAAGTTGGGATGATCACTTACCCTTAGTGGAATTCTCTTATAATAATATTTATCAAGTGAGTTTAGGCATGCCACTGTACGAAGACCTCTACGGGAGAAAGTGCATAACACTGTTGTGCTGGGATGAAGTCGTAGAGCAAAAGATGCTAGGGAAGAAATTAGTTCAACAAACCGCAGATGTGGTGGCAACTATAAGAGCTAGACTAGTAGTGGCACAAGATCGCCAGAAGAAGTACGCAGACTTGCATCGTCAGGACCGCGACTTTGAAGTCGAAAGTCACATTTTCTTAAAAGTATCTCCTGGAAGGGAAAAATACGATTCGGCAAGAAGGGAAAATTGAGTCCGTGATTCATAGGACCATTCGAGATACTAAAGTGAGTGGGTGAAGTGGCGTACAAAGTTGCATTATCACCTGAGTTGGAACACATCCATAACGTGTTTCACATCTCTGTGTTACGTCCGTACAAACTTGACTACAAACATGTGATTTCGTACGAGCCCATTCAATTGGAAATGAATATGGCATATGAAGAAATTCATGTCCAGATATTAGATAAGAAAGAACAGACATTAAGGAATAAAAGTATATCTTCTGTAAAGGTACTTTGGCAAAACCACGATGTCGAGGAGGCCACGTGGGAATTAGAAGATAAAATGCGAAGGGATTATTCCCATTTATTCGTGTAACCTTGTACCAATTCCGAGGACAGAATTTTTATAAGGGGGGGATGTAAAAATCGAGAATTTCATGAATAAATATTATTTTGATAAAATAAGAGATTGAATATTTATTTGAATATAAATATTGATGTGTTGTGAAATGAATAATTCAATTAATTTAAATTGAATTTATAAGAATGTGGTTTGTGATGAGAATTGTGAAAATGCCCTGTGCGGCATGAGAATAGAGATTTAAGGAATTAATTTAATTAAGAAGTGATGGAATAATTAATATTATATTATTAATTAATTGTTATTGTGAGAAAAGTAAATTACGTAATTAGAATTATATCATTTAGTTGATGTGTGTAAGATATGTGTTATCATATGGTTCCTACATTAAAAAGAAAGTGTAGTGTGACACTTTAGTGTAACTATATTATGTATGAAAACTATATAGTAAAATGAAGAGAATTATAAGTGACATAAATAATTGCTTATGTGACAGTAAGTATATGTGGAAACATTAAAAGATGTACTCTATCAAAGAATTGCATAGTATTTCAATAAGTAAGTCTAATTGGAATAATAAGGTTTTAAAGAAATATTGAATTATTAGTGACCAATTAAATTGAGTTCATGCATGTTATAAATATTAGTTACATTGAACTAATGTACATGGATTATATGATGTGAGTACATAAATAATTCCTAACTCTTCATTGTGTAGTAGCATTAACACTTTAAAATTACATTTTAGGAGTATAAGAGAAAAAACAAAGCTTTATAAACACGTTGCTGGGATTTAAAATTTGTGTCCCATATTAAGTGTCCCAACAGTGCTCAAATAGTATCCTATGTCTTCATTGCGTGAAATCAAGTAGCTACAAATCTATGGTGATGATGGCTATGGATTGGCATTTGGCCAACTCCCATCTACCCATTGTTCTCTTTCAATTTTCAGTGAATCAAACCATAGAACAAAGCTATGAACTGGGCAACCCTTTCTCTATAAATGGCAGCCAAACTCTTCTTATTCTCTGTTACGTGAAAATTTGTCTGATAAGTGTAGGAAGAGAGTGAGTGTGGCTGAGCTTTGAGGGAGTATATTTAGTGCTTTGAGTAATCAAATTAAGCTTCAAGAAGGTATAATTTCTATTTTTGTTCTTAGCTTGAGTTTTGTAAAATTCTTAGCATTTACATAAATTCTCTGTTAAGTAGTATGAATTAGCATGTCATTGTGTTGTCTGAGTTAGTATGAATGCTCTAAAGTGTTACAGATAGTCTGGTTTGAGAATTAGCAATACTTGTGCTAAGGCTCTGCAGAAGCAGAGCCATTTATTTTTGCCTCTAAACGAAGTGGCGCGGCCGCGCCACTTCTATAACTTAATATCGCACAGCCGCGTGGGGTGACTTTCTCAAATACTATTATAGTGATTCAGTGTTATGCTAATCATGTTAGGATGGTTGGAACATGCCTATAGATGACCCTAATATATAAAATAATGTTGCTTAATAAATAGTAAGACTTGGTAACTTGGTTGGGGGTGTGTATTCAAAGAAGTATACAGATTTTGAAAACTAGAGATTATGAACAAGAAGTAATATACTTTCTGATCTTGTGAACATGTGTAGACAATGTGACGCCCCCAAAATAGCTATACATCACCCATTTTGAGTCGCTAAATACATGGTACAGATACAACTACAACTTTATTAATACAATTATCGTGCAAAATATGACAACACATAAACTGTGAGTTTAAATACAAATATTATCTTCTAGACAATATCCACACTCAAATAAGTCCTCATTACAATTATTGATATACTATTTTACAAAATAGTGAGGACTTCTAAAATAACTTTCTAGAACTATCATTCCACACCCCGACTAACTTCCCGCTACATTCTCGCTTCTTGAGAAGAAAAATGGAACAAAAAGGAAAAAGGTGAGCTCAACTAGCCCAGTAAAGAATATTATGACTAAGATAATATAGAATAAATTATCATTAGTCCTCAATAGGGAAAAATATGATAGAATATAATAAACAACAAGTTTCAGATCAATATTCGCAGCGGAAATAACAATTCATTAAAAGAGTTAAGTAGAGAATGAAAACTACTATCTTCTATGATTTAAAAATCCATCATCAATATTTTATCCCTATAACAACAATCAATATACATCTTGAATCAAATATTCATCTTTGCACCACAAGTCAAAGATATTCATCAGTTGGTCATGTTCATCTCAACACCTATTCATCTTTGCACTACGGGCCAAAGATATTCAGCAGAAAATCATTCATCTTTGCACTACAAGCCAAAGATATTCAGTTATATCATAATTTAGGACTGAGAATGATAAAAAATATTTTAAAGAAAACGAATCCAGTGAGACAAAAGAACAAATATTAGGGATTCGTACTTCGGTTTATCCATGTTCAAAAACACCCCATAATATACTATGGTGGAGTAAAATTCAAGAATAATGATCAAAACATGGATACAATCAAAGATAATAACAAAAATAGACATCTAGGATAAAGAACGAAAATTTAATTTTTCTATGAATAGTGTCGTATTCGTGAATAGTGTCGTATACGTGAATAGTGCCGTATACGTGAATAGTATTTCTGACACAAAAAGGTAAAAATTTCACAAGAAAAATTATACTAATATTTCGGCATAATGATATTGAAAGAAATAATATCATTTATGAAGACAATAACATCCCTTACCTCAAAAGAATAGTACTTCTGGTTGGAATATCAGATATAACACTGAAGGGAACTTGCACCGTATAGCAACACTCAAAGTATCAAAATACTCACAAAAATACGCTCGATAATATAGAGAGAAAAAACTTCAGATTCTGATATGAATTTAAATTCTAACATAAGCTCCCTATTTATAGAAAAATACTTAGAACACCAAAGCAGAAAATTTAATAAAATAATAATATTTTCAAAATATTCTTCCTACGCACACCACCAGTCCAAAACATCAGCCACCCACACCACAAAAAATAAAAAAACATTTTTCAAAAATAAAACATTTATAACTCCAAAAATTAATTATTTCGGAATTTCAATAATTCATAATAAATAGCCCTTTTATCAGAAAAATTTGAATCTTATGTCCATTCCATTGGAAATTCAATTCTCTACAACTTTGTAGCTTTAAGTTTTTCCAAATTCCAAATATAAATTGACCGAAATCAACACACGGACGATTTTACAGGCTATAATCAAATTTTAGTCAAAAATAGGGTCCACCAATATGTTTAACATGTTTTTAGCATTTATTGTAACAAAAATACTATTTCTCCTTATTTATTCATATATCACACATTCATTGTAAAAATACCACCATTATTATATTATTGTAATATAACGAATTATTTTATCAGAAAAGATAAAATATCAATTTTCAACAATTGTCACTTTTTTAAAAATTCCTCCATTCATATCCACATAAATAAATATTTTACTTATCATATAAATCAATAATTAATTATTCATAAATAATATTACAGAATCACAATACTGACAACCAGGCCGTTCCCAGGAAAGATGAGGCTTTTCGATAAGGATTTCTCCTTATTGGCACGCAATTAGATGACCCAACCCCTTTCCTCGACAGAACTTTCTAGACATTGCCAAAAATGTTATCTAAAAATATTATTCAAATAATATGAATTATTGATCTGATAATGGGGAATATTATGCAGTGACAATTATTAAAACAACAATAATATAAAATATCAACATAGCAATTTTTGAATCAATAAAATAAAATATTGAACAGTAATTACTGTAACAATTATTGAGTAGTGCCTTCTTACGTAAGAATCATTAATTGGTGCAATACCGTGTGCTACTGTGTTTAAATCACCGGGTATTCCACAGTATTAACGGTAACAACTACGCCATTATTTATAAAAAAAACTTATACTTGTCATTTTTTTCATCCAATCGCTTTCCGTTATGGGGCCCACACAAGGTTGCGTCATCGTACGAATATTTTCCGACAGTAAGAATATTCCATGACCAACAAATATTCCCTGACAACAATGAATATTTTATAACCACTTGCTTATTTAAGATATTTACACATTTTACCCATAACTAACCACATTAATCAAATCAACCCTTACTAATTCAAAATAATAAATAAAGAAAATTCAATTTCATTTATAATAAGTTGGGGTCTTACAACCTCTCCTCCTTATGAAATTTTGTCCTCGAAATTGACGTACGTACCTGGTGTTTCGAAAAGGTGAGGATACCTCGCTTTCATTTCCATTTCCAACTCTCAAGTCATTTTCTCAATATCATGGTTCCTCCATAAAACTTTGACTTGTGGTATGACCTTTATGCATAGGACATGCTTCTTCCTATCCAAAATCTTGACAGGTACTTCCTCGTACGTTAAATCTTCGGCTATTTTGTCTGTTTCTAACTCAATAACTTGTTTCAGGTCTTTCACATATTTACGAAGCACAAATATGTGAAAAACATTATGAACACGAGACATACTTGGAGGTAACGCGAGTCTATAGGCCACATTTCTTACTCGGTCCAGAATCTGAAATGGACCAATAAATCGTGGATTGAGCTTTCCTCTCTTCCCAAATCTCGTAACTCCCTTCCATGGAGAAACACGCAATAATACATGATCCCAAATACTAAATTCCATATCTTTTTGATGAAGATCCGTATAACTCTTTTGTCGATCCTGTGCCATTTGTATACATTGTCGAATCATTTGGATCTTTTTCGTAGTCATACGTACCAACTTTGGTCCCAACAATGTTGCTTCACCCACCTCATCCCAACATATTGGAGAGCGACACTTTCGTCCATACAATGCTTCGAATGGAGCCACACTTATACTTGCCTGATAATTGTTATTGTAGTAGAATTCCACCAATGGTAAATACTTATCCCAACTTCCTTTGAAGTCTAGGACACAAAGTCGTAATAGATCTTCAAGAGTTTGAATAGTCCTCTCTGATTGTCCATTCGTTTGAGGATGGTATGCCGAACTAAATCGTAAATCCGTGCCCATAGCTTTTTGCAAGCTAACCCAAAATTGAGAAGTGAATCTTGGGTCACGATCCGAAACTATGGATAATTGTATGCCATGCAATCTCACAATCTCATTTACATACATACGAGCAAGACGTTTGATGAGTGAATTTTATACACATGAATTGGATACATTCGAGCTTAATTTATTGTTGTTCTCAAGTCTTTTAGGTTGTTTTTATGTGTTTGTGTCTATTCATGCATGTTTTATATTGTTTTGTAGGAATTGGGACAAAAGTTACTTGGATCGATGTTTGGGGTGGCTAGATTCGCGTTTTCGGCTTGCTATTTACACAGCAGTCACTTCAGAGCCAATTTGACTATAGCTCCGGATATTATTTCACGAAACTTCAAGAATGAAAGTTGTAGATCTACTTTTCCTCTTTCCAGAACATCTTGAATCATCTAAATCGGAGTTCAGACGAAGAAGTTATGGCCATTTTCCCAAAGGACGTTGGAGCAGAAAATGTTGGAAAAAGGAGCAAGCGCCTAGGCGCTCCATACAAGCCTAGACCAAGCGCCTAGGTGCTCCAAGTCAGAAACATAATGCAGCCCAAGCGCCTAGGCGCTTGAAAATAGCCTATGATGAGCGCCTAGGCGCTCTAGTGCGTAGAAAGTTGTGTTTTTCTGCTGTCAAGTTGGTTTTTGAAGCCAAAGAGGAGTCTGAATGAGGGCTGAGACCAATACAAATAGGAGAGGACTTTAGAAAAGGGGAAGAACGAATTTTGCAAGAATCAATCAAGTTTTGAAGAGATTTGCAGAGAGAACAAGGAAGAAAAACACGAAGGAGAATTGGAAAGGCTGAAGATCTAAGAGAGAGTATTGGAGCAAATTCAGAGTTTCTTCTTCTCTTCTCTAGTTTTATCTTTTGTAACTATCTGGGATGTTTGGTTTATTAATCTGGATGATGTTTTTCTTTATTATTATCATGAACTAAATTTTAATTAAGATTGCAACGGAACTTGGTATGTAGTTTAAATTGCAAACTTCCCATTGAATGAAAGTTAGTTTTTATTGAATTATTTATTATATCTTATGCTTATTGATTAATTGTTTGGCCAACAATTACTGTGATAATCTATATGAAATTGGAAGATGGAGTATAGATTGAGATCTGGATATGATAACATCTGTTCATATAATCTGAATAGGGTTAATATGATTAGCGTGTAGGATAGGAATATACTTATGTGTCTTTTGTATCCATTGAAAGAATTTGTGCGTAAACCCTAATTAACTTGATTCACATAGGAATATAGTGAGTTGATTAACTGGGGTGTTCCTTGTAATTCCGCATCTTAAAGATTGGATTTAGGAGGATTTGTTCACGCGTCTTTGGAAGAAGTGCGTGAATATTCATAAAGTATTCTTGGATAACAATTCATATTAATTGATTTATTTTAAATGGGAAGTAAGTTAGTTTAAATGAAATACCAAGGGAAGTTGTAATCTTAACATGTTAAATCTGCAGTTATTCTTGTGAAATTTTGGTTTTAATTATTAGTTTGTTAAGTTTAATTTTCAAATCTCAAACAAAATTTTCTTAGTTTAAAATAGGATTAATTGCATTAGAGTTAGTAATTGATAAATATTAGTCTATTTCCTCGTGGGAACGATATCCTTGCTTGCTGAATATTACAATTGAACGCGTATACTTGCGTGGTAAAGTGCTATTAAAAAATTAGGCAACAAGTTTTTGGCGCCGTTGCCGGGGAACTTAGTTTAATATTTTGTCATTATTGATTTTTATAGCGTTAATCTTAATTTAAACATTTTTTTTATTTTTTTTTATTTTTTTTTGTCTCTAGTCTAATTCCTTTTCAGGCACCATGAACAACTATGACTATCATTGGTTATATTCGAGAATGACTCGGCCAAGGGAGGCAAAGAATTATGGACTCGATGAATTGTCAGCACAATTTGGGACACTTTCAAGGAAGATTGATGCTTTATCAGCACAACGTATTCAAAGTGTAGCGGTGATATGTGAGTATTGTGGTGGAAACCATTCGAGGCATCAATGCACCATCAGTTTCGAGTCGTTACAATATAGTGGTAACTTCAGCGATTATCCCAACAATTATGATTATTCCATTAATTATCATCATGAGTGGGGGAATCCACTAAATCTTTCATGGAGCGATGACAATCTAGCACAACCCTTTGCTCCATGCCAATCATACACTCCTGAATTACAAGTTCAACTCCCTAATCATGAAGAAGAAAGGATTTTAAACTTGGAAGGACTTATTTCCAAGTTCATGGTTTTGATTGAGGAGCAGACGAATAGTCAGGAGATGTCGATTCGAAATCTTGAGAACCAGGTGGGACAACTTTTCAACGCCATCATCAATCGCCCTCAAGGTGAAGTGTCAAGCAACATGGTTCCCGAGACTGATGGATTGCCCATGCTAAATCTGGAATCGGATGTTCCAAAAGAAAAGGATCAGGAAAGGGAGGAGACAAGCGGGGAGCAGGAAAAGAAGGTCGCCAAAGATCTAGCCTTGAGTTCTGACATAGATGAACTGATTTTGATAGTGCCCCATATATCTTCTCCACCAAAGTTTAAGGATCCGGTTAGATTTGCAATCACTTGTCCAATTGGTAGTCATGTCATTGGCAATACTCCATGTGACGTAAAAGCGAGTACAACTTTGAAGCCATGGTGCGATGAGTTGGAGAAGATAGAAGAAGAGATTGTTGTGTCTGACACGCCTCAATGCCAGAATTTATTCGCAGACACAATGGAGAAAACGCCTAGATGTTGGACGTTCTTCAATCTAATCTTATATAAACAAAGCATGCTAGGTGACTTTAACTTGATGGCTATCTCAAATGGGAACCTACCAAAAGCTATATTATTTCCGATGGATGGAGGGTTCCTCAACTTTCGAAGAGGAATTGGATAGCATTGACCAGACAAAGTCAGGCTGAAAGACTATAAATCAAGCGCTGACTGGGAGGCAACCCAGGAATTTTTTATATTTATATGTTTTACTAGTTTATTTAGTAGATAGGAATTAAGTTGCTTATTAAGTTCTCTTATAATCTAATCCATGTTGTCTCTCTTCTTTGAAGGTATTGGAGGTCCAATGGATAGCAAAATGATCGTCGTCGCCATCGCCACCATCAACTCATGCTTAGCTGATTACAGGGAAGTTCTCTTCTATTTATCGTTATATTCTTACAATGAGGACATTGCATTGGTTAAGTTTGGGGGTGTAATTGTCCAGCTCCAGTTCATGCATGTAGTATTCATCTAGTGCATTCATATAGTATTTAGTTGATAGTTTTTCATGTAGTTTGCATTCATAAAAAAAAAAAATTTGTAGTCTTTGCATGTTTCCAGCCGTTAGATAGTTTAAGTCTGTTTTGGCCAGTGATGAGATTGGAATTGAGTAGACAAGTATAGTATTGTCTGTTAAGACTTTGATGTGATTTCTTGTTATGAATTGAATCTTTTCCTGTTTGAAACTGGTATAATTAAGGTTAGCACGTTAATAACAGATATGTTGACTGATTAAGTTTAAATTGATACATAATGAATTTCTTAAAGATAATACTAATGTGAAGGAATGAAAGACATGAATAGGCGGAGATGGCTAAATTTTGATAAAAACTTAAGTTTGGGGGGATAATTTGGGATATATAAGCTTCGTTAAAAAAAAGAAAAAGAAAGGAAAAAATAAAATAAAAATTTCCGTGGCTAGTTTTGTTTCGGGGCCTTTGTTACTTGAGCAAGTACGCCCGAAGGGGTATCTTAAAACCTAGCGCCCTAAGGTCTTATATGGTCTGGGAGTCGTTGGTCGAAAGCTCACTAAGGGGTGACACTGTTAGCCTAATGGAATGAGACATTGCACAGTCATGGTTAAAAAAAAAGAAAAAAAATAAAAAAAGAAATATAATAAAACGGGAAAAGAGCAAAAAGCCCCCATGAAGAAAAGTAAAGCATAAGTATCCCGGATTGGACTCTTGAACTTGGTGGATGTTTGACTTTAGTTGGATCTAGCTTGTTCGTGAATTTTGTGAATTTGCACTGTATGATGCCTTCGAAGATATCTATTATGTCTTAAATTTAACTTTATATCAGTTAACATTGTTGTGGA
The DNA here is from genome assembly GCA_020205505.1 of Panax japonicus. Taxonomy (NCBI): domain Eukaryota; kingdom Viridiplantae; phylum Streptophyta; class Magnoliopsida; order Apiales; family Araliaceae; genus Panax; species Panax japonicus. Next base: position 32,264,754 of record CM035108.1, read on the forward strand.
GCACACACGCACTATATCAGTGATAACAGTCTAAGATTTGATGATTGATTGAGAAATTACTGATTTGTTTAAATATGATGTATTATCATGTTTACTTGATTTCTCTAAGGCCGGGTAAATAGACTTGTTTCTGTCATTACTGTTGGATTCGTAGGCATATAGATTAGTTTCATTACATTGCATTGCATAACATTTTTGTGTTTTTGCTTGAGGACAAGCAAAGGTTTAAGTTTGGGGGTATTTGATGAGTGAGTTTTATACACATGAATTGGATACATTCGAGCTTAATTTATTGTTGTTCTCAAGTCTTTTAGGTTGTTTTTATGTGTTTGTGTCTATTCATGCATGTTTTATATTGTTTTGTAGGAATTGGGATAAAAGTTACTTGGATCGATGTTTGGGGTGGCTAGATTCACGTTTTCGGCTTGCTATTTACACAGCAGTCACTTCAGAGCCAATTTGACTATAGCTCCAGATATTATTTCACGAAACTTCAAGAATGAAAGTTGTAGATCTACTTTTCCTCTTTCCAGAACATCTTGAATCATCTAAATCGGAGTTCAGACGAAGAAGTTATGGCCATTTTCCCAAAGGACGTCGGAGCAGAAAATGTTGGAAAAAGGAGTAAGCGCCTAGGCGCTCCATACAAGCCTAGACCAAGTGCCTAGGCGCTCCAAGTCAGAAACATAATGCAGCCCAAGCGCCTAGGCGCTTGAAAATAGCCTATGATGAGCGCCTAGGCGCTCTAGTGCGTAGAAAGTTGCGTTTTTCTGATGTCAAGTGGGTTTTTGAAGCCAAAGAGGAGTCTGAATGAGGGCTGAGACCAATACAAATAGGAGAGGACTTTAGAAAAGGGGAAGAACGAATTTTGCAAGAATCAATCAAGTTTTGAAGAGATTTGCAGAGAGAACAAGGAAGAAAAACACGAAGGAGAATTGCAAAGGCTGAAGATCTAAGAGAGAGTATTGGAGAAAATTCAGAGTTTCTTCTTCTCTTCTCTAGTTTTATCTTTTGTAACTATCTGGGATTTTGGTTTATTAATCTGGATGATGTTTTTCTTTATTATTATCATGAACTAAATTTTAATTAAGATTGCAACGGAACTTGGTATGTAGTTTAAATTGCAAACTTCCCATTGAATGAAAGTTAGTTTTTATTGAATTATTTATTATATCTTATGCTTATTGATTAATTGTTTGGCCAACAATTACTGTGATAATCTATATGAAATTGGAAGATGGAGTATAGATTGAGATCTGGATATGATAACATCTGTTCATATAATCTGAATAGGGTTAATATGATTAGCGTGTAGGATAGGAATATACTTATGTGTCTTTTGTATCCATTGAAAGAATTTGTGCGTAAACCCTAATTAACTTGATTCACATAGGAATATAGTGAGTTGATTAACTGGGGTGTTCCTTGTAATTCCGCATCTTAAAGATTGGATTTAGGAGGATTTGTTCACGCGTCTTTGGAAGAAGTGCGTGAATATTCATAAAGTATTCTTGGATAACAATTCATATTAATTGATTTATTTTAAATGGGAAGTAAGTTAGTTTAAATGAAATACCAAGGGAAGTTGTAATCTTAACATGTTAAATCTGCAGTTATTCTTGTGAAATTTTGGTTTTAATTATTAGTTTGTTAAGTTTAATTTTCAAATCTCAAACAAAATTTTCTTAGTTTAAAATAGGATTAATTGCATTAGAGTTAGTAATTGATAAATATTAGTCTATTTCCTCGTGGGAACGATATCCTTGTTTACTGAATATTTCAATTGAACGCGTATACTTGCGTGGTAAAGTGCTATTAAAAAATTAGGCAACAACGTTCAAGGGAATAAGTCTCCTGTATCGGCAAGAAATGAGCAGACTTAGTTAATCTATCAACAATAACCCAAATCGTATCTATGCCTTGAGAATCCGTGGGAAGACCCGTAATGAAATCCATAGTAATGTGTTCCCACTTCCATTTCAGAATCTCAAGTGGTTGTAATGGACCCTTTGGCACTTGATGCTCCACCTTTACACGTTGACAAGTTAAACACCTCGAGATAAACTTCGCAATCACTCTCTTCATATTGTTCCACCAAAATGTATGTCGAAGAACATGATACATGTTGATACTTCCAGGATGGATTAAAAACGGTGTATTATGTGCCTCCATCATGATCTTGTACTTCAAATCAGAGTCATTAGGAACACAAAGTCTGGAGTTGACTCGAAAAATTCATTCTTCATTGATTCTTACTTCTGGGATAACACCTTCTTGTACTTTCTTCTTCATACGCATCAGCTCCGGGTCTGTGGCTTAAGCAACTTTAACTTTAGCGATTAAAGTTGGTTCTAAGCGTATACTTGACATCATCGTATGGGTCCCCGGAGTCTTGAATTCTATCTTCACCTTTTGTAAATCACACAAAATGGGCCTTTGTGTTGACAACATCGCACTTGTTCCCGCATATGATCTTCTACTCAATGCGTTAGCTACCATGATCGCTTTTCCAGGATGGTATTGAATGGTATGGTCGTAATCTTTCAGCAGCTCGAGCCAACGTCGTTGCCGCATGTTGAGTTCATTTTGGGTGAAAAAATATTTGAGGCTTTTATGGTCTGAATATATCTCCACTTTCTCCCCATATAGATAGTGCCTCCAGATTTTTAACGCAAAAACGACTGCTATCAACTCTAGATCATGAGTAGGGTAATTCCTCTCATATTCTTTGAGTTGTCGCGAGGCATAGACTATGACCTTTTTATGTTGCATGAGAACACATCCTAACCCTTTGTCTGAAGCATCTTTATAGATAACAAATCCTTCAAAACTAGATGGTATTCTCAGAATAGGTGCTGAAATGAGTCTCCTCTTAAGCTCTTGAAAACTTTTCTCGCATTCCTCGGTTCATACAAATTTTGTATCTTTTCGAGTCAGCTGAGTTAACAGAGTAGCGATTCGAGAAAATCCTTTCACGAATCTCTGATAATAACTAGCTAAGCCCAGAAAGCTACGTACTTCGGTTACTGTCTTAGGTTGCTCCAAACTTTGTATTGCTTCAATCTTCGTCGGGTCAACAGATACTCCATGTTTTGACACCACATGCTCAAGGAATGCTACTTCCTCAAGCCAGAACTCGTATTTCTTCAACTTGGCATATAACTTGTTTTCACGAAACCTTTGAAGTACCAGCTTCAAATGGTGCTCATGATCTTTACGATTTTTGGAATATATGAGGATGTCATCAATAAAGACACTAGTACAAAGTAATAAATAGATAACACTTAAAACACAACGTTTTTATAAAAAATATTGTGGTATTTTTTTTCACAACATTTTTTATCAAAATATTGTACATATATATAAAAAAACGTTATCTATTTAAAAGGGTATTTTTTTGGTTTTAACTATATAACGCTTTTTTTTTAAAATGTTATCTATACAAAAAAACATGGAGGAAAAATCGCGACTTGAAAACTTAAAATTAAAACAGCTGATGGAAATCGCGTCGCCTCGACTTTCTCTCTCACCTAGGGTTTACGTGCCTCCCAGCCTTCCAACAACAAGTGAAGCAGCTCTCCCAAATCCCAGGCAGCTAAGGTCCAAAGGTAGTTCGGTGCATTCTGTCGGAGGAGGAGATACTGCGCCGGGGACGAATAAGAAAGGCAAAGCCAAAGTGAGAGATAGGTGTGCAGAGCAATGGAGAGGAAGAGACCAAACATTCTGGTGACTGGAACACCCGGTACCGGCAAGACAACGATGTCGTCGGCGCTGGCGGAAGCCACCCAGCTCCGCCACATTAACATCGGAGACCTTGTGAAGGAGAAGAATTTACACAACGGCTGGGATGATAAGTTCGACTGCTACATCATCAATGAAGACCTTGTAAGTCTCTCCTATAACCCTAATTTTTTCAGTCTATGATGTTTGTTTTTTACCCGGAGAGTATTGTATATAATGATTAAAATTGTAATTTGTGAAGATTTTATTTAAATATTTTAATCAATTCTAATCAACTATTGGGTTTAGTACATGTATATACATTCTTTAGGTTTGCTTGAATTTAGCAAAGGAAATGAATGAATCTACTGTAAAGTTCTTATCTAGGCAAATTGTAATGATTCAAATTGTATCTGGTTGTTCATTTGCGCTAAATATATGTGAAATTATAGGAGGGAAGCTGGTTTACCAGACCACCAAGAAAAGAGCTAGTGGTCCTAAGTGCCCTGTAACTGGAAAAAGAATCCAAGGGATATGCTTTTATTTATTTTACAATTTTCACATATTTTTTGATTGGATATTTGTTTGTTTATGTGTTTATTTTGAATGATTTTATGTCATTCTTTTGTTGGAAGAGAAAATTCAGCTTTTCTGTGTTGATACTGGTCACTGGGAGTGAGAAAAATTTGATTTAAGTTGATGTACCAGTTTTTGGCTTTTTGCTAAGTTTAGAGATACTTAACTTATTTATCTGATTGATGAAAAATGTTTATTGTATCTATTATATTTGTAATTGAGAGCACAGAATGATGATTTTATGAATCAAGTTGTTAACACTAGAAATGATAGATATTTGCTATAAAAGTTGACCTATATGTTCTTCTTCGGTGTATAATAGTTTACTGTGTTGTGCTCTCTTGTTGAGGCAAGGCTGCCCTCTTGGTCTTCTATCGATCTAGAATTGTTCTTTTTTTTCCTGTAGTGAATCAATTGTAGTTTATTCATTTATCTCCGGAAAATTAGTGGAATTATATGCATTGCATTATTCTATAAATCAGTAGCACAATGTACACTTGGGTTACTGTTGTGTCTTACTTTAGTGCTCACTGATTAAATGCTTTTAGCCTTTAACCTAATGGTTGTTGCAAATTCCGCAATTCATAATATTGGTCTGCTCTATCCTATGAGTTTTTTTTTCTTTCTCTTGTGTGCTCTTTTTACACTGGACTAGAGTAGTTGAGTTTTTTGGATAAATGTGTGCTATAATCATCTGTTTAATTCATTTGATACAATGAACAATATTTCTAAATTATCCAAGCACAACAGCAATTCTCAAAGCCTGGGATTGGTATTGACCCTTATATCATCCCTTCTGAAGATGCCCATCAGGTTCATATTCGATTCTATTTTTACCTCTTGTTATTTGAATTAATACCCATTTTTTGTTTGAATTAGAATTAGTAATTGTGGATATTATTGATGTTTTATTGTTGAATTTGCATTCTCATTGTTCTGCCTTAAATATGAATTCAATTTTGATTTTATCCTAATGGGAATTGAGTTAGATGGTGAATGACACTATAATATTCCATTTTGTTTTTGTATCCAGAGCGAGTTTATTGCTGAATGTTATATGAGAAGAGCCTATATATCAGGTGGGATTCCAAAAGCACCATCAAGGTGCCTAAATATCAGGTGGGATTCTTCCACTGGAAGCAGCCAAAGTTCGAAGCGAATGTGGGATTCCAAAAGCACCATCAAGGTGTCTATCCAACAACATTGCTGACCTTGAGTGAGACAAGTAATGTCCCTGGTCTCCAGATGAAGGTGCCATCTCTTGTGAGGAAGCAGAAGTACCTGGATGGGGTGGAGAAGTATTATTATTTTGAACTACAGAGTCAGGACCAGAAGAGGATGCCAATGATCGACGAACAAATTCAGACAGCCTTCGTAGATATTGTGGAGAATTCTGATGAGGAACCCAGTTAGGTGTAGACAATGGATGGGCACCAGAAATCGAGCCACTACGAGAAAAAGAAGCAACATTTCCAGCAACATTTATATCTCCACCAGTTAAACTCCAGTTAATTGGAGTTTGAGCTGAATTTCTCATACCAGAAGTAGGTACAAACATAGGATGTTCCGATATATTTCTTGGCATGCTTCTTGAGCTTGATTCCTCATGAGATGTAACATCTCTCTCCAGCAATTGCAAAGCTTGATGAACTGCCAGTTCTTTAGCTGGAATTTCTGTGCCACCTTTACAGATTCCGATGCATAGCAGGAACATGCCCAATAAGTAACTGCCCTTGAGGATTTGCACTGTCTGCAACTGTCGGTGTCTTAAATCCAAAGAATTATTAAGGGGAAAAAGTCTCGACGGCTGATGGGGAGATGAAACAATAGATGGCCCAACATCACTCCCTGCAGCAAACATATTAGTGGGTATAGAATCTTGTTGATGCGATGAATTAATCCTCAAGTGGAAATTTCTACGAGAGCTTTCTGAACTTCCTACAGCACTTAAAATAGGACTTTCTGAAGCCACTCCTCCAACACCAAGTCCAAGTCTTGGGTTTAACTGCTCTGATTGAATATAATCATTAGTGATTTCTGATGGGGCTGATATAGTAAAGCTGTTGGCAGCATTATGCCGAACAGGGACAGTTTGTCATACGCTACCTTCTGTATGTTGAAAGTAGTTTGAACTCCCACTTCTAGAAGATTGTCTAATGTTTCCTTCCTTAGCTTTTCTTTTGCAGGATAAACGCCGACCCTCGAACTGGGTTCACCCATACTCCATCCACCTACATTTTTCCCTTCAGGACTTGTAGAATTCAGAAATGCAATACCTGTATTATTGGGTGAAAAATAATCTGAAACAAACAATACCTGTATTACAAACAAATTGACATTTTAAATTTTTTTTCTTGAAACCTGATGTTGGTATATTTGGATGTAGGTGGCTCAGGAGCAAACTAGGGAGATGGAGAGTGCTTGATACAAAGTTTTCCTCATTTGCATCTCTATTCCTTCTCCCTTTTTGGCATTTTATTTAGCATGCTTATTGGCATTTTATTGCTTATTTTGGCATTTTACTGCTTATTTTGGCATTTTACTTACCCTGCAGATACCAGAGTCTTTGCTGTCATGATATTTTTCCATACTACAGCAAGCTCAAGCATGAACAACACTGCCGATTCCGTCCTTACAATTGTCCATATGTTGGGTCTGAATGTTCCATCACAGGTGCCATTCCAGCGCTTGTTACGCATCTCAAAGATGATCATAATGTTGACATGCATGATGGATGTACATTCAATCATCGTTATGTCAAGGCAAACCCACGAAGTTGAAAATGCAACATGGATGTTAACTATAAGTTTATATATGCATCATAGGCTAAAATATACGGAGTTTGAGTGCATAATCCTGATACGTTTGTTTGTGTTTACTAAGAGCATGTTTATCATACTTATCAGAGTTGTTGTGTGGTTGTAAAGAATATGCAGAGATGTATATATGCAATCCTAAATGGTTCTATGTTTTAGAATGACAGTTACAAAGCTTTAGAGAGATGTTGAAGAGTCTAAAATTTCTCTTACAACTTTCCACACCAAGTTGCATATAATTTTCCTAACTCTGTCTGTATATAGATATTAGTTTTCTGTCTGTATATCGACATATAGAGTTGGCATACATTGCGGTGATGGTTGAATAGATACGTGTTGGATATATGGATAGTTTGGTATATATTTTGTGGATGTAGTAATTTGAAACTATAAACGAATGGTATTATTGGGATGTATTTTGAATGGTTGATATATTTTGGCTTTAAATTTAAATGAGAATTTAGACTTTTTAGTTATATATCATGGCATTAGCATATTACAGGTGCATTGGTAATGTAGGTGAACCATTACCTTTTTTTTTCTTTTTTTTAATCTACAACATTATAAAAATGTTGTGTAAATGTGCCAAAATGTTGTCTGATATATTAAACTACAACATTTTTAGCCAGAAAATGTTGTGAAATCATTCTTTCTACAGTGTTTTCAAGCATCTGCTAATTTATGGAAAAAAATCTACAACGTTTTGTTCTTAAAAAAAGTTGTATAATGTGTCTAACTACAACGTTTTAAAAACGTTGTGTAAGGTTGTCAAATAGATGACACCCTTAACCACGACGTATTTCTGATTGAAACCATAACAGTTTTTTCGCGTTATCTATTTATTGTTTTGTAGTAGTGAGACAACAACGTACTGATACAAATATTCTTTGAACACACGGTTCATCATATCCATGAAAACCACAGGAGCATTAGTCAATCCAAAAGATATGACTATTAATTCATAATGCCCGTACCGAGTTCTGAAGGCAGTCTTCGGAATATTCTCAGTTCTAATATTCAGTTGATGATATCCAAAACGAAGATCGATCTTTGAAAAGAATTATGCTCCTTGTATCTGGTCAAACAGATCATCAATGCGAGGTAGCGGATACCTATTCTTGATGGTGACATGGTTCAATTCTCTGTAGTCAATACAAAGTCGCATATTCCCATCTTTCTTCTTTACGAATAAAACAGGAGCACCCCAAGGAAATATACTAGGATGAATGAAATTGATGTTCAACAACTCCTATAGTTGGACCTTTTAACTCCTGAAGTTCAATAGGAGCCATTCGATATGGGGTTTTAGAAATGGACTTTGTACTAGGTTCAAGGTCAATAACAAATTCAACTTCACGTTCTAGGGGTAGACTGAGAAGTTCTTCTGGAAATACGTCAGGAAATTCACTAACAACAGAAATATTATTCAAATTTGACGTGTTTTTATTCAAGTCCATGACATGGGCTAAGAAAGCTTGACATCCATTTTTTAATAAACGAATGGCTTTATGGCTTGATATGATAATGATTGACTTTAGTGGGTTGGTTGCTTGAATTCGCATAACAAGTTGGTTATGAATGTGAAAACTAACAACCTTACTAAAATAATTAATTTTGGTATGATGAGTAGTTAACCAATCAATCCCTAAAATCACATCAAAAGTAAGTATCTTTAAAGAGATAAGATCAACAGGTAATGTGATGGTGTCAACTTGGATCAAACAAGATTTATAAACAATGGATGTAATGAATGTTTCTCCTAACGAAGCCTCCGCGGATAAGTCAATGTCTAATTTCTCCGGACTCAAGTTTAAACGTTGAGCACAAGCAGGAGAGATAAATGAATGGGTAGAACCGGTATCTAGTAAGGTATAAACATCGCAAGAGTTTATGATTAGCTTACCCGTGATCACCTCGTTCGGGTTCCTCACATTTTGGCCAGTCACGACAAACGCTCTTCTAGGAATCGCTGACTTTGCCATGTCTGGGACAACCTTTTGAGTCACCATCCCCGCTGGACTTGGTTTTACTACAGTACAATCTGGAACAATATGATCTTCCTTTCCACAATTATAACATACATTGAACTGTTGTGGGCAGTTTGAACTGATGTGTCCCTCTTTTTCACATTTATAACATATGACCGGTGGTCGTTCTCTTCCCTTAGAAATAGTCGATGCTGGTGCTGACGTCTTCACATTGTCATTGTTGTACATTCTCTTTTTAAAATCTCCTTCCGACTCACTTCTTCTATTATCGTGACCACGATTACCACCAAAGTGATTACCGCTTTTGTCCGTATTTTTCCCTCCTAGCTGATTATCATTGCTCCGATGACTGTTACCACCGGTATGACCCTGATTGTGGTCCCTCAGTTGAACATACTCACTATCTCGCTCTAATAATTGAGTCATGTTGACAACATCTGAATATAGAGAAAATTTGTGAGAGATAAGGTATTAACGAATCTCGGGTTTTAGACCTCTCAAAAACATCCGCGTCATTCGTTCCTCATTCTTTACCAAATGATGTGCAAACCTGGATAACTCCGCGAACTTCGCCTCGTACTGAGACACCGTCATGTTGTTTTGTTCCAGTCTAATAAACTCTACCTCCTTCATATGACGAATACTTTCAGGAAAGTACTTGTCATTGAACAGTTTCTAAAATCTTTCCCAAGACATGTTGAGTGTGGCTGGCTGGGTACGCTTCACAGATTTTCACTAGTAATTTGCCTCACCACGGAACATAAAGGTGGAAAATGGAACCTTCTGTTCCTCTGTGCATCCCAAGACATCGAATGTCTTGGTAATTTGCTTAACCCACGTTTTCTCCTTAATCGGATCCGGCTTTTCCCAGAATTATGGTGGTCCCAACTCTTTGAACTGCTTGGATGTGACAAACCGTGCATTGCTATCATTTTCACCAATATTTTGTACACGAGTCTCCCTCGTCTGATTTTGTATGAACTACAAAAAGCTTCTAAACATTCCATCGTTCATCGTATGATCAGTGATGTTGTTTACAGGAGGAACATTGTCGTCATGTTGCACGTTCTCCTAATTGGTGAGTAAAGGTGTCTCCAAGGTCTCATTTACTCCATTATTAACATTCTTAGTTGTCATTCTCAAATACTGCCATAAAACAAGGGTTAATTCAAGAAATTAATATATCACATAATGTCTCTATATTCTAACCAACCAACAAATAAGCTTAGGTAGGACACACTAGCGAAGGATTTACTCGTCTCTCCCCTCCTAGTTCTATTCCCCGATCTTTACCAGAAATCATATCCCTAAGCTTTGATACCAACTGTGACGCCCCCAAAATAGGTATACATCACCCATTCTGAGTCACCAAATACATGGTAAAGAAACAACTACAACTTTAATAATACAATTGTCGTGCAAAATACGACAACACATAAACTGTGAGTTTAAATACAAATATTGTCTTCTAGACAATATCCACACTCAAATAAGTCCTCATTACAATTATTGATACATTATTTTATAAAATAGTGAGGACTACTAAAATAACTTTCTAGAACCATCATTCCACACCCCGGCTACTTCCAGCTACATTCTCGCTTCCTAAGAAGATAAATGGAACAAAAAGAAAAAAGGTGAGCTCAACTAGCCCAGTAAAAAATATTATGACTAAGATAATATAGAATAAATTATCATTAGTCCCCAACGAGGAAAAATCTGATAGAATATAATAAACAACAATTTTCAGATCAATATTCTCAGCGAAAATAACAATTCATTAGAAGAGTTAAGTAGAGAATGAAAACTACTATCTTCTATGATTTAAAAATTTATCATCAATATTTTATCCCTGTAACATCAATCAATATACATCTTGTAATACCCCTAGATCCGGGTCCCAAATCACCACGAATCTGGTGTACTATTTCTATGTCTATTATGAAAGATATAAATATAAATTGTTTATACATTAAACATTACACACTATTCCCAAGGTTGAGAATATTCACATAATACCTAAATCAATATCCTATCAGATATATAAAGTTATTATCATACATTACTGTTATAAATTTATCTGCACATATAATCCAAAGCTTACTTTTCTTTGACTTTTCTTGTATCCGACATATTCGTCTTAATCTGCAATGTTTATCATGATATAACAAGGGAGAGCAATATTTTTTTCCAGCAAGTATAAATTCGATTAAGGATATATCGTGATTGAAAGAATTGAACAATAAGCTCGCTAACTTTCTACAATATATACATTGTGAAAGAGCATGAATAAATTTTCATAGCTGAACGAATAATGAATATGAATAAATCAACTGGACCAAATGGTAATGAAGGTGATCAGCCTTTCATACCTGATGAATACATGCAATGTGCACAGAGTGCGAATCAATAATTCATAGACATGGTATAATCAGTAATGATTAATGTGACGCCCCCAAAATAGGTATACATCACCCATTCTGAGTCGTCAAATACATGGTACAGAAACAACTACAACTTCATTAATACAATTGTCGTGCAAAATACGACAACACATAAACTGTGAGTTTAAATACAAATATTGTCTTCTAGACAATATCCACACTCAAATAAGTCTTCATTATAATTATTGATACACTATTTTACAAAATAGTGAGGACTACTAAAACAACTGTCTTGAGCCATCACTTCAAACCCCGACTAGTTCCTGCTATATTCTCGTCTCCTGAGAAGAAAAATGGAACAAAAAGGAAAAGGGTGAGCTCAACTAGCCCAGTAAAGAACATTATGACTAAGATAATATAGAACAAATTATCGTTAGTCCTCAACAGGGAAACATATAATAGAATACAATAGACAACCAGTTTTAAATCAATCTTCGCAGCGGAAATAATAATTCATTAGAAGAGTTAAGTAGAGAATGCAAACTACTATCTTCTATATATGAATTTAAAAGTTCATCGTCGATATTTTATCCCTGTAACATCAATCAAAATATATCTGGAATCAAGTATTCATCTTTGCACTACAGGCCAAAGATATTCATCAGTTGGTCATGTTCATCTAAACACCTGTTCATCTTTGCACTACGGGCCAAAGATATTAATCAGTCGGTCATGTTCATCTCAACACCTGTTCATCTTTGCAATACGGGCCAAAGATATTCATCAAGAAATCATTCATCTTTGTACTACAGGCCAAAGATATTCAGTAATATCATCATTTAGGACTGAGGATGATGAAAAATATTTTAAAGAAAATGAATCCAGTGAAACAAAAGAACAAGTATTAAGGATTCGTACTTTAAATAATCCAAGTTCAAAAATACTTCATAAATAACCAGATTGGAGTAAAATTCAAGAATGAAGATCAAAACATAGATCCAATCAAAGATAGGAATCATAACAGACAATCTTGGACACAGAAAAGAAAATTTAATTTTTCTATGAATAGTGTCGTATTCGTGCATACTGCTGTATATGTGAATAGTGCCGTATATGTAAATATTACTCTGACACCAAAAGATAAAAATTTCACAAAAAACATCATCATGCTTCGTGAATAGTACTCGTGAATAGTAATTCGTGAATAGTAACTCGTGAATAGTAACTCATGAATAGTAACTCGTGAAAAGTAACTCATGAATAGTAACTTCGACATGAAAAAGTTCTAAATTTGATAAAAATTTCCAACCAATATTTCGACATAATGATATTGAAGAAATAATATCATTTTCGAATAAAATAACATCTCTTACCTCGAAATATTAGTACTTCTAGCTGTAATACTGGGTATAGTGCTGAAGGAAACTTGCACCATATAACAATACTCAAAGTATCAGAATCCTCACAAGAATACGCTCAATATATAGAGAGAGAAATATAGAGAAAACGTCAGTTTCTGGTGTGATTTTCAATTCTAACCTAAGCACCATATTTATAGGAAAATGCTTAGAACACCAAAGCAGAAAATTTAATAAATTAATATTATTTATTTTTCCACATCTTCCTACGCATCCAAGAATCTGAATTCAGCCCCTAGCACATGTTAATGATGCCTCCACACATTCCAAAAACGTTTTTGTTATTTAAAATAATTAAAACTTTCAAAAATCAGTTATTTCAGAACTTCAATAATTCATAATAAATAGCCCTTTTATTAGAAAATTTGAATCTCGCGACTTTTTATAGGAAATTAAATTCTCTACAACTTTATAGAAGAACGTTTTTCCAAATTCCAAACAAAAATTGACCAAAATCCATAAACGGTCGATTTTATAGACTATAATCAAATTTTAGTCAATAAATGGGGTCCACCGACACACAAAATATGTGTTAAACAACTTTTGCAACAAAAATACTCTTCCTCCTCATATACTCATATATCCCATATTCATTGTAAAAATATCCCCATTATTATATTATAATAATATAATAAAATATTATTTTATCAGAAAAGATAAAATATCAATTTTTAACAATTATCACTTTTAAAATTTTCTCCATCTATAACCACATAAAATCAATATTTTCCTCATCATATAAATCAATAATGTAAGACCCCAAATTATTAATAAATAAAATTTAATTTCCTCTATTTATCATTTTGAAATTGTAAGGGTTGATTTGATTAATGTGGTTAGTTATGAGTAAAATGCGCGAATATTTTAAAATAAACAGGTGGTTATAAAATATTCATTGTTGTCGGGAAATATTCGTTTGGTCGTGGAATATTCTTGCTGTCGGGGAATATTCGTACGACGTCGTAGTCTTTTGTGGTCCCCATAACAGAAAACGATTGGATGGAGAAAAGGACAAGTATGAGTTGTTTATAAATAACGGCGTAGTTATTACCGTTAATACTGTTGGAATACCCGGTGGTTAAAATACGGTAATACGCGTTGTTGCACAGTAGCACACGATATTGCACCAATTATTGATTCTTACGTAAGAAGGCACTACTCAATAATTATTACAGTAATTACTGTTCAGTATTTTATTTTATTGATTCAATAATTGCTGCGTTGATTTTTTTATATTACAGTTATTTTAATAATTGTCAGTACACAGTATTTTTCATTATCGGAGCAATAATTCATATTATCTGAATAATATTATTAGAAAAAATTATTGGCAATGTCTAGAAAGTTTTGTCTGAGGAGAGGTTTGGTCACCTAATTGCGCGCCAGTAAGGAGAAATCTTTATTGGAAAGCCCCCTCTTTCCTAGGAACGGTCTGGTTGCCAGTACTGTGATTCTGTAATATTATTTGTGAATAATTAATTATTAATTTATATGATAAGGAAAATTTTGATTTTATGTGGATATAGATGGAGAAAATTTTTAAAGTGACAATTGTTAAAAATTAATATTTTATCTTTTCTGATAAAATAATATTTTATTATATTATTATAATATAATAATGGGGATATTTTTACAATGAATGTGAGATATATGAATATATGAGGATGAGGAGTATTTTTGTTGCAAAAGTTGTTTAAAACATGTTAAACATGTCTGTGGGCCCATTTCTTTTCTAAAATTTGATTATAGCCTGTAAAATAACCCGTTTATGGATTTCGGTCAATTCCTGTTTGGAATTTAGAAAATCTTTCTTCTACAAAGTTGTAGAGAATTGAATTTCCTATAAAAAATCGCAAGATTCAAATTTTCTGATAAAAAGGATATTTATTATGAATTATTGAAGTTCCGAAATTCCTGAATATTAATTTTTGGAAGTTTTAATTATTTTAAATAATAAAAACATTTTTTATACTTGGTTGACATCATTAGCATGTGCAAGATGGCTGATTTCAGATCTAAGAGTGGGCGTAAGAAATTTGGGTATAAATATTAATATTATATTAAATTTTCTACTTTGTTGTTCTAAGCATTTTCTTATAAATAGGGTGCTTAGGTTAGAATTGAAAATCACACCAAAAACTAAAGATTTCTCTCTCTTTCTCTCTCTATAATATCGTGCATATTTGTGAGTATTTTAGTACTTTGAGTATTTCTATATGGTGCAAGTTCTTTCAGCACTATATCCAGTATTCCACTCAGAAGTACTATTCTTTCTGAGGTAAGGGGTGGTATTTTTTTCAAAAATGATATTATTTCTTCAATATCATTATGCCGAAATATTGGTTAGAATTTTTATCAAATTTGGAACTTTTTAATGTCGGAGTTACTATTCATGAGTTACTATTCACGAGTTACTATTCATGACTACTATTCACGAAGCATGATGATGTTTTTTGTGAAATTTTTATCTTTTGGTATCGGAGTTACTATTCACGTATACGACGCTATTCACAAATACGACACTATTCACAGAAAAATTAAAAAAAAATTTGTGTCCAAAATTGTCTGTTATGATTCCTATCTTTGATTGGATCTATGTTTTGGTCTTCATTCTTGAATTTTACTCCACTCTGGTTATTTAGGAAGTATTTTTGAACTTGGATTGTTTAAAGTACGAATCCTTAATACTTGTTCTTTTGTTTCACTAGATTCATTTTCTTTAAAATATTTTTCATCATCCTCAGTCTTAAATGATGATATTACTGAATATCTTTGGCCTGTAGTGCAAAGATGAATGATTTCTTGATGAATATCTTTGGCTCGTAGTGAAAAGATGAACAGGTGTTGAGATGAACATGACCGACTGATTAATATCTTTGACCCGTAGTGCAAAGTTGAACAGGTGTTTAGATGAACATGACCAACTGATGAATATCTTTGACCTGTAGTGCAAAGATGAATATTTGATTCTAGATATATATTGATTGATGTTACAGGGATAAAATATCGACGATGAACTTTTAAAATTTATATATAGAAGATAGTAGTTTGCATTCTCTACTTAACTCTTCTAATGAATTGTTGTTTCCACTACAGTTGTTGATCTAAAACTTGTTGTCTATTGTATTTTATCAGATTTTTCCCTGTTGAAGACTAAGGATAATTTGTTGTATATTATCTTTATCATAATATTTTTTACTAGGCTAGTTGAGCTTATCTTTTTCCTTTTTGTTCCATTTTCCTCTCAGGAGACGAGAATATAGCGGGAACTAGTCGGGGTATGGAATGATGGTTCTAGAAGTTATTCTAGTAGTCCTCACTATTCTGTAAAATAGTGTATTAATAATTGTAATAAGGACTTATTTGAGTGTGGATATTGTCTAGATGACAATATTTGTATTTAAACTCACAGTTTTTATGTTGTATTAATAAAGTTGTAGTTGTTTCTGTACCATGTATTTGGTAACTCAGAATGGGTGTTGTATACCTATTTTGGGGGCGTCACAGTTGGTATCAGAGCTTAGGGATATGATCTCTGGCGGAGATCGGGGAATAGTACTAGGAGGGGAGAGACGAGTAATCCTTCACTAGTATGTCATACCTAAGCTTATTTGTTGGTCAGTCGAACTATATGGTTAATATGTCATATGTTAATTTATTTAATTAACCCTTATTTTATGGCAGTATTTAAGAATGGCAGCTGAGAATATTAACGGTGGAATTAATGAGACCGTGGAAACACCTTTAATCACCACCTAGGGGAACGTGCAATAGGAAGGCAATATTCCTCTTGTAAACAACACCACTGAGCAGACGATGGACGATGGGATGTTTAGGAGCTTTTTGTAGTTCATGCAAAAACCAGACGAGGGAGACTCGTGTACAGAATACGAGTGGAAATGATAGCAACGCGCGGCTTGTCATGGCCAAGTAGTTCAAAGAGTTGGGACCACCAGAATTTAAGGAAAAGCCGGATCTGATCATGGCGGAAACATGGGTCAAGCAAATTACCAAGATATTCGATGTCTTGGGATGCACGGAGGAACAGAAGGTTTCATTCGCCACCTTTATATTCCGTGGCGAGGCAGATTACTGATGGGAGTCTGTGAAACGTACCTAGCCTGCTGCACTCCGCATATCTTGGGAAACGTTTCAGAAACTTTTCAACGAAAAATAATTTCCTGAAAGTATTCGTCATATGAAAGAGGTAGAGTTTATTAGACTAGAACAAAACAATATGACGGTGTCCCAATACGAGGCGAAGTTCGCAGAGTTATCCAGGTTTGCACCTCATTTGGTAGAGAATGAGGAACGAATGACGAGGATGTTTTTGAGAGGTTTAAAACTCGAGATTCGGTAATATCTTATCTCTCATAAATTTTCTTTATATTCAGATGTTGTCAACAGGGCTCAATTATTAGAGAGAGATAGCGAGTACGTTCAACCAAGAGATCGCAACCAGGATCATACCGATGACATCAGTCATCAGAACAATGATAACCAGCAGAGAAAGAAAAATATGGACAAGAGCGACAACCACTCTGGTGGTAATCGTGGCCATGAAAATAGAAGAAGCGAGTCGGGGGGAGATTTTAAAAAGAGGAGATTGAACAATGACACTACAAAGACGTCAGCACCAGCAACAACTGGTTTTAAGAGAGGAGAACGACCACCGGTCGTATGCTATAAATGTGGAAAAGAGGGACATATCAGCCCAAACTGTCCACAACAGTTCAAGGTATGCTATAATTATGGAAATGAAGGACATATCGCTCGAGATTGTACGGTAGCGAAACCAAGACCAGTGGGGATGGTGACTTAAAAGGCTGTCCCAGAAAATTCAAAGTCAACGGTTCCTGGAAGAGCGTTTGTCGTGACTGGTCAACATGCGAGGAACCCAAACGAGGTGATCATGGGTAAGCTAATCATAAATTCATGCGAAGTTTATACATTACTAGATACCGGTGCTACCCATTCATTTATCTCTCCTGCTTGTGCTCAACGTTTAAACTTGACTCCGGAGAAAATTAGACTTTGACTTATTTGTTGAAACTCCGTTATGAGAAACTTTCGTTACATCCACTGTTTATAAATCTTACTTGATTCAAGTTGGCACCATCGCATTACCTATTGACCTTATTTCTTTAAAGATACTTGCTTCTGATGTGATTTTGGGGATTGATTGATTAACTACTCATCATGCCAAAATTGATTGCTTTCATAAGGTTGTTAGTTTTCATATTCCTAAGCAACCTGTTATTCGAATTCAAGCAACCAAACCATTGAAGTCAAACACTTTCATATCAAACCATAAAGTCATTCGTTTATTGAAAAATAGATGTCAAGTTTTCTTAGCCCATGTAATGGACTTAAACAAAAATACGTCAGATTTGAATGATATTTCTGTTGTTAGTAAATTTCCTGATGTATTTCCTGAAAAATTTCTTGGCTTACTCCCAAAGTGTGATATTGAATTTTGTATCGACTTTGAACCCGGTACAAAACTCATTTCTAAAAATCTCATGGCTGCTATTGAACTTCAGGAGTTAAAAATTCAACTATAGAATTTGGTCCCCGAGCCTTTATCTGGTGACTTCCTTTGTGGATTGCACCGAAGCCAGACTCTCCGTAGTGGACGCCATATTCGTGCGGTAGTAAACTGATAGGTGTCATTGTGATGTGCTATCCAAGATTGGGATATGAGTCACAGTTGAGAGCAACCTAAGTCAGTAATTAAAATACGTAGCTTTCTATGCTTAGTTGGTTATTATCAAAGATTTTGTGGAAAGATTTTCTCGAATCGCTACTCCATTAACGCAGCTGACTCGTAGAGATACAAAATTCGAATGGACCAAGGAATGTGGGAAGAGCTTCGAAGAACTCAATAAGAGACTCATTTCAGCACATGTTCTGACCATACCATCCTGGAAAAGCGAACGTGGTAGTTGACGTGTTGAGTAAAAGATCGTATACGAGTACGAATGTGATATTGTCAAAGACCCATTTCATATAACTTATAAATGATAGATATAGAGTTAAAGACTTTAGGGATTCACGTGATGATATACAAGTAGAACCAACTTTAATCGATAAAGTTAAAAAAAAGTTCAAGCTACACACCGAAGCTGATGAATATGAAGAAGGAGGTGCAAGAAGTTGTTATTCCAAAAGCGAGAATTGGCGATGTGATGAAATCTTAAACCATCGATTTATTGGTCTATTTGAAATCCTCGATCGAGTAGGAACTGTGGCCTATAGACTCGTTTTACCGCCAAGTATGACACGTGTTCATAACGTTTTTCACGTATTGAAGTTACGAAATTATGTGGACGACCCAAACCACGTCATTGAGTTAGAACCAAATGATATAGCCGAAGACTTAACGTACGAGGAGGTACCTGTCAAGATTTTGGATAGGAAGGAGCATGTCCTATGCACGAAGGTCATACCACAAGTTAAAGTTTTGTGGAGAAACCATGCTATTGAGAAAATGACTTGGGACTTGGAAATGGAAATGAAAGCGAGGTATCCCCATCTTTTCGAAACACCAGGTACGTATGTCAATTTCGAGGACGAAATTTCATAAGGAGGGGAGGTTGTAAGACCCCGAATTATTAATAAATGAAATTTAATTTTCTCTATTTATCATTTTGAAATTGTAAGGGTTGATTTGATTAATGTGGTTAGTTATGAGTAAAATGCGCGAATATTTTAAAATAAACAGGTGGTTATAAAATATTCATTGTTGTCGGGGAATATTCGTTTGGTCGTGGAATATTCTTGTCGTCGGGGAATATTCGTATGGCGGTGTAGTCTTTTGTGGTCCCCATAATAGAAAGCGATTGGATGAAGAAAAAGACAAGTATGAGTTGTTTATAAATAATGGCGTAGTTGTTACCGTTAATACTGTTGGAATACACGGTGGTTAAAACACAGTAATACGCGTTGGTGCACAGTAGCACACGATATTGTACCAATTATTGATTCTTAAGTAAGAAGACACTACTCAATAATTATTACAGTATTTACTGTTCAGTATTTTATTTTATTGATTCAATAATTGTTGCGTTGATTTTTTTATATTACAGTTATTTCAATAATTATCACTACACAGTATTTTTCATTATCGGAGCAATAATTCATATTATCTGAATAATATTATTAGAAAAAATTATTAGCAATGTCTAGAAAGTTCTGTCTAAGGAGAGGTTTGATCACCTAATTGCGCGCCAGTAAGGAGAAATCTTTATTGAAAAGCCCCCTCTTTCCTGGGAACGGCCTGGTTGCCAGTACTGTGATTCTGTAATATTATTTGTGAATAATTAATTATTGATTTATATGATGAGAAAAATATTGATTTTATGTGGATATAGATGGAGAAAATTTTTAAAGTGACAATTGTTAAAAATTGATATTTTATCTTTTCTGATAAAATAATATTTTATTATATTATTATAATATAATAATGGGGATATTTTTACAATGATTGTGGGATATATGAGTATATAAGGATGAAGAGTATTTTTGCTGCAAAAGTTTTTTAAAACATGTTAAACTTGTCCGTGGGCCCATTTCTTTTCTAAAATTTGATTATAGCTTGTAAAATCGTCCGTTTATGGATTCCTGTCAATTTCTGTTTAGAATTTGGAAAAACTTTCTTCTGCAAAGTTGTAGAGAATTGAATTTCCTATAAAAAGTCGCGAGATTCGAATTTTCTGATAAAAGGGATATTTATTATGAATTATTGAAGTTCTAAAATTCCTGAATATTGATTTTTGGAAGTTTTAATTATTTTAAATAATAAAAACATTTTTTATACTTGGTTGGTTTCATTAGCATGTGCAAGATGACTGATTTCAGATCTAAGAGTGGGTGTAAGAAATTTGGTTATAAATATTAATATTATTTTAAATTTTCTGCTTTGGTGTTCTAAGAATTTTCCTATAAATAGGGTGCTTAGGTTAGAATTAAAAATCACACCAGAAACTAAAGACTTCTCTCTCTTTCTCTCTCTATAATATCGAGCGTATTTGTCAGTATTTTATTACTTTGAGTATTGCTATACGGTGCAAGTTCTTTCAGCACTTTATCCAGTATTCCAGTCTGAAGTACTATTCTTTCTGAGGTAAGGGGTGTTATTTTCTTCAAAAATGATATTATTTCTTCAATATCATTATGCCGAAATATTGATTGGAATTTTTATCAAATTTGGAACTTTTTCATGTCGGGGTTACTATTCATGAGTTACTATTCACGAGTTACTATTCACGAGTACTATTCACGAAGCATGATGATGTTTTTTGTAAAATTTCTATCTTTTGGTGTCGGAGTTACTATTCATGTATACGACACTATTCACGAATACGACACTTTTCACAGAAAAATTAAATTTTCTTTTCTGTGTCTAAAATTTTCTGTTATGATTCCTATCTTTGATTGGATCTATGTTTTTGTCATCATTCTTGAATTTTACTCCACTCTGGTTATTTAGGAAGTATTTTTGAACTTGGATTGTTTAAAGTACGAATCCTTAATACTTGTTCTTTTGTTTCACTAGATTCATTTTCTTTAAAATATTTTTCATCATCCTCAGTCCTAAATGATGATATTACTGAATATCTTTGGCCTGTAGTGCAAAGATGAATGATTTCTTTATGAATATTTTTTGCCCGTAGCGCAAAGATGAACAGATGTTTAGATGAACATGACCGACTGATTAATATCTTTGGCCCGTAGTGCAAAGATGAACAGGTGTTTAGATGAACATGACCAACTGATGAATATCTTTGGCCTGTAGTACAAAGATGAATATTTGATTCCAGATATATATTGATTGATGTTACAGGGATAAAATATCGACGATGAACTTTTAAATTCATATATAGAAGATAGTAGTTTGCATTCTCTACTTAACTCTTCTAATGAATTGTTGTTTCCGTTGCAGTTGTTGATCTAAAACTTGTTGTCTATTGTATTCTATCAGATTTTTCCCTGTTCAAGACTAAGGATAATTTGTTGTACATTATCTTAGTCATAATATTCTTTACTGGGCTAGTTGAACTCACCCTTTTCCTTTTTGTTCCATTTTCTTCTCAGGAGACGAGAATATATAGCAGGAACTAGTCGAGGTGTGGAATGATGGTTCTAGAAGTTATTCTAGTAGTCCTCACTATTCTGTAAAATAGTGTATTAATAATTGTAATGAGGACTTATTTGAGTGTGGATATTGTCTAGATGACAATATTTGTATTTAAACTCATAGTTTTTAAGTTGTATTAATAAAGTTGTAGTTGTTTCTGTACCATGTATTTGACGACTCAGAATGAGTGTTGTATACCTATTTTGGGGGCGTCACAAATAATTAATTATTCACAAATAATATTACAGAATCACAGTACTGGCAACCAGACCGTTCCCAGGAAAGAGGGGGCTTTCCAATAAGAATTTCTCCTTACTGGCGCGCAATTAGGTGACCAAACCTCTCCTTAGACAGAACTTTCTAGACATTGCCAATAATGTTTTCTAATAATATTATTCAGATAATATGAATTATTGCTTCGATAATGGAAAATAATGTGTAGTGACAATTATTGAAACAACATTAATATAAAAAAAAATCAACGCAGCAATTATTGAATCAATAAAATAAAATACTGAACAGTAACTACTGTAACAGTTATTGAGTAGTGCCTTCTTACGTAAGAATCAATAATTGGTGCAATACCGTGTCCTACTGTGCAACAACGCATATTACTTTGTTTTAACCACCGGGTATTCCAACAGTATTTAACGGTCACAACTACGCCATTATTTATAAACAACTTATACTTGTCATTTTCTTCATCCAATCGCTTTCCGTTATGGGGCCCACAAAAGACTGCGCCGTCGTACGAATATTCCCCGATAGCAAGAATATTTAACGACCAAACGAATATTCCCCGACAACAATGAATATTTTATAACCACCCGCTTATTTAATATTTTTTTTTTCATTTTACCCATAACTAACCACATTAATCAAATTAACCCTTACTATTTCAAAATAATAAATAGAAGAAATTAAATTTCAATTATTAATAATTTGGGGTCTTACAATTAACCCCAAGCATATTTCAAAAATATCAACTTGAGATCGAGTTAGAGAACTTGCCTGTATCATTGATTACCGTTACGCAACCTATATCGCTTTGTCTGAAGACCTAATATAGATAATACATTAGAATAATGTATTATTCTAATGTATCATCATAATATAGTACTGTTAAATACAGTTATAATATAACCTGACAAATTACCATATAATCCTATCAGTCTTTAAAATACCTAAAATTCGATATCAAGTCAAACTATTTCAGTCTGAGTTAAATTCGGTACAATTTCTGACATTCCGATGGTCTAGTCGGATAATTCATGAGTCTAATTTCCATAAGACTTTGCCTTAATGCTTTACATTTACCTTAGATAATTTTATTTTCAGTCAAAATATTTTTCAATGACTTATAATAATTTTTAGATAATTATTATCATTTATCATGATTTTTCAATCATTAATATCATATTAATATGAATTAAATACTACTTAATTCCATTATCATTAATATTTATTTCATATCAAATATTAATGAAATACATGTCATAATATTATAATATATTTATAATATTTCAAAGTATTTTTAATACCATAAAATCATATTTATATAATTTTTAAACAGTTAAATCTATTATCCGATAATTGCCATTAATATTAAAATATTAGTGTTTTCATGACAAAATATCAAAAGTTATGTTTTATAACTTCAAATATTTTTCTAACCCTTCAATTATTTTTATATGATTTTTAAAACATTAATTCTAATTTTTCATAATTTATTTAATATATTTATTGAATAAATCTATTATCATTAATATTAATTTATTAATAAAATTTATCACAAAATATTAAAATTCATTAAAAATAACTTAAAATATTTCCTTACACTTTAATAGAATTTCAAATAATTTTCAAAGTATTAAAACCATTTTTAAGTAATTTATTTAATATAATAATTAAATAAATTAACTATCATTAATATTTAAAAATATTGAAATATTAATGAAATATATTCCAAATTATTAAAAACCCATTTTTAGGCTTTAAAATAATTTTTACAAATTTATTATGAATTTCTAATATTTATTTTCTATTTATTCTATAATTTTCGTTTAAAGTTGGGGTCCTCCACAGAAACACTTGTAGACTGTAATCTACAAGTCCGATTTGGGACCACTAGGTATCATTAGAACCGTGACTTCCCAAGCTACGTTTTAGGCTAAAGAAACGGTCCATTTGGCCCAGTATGACACCCTGAAACCAGGCCACTACCGACTGACCATTACATGCCTTGTAAACATTTTCAGTTTTGGAGTCTTTTACAGAAACGCTTGTATTACGAGATCCACAACTCCGATTGAGGCCCAATCAGACTCGTTGGATCCGTATCTTCTTGAACTACAGTTTTAAGTTATCAAACACCAAATTAAAATCTATCTAGGTCCCCAAAATCAGGTCCAAAGTGACTGGTCCGCAAGGTTTTCTTCAACAGTTGGTTCATTTTCCAGATTTGGGGTCTTTAACGGAAACGCTTATAAAACAAAATCTACAAATCGGATTTAGGTCCAATAGGTATCGTTGGATTCGTATTTTCCCGAAATACAGTTTTTCGTATATCAAACATCCATTTTGGTTCTGTTTTGGTCGCGAAAAAATGGACAGAAGTGACTGATCAGTAACTTGTGTTCAGCAGTTAGGGTAGTTTGGGATTTAATTCATAACTTGTTCATTTCTTAACATAATTGTGTGATTCCAAAGGGTTTTTTTCCCTTAACTCATGTATCTAGCATGCTAACATGTTTTAAACCATTAATCACATGAACCCAAAGAATCTAACATATATATATATATATATATATATATATATATATATATATATATATATATATATATATATATATATATAGCTTACAAAGGAAAGCTTTTTCTTAAACCTTTTGTTACAAAACTTGATTTTCTCACTTTGGATCTAACTTTTGATTTCAAAAATACTTTGATACACATATAAAATACCAATACTCATGTAAATCATGAGTTTTTAATCATCCAAAAGAAAAGTTGCTTGGTTCATAAAGATCTAACAAAAAAGAGCACAAAAATTGAAAATTTTTAATATCTTACCTTTTTCTTCTTACAAGCCTTCTTGATCCCTCAAAGTAGCTTATGATTTTAAGTTGTATGAAGATCCAAGACCCCCCCTAGACTCCCTATAACTACCGAAATTTGCAGCCCCTTTTCTCTCTCTATTGTTCTTAGTTTAGACTTAGGTTTAGAAAACTAACATAACTTAGCGTATATACAATTTACATATAACACATATAATTATAAAATATGTAACTCCCACTTTAATTACATATATTAATTATCAATTTAATATTTAAGTTACAAAAATTAGAATTTTAAAAGCCCTAAGGCTTGTTTGGCAAAACCATATTATTTTAAAATTCAGATTTTAATAGTTAAGGTCTTGTTTGGGTAAAACAGGTTTAAAACAAAAGTAAGGTCACCTTGTTTGGAAAAACGGTTTTAAAAACTCTTTTAACTCTTTTAATAGATCCTTTAACACATATTCTTAATGTTATCCTTTAATTAATTAAATCTTAATATTAATTTAATTAAATAAAAGTTTAACATCAATTAATCACATAAAAGTATCATATTATAATTACTGGCTAATTATAACTTCATGTAACAATTACCACATCACTACATTATCTCAATTAAATTAGAACTATAACATAAAATCATTACATATTAATTAAATATTAAATAATTATTTAATTAATATATTACACTTAATTACATTACTCCATATTAATCACATAATCTCAATAAATAATTCAATTAAAATATTTTATTTACTTCAATAATTATTAAATTAACATTTAAATTTTCTTTACACCAATTCACATATTTCACAATATATAACACATATACACATACTCGTACTTAAACATCTTAAAATAAGAATTTTATTTATTAAATTCTCATTTATTAATTTTTAAAAAATCTGGGATGTCACACATCTTGAATCAAATATTCATCTTTGCACTGCAGGCCAAAGATATTCATCAGTTGGTCATGTTCGTCTCAACACCTGTTAATCTTTGCACTATGGGTCAAAGATATTCATCAGAAAATCATTCACCTTTGCACTACAGGCCAAAGATATCAAGTATATCATCATTTAAGACTGAGGATTATGAAAAATATTTTAAAGAAAATGAATCGAGTGAGACAAAAGAACAAATATTAGGGATTCGTACTTCAGTTTGTCCATGTTGAAAAACACCCCATAATATAATGTGGTGGAGTAAAATTCATGAATAATGATCAAAACATGGATACAATCAAAGATATTAACAAAAATAAACATCTGGGATAAAAAATGAAAATTTAATTTTTCAATGAATAGTGCCGTATTCGTGAATAGTGTCATATACTTGAATAGTATCGTATATGTGAATAGTAATCCCGACACAAAAAGATAAAAATTTCACAAGAGAAATTATACTAATATTTCGACATAATGATATTCAAAGAAATAATATCATTTACGAAGAAAATAATATCCCTTGCCTCAAAAGAATAGTACTTCTGGCTGGAATATCAGATATAACGCTGAAGGAAACTTGCACCGTATAGCAACACTTAAAATATCAAAATACTCACAAAAATACGCTCGATAATATAGAGAGAAAACTTAAGATTCTGGTGTGATTTTCAATTCTAACCTAAGCTCCCTATTTATAGAAAAATACTTAGAACACTAAAGCAGAAAATTTAATAAAATAATAATATTTTCAAAATTTTTGTCCTACATACACCACCAGTCCAAAACATCAGCCACCCACCCCCACAAAAAATAAAAAAAATGATTTTCTTAAATAAAACAATTATAACTCCAAAAATTAATTATTTTGGAACTTCAATAATTCATAATAAATAACCTTTTATCAGAAAAATTTGAATCTTATGTCCATTCCATAGGAAATTTAATTCTCTACAACTTTGTAGCTTTAAGTTTTTCCAAATTCCAAACATAAATTGAATGAAATCCACTTACGGACGGTTTTATAGGCTATAATCAAATTTCAGTCAAAAATGGGGTCCACCAACATATTTAACTTGTTTTTAGCATATATTTTAACAAAAATACTCTTTCTCCTCATTTATTCATATATCACACATTCATTGTAAAAAAACCACCATTATTATATTATTGTAATATAACGAATTATTTGATCAAAAAAGATAAAATATCAATTTTCAACAATTGTCACTTTTCTAAAAATTCCTCCATTCATATTCACATAAATAAATATTTTGCTTATCATATAAATCAATAATTAATTATTCACAAATAATATTACAGAATCACAATACTGACAACCAGACCGTTCCTAGGAAAGAGGGGGGCTTTCCGATAAGGATTTCTTCTTACTGGCGCGCAATTAGATGACCTAACCCCTTTTCTCGACAAAACTTTCTAGACATTGTCAATAACGTTATCTAATAATATTATTCAAATAATATGAATTATTGATCTGATAATGGAAAATATTGTGCAGTGACAATTATTGAAATAACAACAATATAAAATATCAACATAGCAATTATTGAATCAATAAAATAAAATATTGAACAGTAATTACTGTAACAATTATTGAGTAGTGCCTTCTTACGTAAGAATCAATAATTGGTGCAATACCGTGTGCTACTGTGTTTAAACCACAGGGTATTCCAACAGTATTAACGGTAACAACTACGCCGTTATTTATAAAAAAACCTATACTTCTTGTTTTCTTCATCCAATCACTTTTCATTATAGGGCCCACACAAGGCTGCGTCGTCGTACGAATATTCCCCGACAGTAAGAATATTCCATGACCAACGAATATTCCCCGACAACAATGAATATTTTATAACCACTTACTTATTTAAGATATTTGCTCATTTTACCCATACCTAACCACATTAATCAAATCAACCCTTACTATTTCAAGATAATAAATAGAGAAAATTCAATTTCATTTATAATAAGTTGGGGTCTTACAGACAACATACATTTATACATGAACAAGTCTAATCTAAGGCATAAGTTTGCTTTGTGTATAATATGTTTTGCTAACTTGGTTTTAAAGGATTTTTTAAAGGAAAACTTGGAGTTTTGCAAAACAAAGCATGATGAATAATATTCCTTTAAATTCTGGTCTTTCTAGCTTATGTAAATAACTTGAGTATGTGCACAAATGAGTATGAAAGCATGATTTAGATGATGTGGACTTATCTTGCATACCTAAATGAGTTTTACTAATAGAGACTTAAAGTTTTGAAAACAAACTTGATAAACTATATATACTTTGAGCCAAGAACTTGTGAGTATGTTTATGAGGTCTAACATATATATATGAGGGTATGATATATGGTAGGTAAAGTGGCTTTTCATGATTGGTAGCTTAATATGAAATTTTCAAAAGAAACCTTGAAGACTAGTTGTCAATAACTACAATACAAGTATTCTAGAATCTAACATCATGATTAGGTGTTTCATGCATGTAGACATGATTGACAAACATGCTAGCTAGTCATATGTATTGTAAAATAGTTGAGCATGGAATACGATAAGTCGAAGTGATGACTTCATATTTGAATTACACGATGTAACTAACATAAGCATGTATAGTTGAGACCAGTTGACCATGTAGCATATGTTTAACGGCTAAACGTAAGAGAATTGGTGAATTGAACCCTTAAAGTCTTGATTTAATGAGAATGGATAATGACCTATGTCAAAGATAGAATGTAGGGTCAAACTTAGTTATCCACACACTGACATATGTGTTTTACATGATTATTCGTATATGTGCAAGTCGGGTGTACACTAGCTTTCTGTAGGGAGCAGCCATGTCTTGGTTTGCACCAGGAGCAGCACGACCTAGCCACTCCTCAGTACAAACCAAGCACGTTCGCGCCGCCCTGCAGTAAGGTCTGTTTTATGCTAATAATTTGAGAGCTGATGCATGCCTATATTGTTACTTTAATCAGTAATACTTGTCAAGCATAGTATACATGTGTGAATAAGTATGATAATCGAAGAATACTATAAGTATACCTTTATATCAAAGTGTGAAGGCAAGCTATGGTGACATAGTGTATTAGGAAAATGATTTTCATGTTATGTGATGACATACGTATGGAAGCATGCGACTAAGAAGAAACTAAAACTATAGGTTTAGTATTGACGAGTTATACTTGTGTATCATGGTAAATTAAGATAATAGGTGTACATGTTGAACTTGTATAACTAATGTAGTTATACATGGATAGGATATCATAGTGCATTAGATTGATATTAAGCTTTCCTTTTGTAAACTACGCTTAAGGCAAGTACTCGAACCTTACTCTTTATTAAGCATTACTTGAACTTGTGCTACTATTAATCGTACAAGTAGAAATTTGAAGAAATAATACTTCGTAATGAAATTTTAAACATTGATTCGAACGATAATTGTTCATATATATATTGTGAAAGAAATTGTCTAAGCCATTGATTCGCCTAGACTATTGATATTTGATCAAAAGCTATCTGTTAGTCGGAAAACCAATAACTAAACACGCGCAAGTACACGCGGTCTAACAAGTAATACAGTGATAAGGAAAGTGTCGAACCCACGAGGAACTATCACTAATATTTACCAAGTACCAACTTTGTATTGCTAAAGTCTTATTCGAACAACAATAAATGGAAGTGTGATTAGTCTAGTTATAACTAATTATCAAAGCAAGTAAATGGATAACGAATGGTAATCGAAGGAATTACAAGCTAATGTTACAACTTCACCCCACACATGCATTCTGTTGAACACCTGATGTGCTATGCTTCATCAAAATTCCTACCCTTATCTCTTTGGTCTTAATGGTCACGACAATTTGTCGACCGAGAACACACAGGTGCTCATACACCTCTATCGAGGTATGCACAAACATATCCTTTCTAGATCCACCCGATAGGGAATAGAACAGAAAAGAACGTCCAAGCTAGATACAATCCTACACATGTCTATGCAAATTAAGCATAACAAGGATTTAAGCATAAGTTCAGAAATAGGTTGCACGTGGCCCATAGATATATGTCTATTCTACGCACAACTTATGCATTCAAAACCCATAATCACATATCAATATATTTATGTGTATATCTACAATCCTTCTTTCAATATCATGTAGATTACCAAAATCATTACTAATGTCTTAACGAGAATCATTAAGCATAAATATATTAAACCAAACCATATGG
The DNA here is from genome assembly GCA_020205505.1 of Panax japonicus. Classification (NCBI taxonomy): domain Eukaryota; kingdom Viridiplantae; phylum Streptophyta; class Magnoliopsida; order Apiales; family Araliaceae; genus Panax; species Panax japonicus. The sequence continues at coordinate 32,295,046 of CM035108.1, forward strand.
TGCCAACCAAAGAGATAAGACTGTCAATTTAAATAACAAAGGGTTCCATTATAACCTTAGAGCCAATACTTAGTTCATAGCTATTGAACAAAATATAAGTAGTAATAAAGACAACCTTAATGGATTACAAAATCAGAGGAAATAAATGGATAAGAGGAAACTTTATCAAGGCCCTTTAGTCTCCAAGCATTCTACTCAAATCAAGCTTTCCAATCCGTGTAACTCATTGCTCTTGATGCTCCAAGGAAATCCCAGACTTCTCTCCAATCTACCTAATCTATATTTACAAACATTATCTAAGAACTATAGAAAGAAATTAAAAGAGGAAGAAAACTATTCTATGCTAAGCTAATCTATCATATGATGTATTATGTCTGATATTCTATTACAGAGGCTTGCTTCCTTTATATATATGTTTCCTTTTTTAGCTAGGTTAAAGCAAGCCTTCTCTTCCTGGTTAACAGAGGTCGCACTGCGGCGCGAAGTCTAAGGCTAAGGGTGGCGCTGCAGCGCCACCTCAGCACCAAGAGACCAGAGGTCGCGCTGCAGCGCTAGCCCATAAAGGACCAGTTGAGTTACGGCACCAAGGTGATATCAGGCTAGACAGGTGGTTGGCGCTGCGACACGAGATTAAAGTATGGCATTGACTTCGTGGCGCGAGTGTGTGCAAAATGACCATTTTGTCCCTAAAAGCTAAAAAAGTCCTGTAAAGCCTCCCAATACTTCCGTTAAGCATAATAATACAATAATCATATAAAATTATATAAAATCTATGAAGATCAGACAACTATTTAAGCCATAAAGTATTCAATTTGCGGGTATAAATCCCACTCGTCAAATACCCCAAAACTTAAGTCTTTGCTTATCCTCGAGCAAACTATCTAACACAAAACTAACAATAGTAAAACACACGAGAAAGAAAAATAAAACTGCATACTAGTATCATGGCTTCTAAGCTCAATTATAGCTACTCCCAGAGAACATGGCAACCATATATATAGAAGTAAGGGTTCATTCAATTTCAAGCATAAGACTGTATTTGATCCATTCTCTGTGTGTGTGGAGACCAACCGTCCTAACTAATTATAGCTCAAATAAGTTTGCACAATCGATTGTTAATACTAATATGCACACTTCGTAACTTAAACATTTAACAAGCATTAAGAATAAGACACAAGTGCAGGAAAGGATCAAAAGGTTCTAGCATGAAGAAAGCAAAATCTAACTCAGACAGTCCTTAATTACCTTAGGCTATTCAAAACTACCCATTAATGAGCTTTTGATCAATGACTCCCAAGCCAGACGACTTTAGGGCACTAGGTGTAGAACACCCCTAAGAATCTAGTAACTTGAGCAACAAAGGCCACGTAATCAACATAAGCCAAATTAGACTTTACGAAAATCGAAGATTATTAGGTGAGTGCATTTTATACTATATCTCAATATCGGTCATGTGTTTATGGGCGAGTGCGTTTTACGCTCCATCTCGACCTACCACAAGACTTTCGATATTTAGTCTTTTTTTCTTTTTATTCTTAAAATTTTTTATTTTTATTTTTTTATATATGCCAACTTGCCAGAATCTAAGATCTAAAACTATATAAACGTCTAATTTTTTTATTACCTTGTAAAAATGAAAGTTTATAAGAGTGAACAAACTCTCAAAGTAATAAACACGTGAACTAAATTTGAAAAATAACTAGTTAACACAGTTGGTCGGTGCTTGCTCGAAGGACGGATCAATAACAATCTCAGCTTATCAACTATACAATCCCCTAGTTTATACATGTTTGACACGAATCTAAGAGAGACATAATCATTTGGCACTTGTCATTAGCCACAATTAAAAATTAATAATGTATATTAAACCCTTGCTTGATAACAGCTCAAAATAGGGTAAAAAGGCCATTAACATGGCACAAGCATATAAATTTGTATAAGCCCCAAAAAGATGGCTATAAACCAATCAACCATGCTGATAATAATTCAAGCATTCATAAATAATAACCAAAAATAGTTCATGACATCCATAATAATAATCCCGAAAAAATATCGCAGTTCAAAATGACTGCACCACAATACTAATAAAAACACAAGCAAAGTACTAAATATGTAACCTAACATGGCAGTAGATAAAAATAAAAAGATAATAGGCCCTAACACCCCCAAAATTTAGGTGAGCAATGCCCTCATTGCTAAATATATATCAATCTATACAAGAGGGCTTCCCTGAAGATCGCTCACTCGGCAGCAACATCGTCCACATCAGCTTTGGTGGGCGGTGATGGTGGAGGGTATGGTGGGAAGACATGAGGCTCTAGGAACTGGTATAGTGTGAACTCATCGTTCTCTCCACAATAATCGGTGTATATTGTGATGCCCCAAATTCAGGTACTTGAAACTCGAACTCGGTGCTTCACGATACCATTTCTATGAGCAGAATAATACTAATAATAATAACAATAGTATAAATACCAAATTTAATTTACATATGCACCAGAGTCTACTCCCAGGTACGCGACCTTTAAACGGTCATTACATGATAGATAACATATATCATCCTTATCTTAATAAAGTTAAACTATTACATAATATAACGCCAACTTATTCTACAACCTTCCCTTTCTCTTTGTTCTTAGCCGAGCCTTCTGGTTTCTCACACATAGCTGAAAACATTTAAATTAAGCAAGGATGAGCATTTGAGTGCCTAACAAGTAATAGCAATAATAAATATTAGTTGAAAGAAGTAAATGTTTTCTTTGTACGACACTTCTACAACAAATAAAGTTGTTAAGTAAGCTGAACCAATAATAACAATATATTAATTCTATATCAAATTTTTGAAACTATGTACTAACTATAACTGGAGATTAGTCGACAGACTATGAACATTGTTTTTTATTTTCGAAAAGTTTAAAAGAACTTCATCTGCAAACCGTTATAACATACAGACACGAGGGGTGATCAACCTGTTATGCCCTATATTAATCAATACTACATGCAAGAATGATATTATCGTTCATCTGATCCGAATTTGGCGCACAAAAGTATTTCTATATATGAGATGTTTATACTTAGTCGGGAATCTGAACCAAAATAATTTGGTCGGATAATAATAAAGTTTTATCTTGTTTAACGATATTTTTAAATTTGTGTCTAGCCGGATCAAATAGCTTAGACAGCTTTTAAGTCAACGTATACATAATGGAAATTAATAAGTATGTATCAACATGTGATTAAATACAATGATTATCTAAGTGAGGACACTTGTATAACCATATTTAGAAATTAACGAACAGAATAAATATCTGAATTATACAATAATACTGTACTGATAAATAATGATTGGATACATAATCGATAACAATAGAGTTAATATTCTGGCACAATGATAATATAATTCTGAAACTTTCTTACTTATGTCCATTGCATAAAGTAAATGCAAAGGTACGATACTTGCCTGGTCTACTGCTTACGGTCACACAACTTATTTTTATCTTTTATATATCAACATATCATTAATAAGATCATTTTATCGATTAGAATATTATATCATAACACATAGTACTGCTATTTGCAGGCAACACGTTACCTAATCACATTGTCACATATATTTAGCAGTCATTGGATCACAAACAAACACATATCTAGTCAAGTTGTCTAAGTCTAGATTAATTTCTGAAACATGTCGGGTTACCAACGACTTTATCAGGTAATTATCAAGTCTAAGACTTTATCCCGAAGTTCAATATAACTTAAAAGTGGTCAAATTATTTTAAATGACTTATAATAATTTTTAATTAATTATTATAATTTATCATGATTTTTCAAACACCGGAATCAATATTAGATGATTTAATTATTAAATAATTCTATTACATTAATATTTAATTAATATTAAAATATTAATGAAACCATTTCCAAAATATTAAAGTTATTTATAATAACTCAAAACATTTTTAAAACATTAATAATACCCTTAAATGATTTTTAAAACATTTAAAATCATTTGTAAATAATTATTATTAATATTTAAATATTAGTGCATTACTTATCAAAATATTAAAAGTCATTAATTATAAATTAAAATATTTATAATTTCTTTTTTATCCTTTTTAAATGATTTTTAAATTACTTAAACCATTTTTAAACTCTTTATTTAATATAATTATTAAATAAATCAAATATCATTTAATATGAAATTATTAATGAAATTATCCTTTAAATATTAAAAGTTATATTTTATAACTTAAAATATTTTTAAACACTTTATTTTTATTTAAAATGATTTTTCTAATATTAAAATCATTTTAAAACTAATTTATTTAATATAATTAATAAATAAATATAATATCATTAATAATAAATAATTAATAAAATTTGCTTTAAAATATTAAAATTTATATCTTATAACTTAAAAATATTTTTAAATACCTTATTATGATTTTTAATATAATAAAATCATTTTTAATTAATTTATTTAATGCATTTATTAAATAAATTAAGTATCAATAATATTCAAATAAATACTAATATTTATTAAAAATATGTCAAAGTATTAAAAGTTAATTTTTATAACTTAAAATAAGTTTTAAACTTATGTTTGTAATTTTTAGAAATTAATTTCTATTTTTAAATGATTTTTGGAAATTTAATTAATTAAAATTAATAAAACTTTCTCTATAGGCTATAGCGACACTTTATGCCACTGTAGGTGTTCTTGAGCTCAAGAACAATGACAGCCAGCTTTGCAAAGGTCTTACTTTGACCGTTCATAATTTTTAATTCACTTTGTTTTGGGGCTTTCAGAACTCTCCTGGGTTTTCTGGGTAACCCAGAAACCCAGGTAGTTCGAGTGCCTACTTTCTAGCTCGATTTAATCTATGTTCTGGTCATATATTTGTTGTTCCCATGATTCTAACATATAGTACACATATAAAAGAACACATACACATCAATATATCAGTCCAAACACATTTTATTCTCCAGATCTAGCCTGGTCAAACGCTGTCAGAAGGCGTGTACTTCCGGTTTCTGGAAATTCCAGAAATTCTAAGTCATGGCCGAATGGCCTACTTTGACCACCTACTTTGTTCTATCTGTTGATTATATAAACGATCTAAAGCCATAAATACAAAGTAAATATGTCAGGCTACTAACTAATTACAAAAATTACAACATCAAATATCTTAATCAACTGACAGATCAAGGCTTGGCAAAATCTTGTCAGACGTTGTTTCACACTTTCTGGGTTACCCAGAAAGTTTTGGTCATGCTCGGTCAACTCACTTTGACCATGATTATCTTACAATCTGTACATGTAATAACTGTGATTCCACTTCCGGATCAAAGATCTCATATCAAACTACAGATCTAAAACATAAAAAAACAAGAATCATAAACCAGGAAAGATCTGTGGCCTCTTACATATGCTTGTCAGACCACTTTTAGGGTTCATGGACAATTTTTGTAAAACTTCACTTTAAAGCCATTTGATGCTATGGATCTATGATGGATCATCATAGATCATCTAAAAAAATATTCTAACACATGATTAAACAAAAAATTTATCTTAATATATAAGATCAAATAAGGTTAGGGCATTTATACCTTTCTAATCCAATCTTTGATTTATGATCTCCTTAACTGATCTTGATGTTTCTAAGGTTTAATGAGTGACTGAAACACTTATGAAATTTTGAGGTTTGGGAGAGAGAAAGAGTTGTTAAGAACTTGAGAGAAAAATAACCAAATGAATGAACTTTCTCTCTCCCATATATATATATATATATATATATAACACATAGATGAAATGAATTGGTTGTTAAATGGCTGATGTGCTGGAGATTTTAGTCACATGGGGTTGTTAGATTAGGTCACCCACTAAAGTGTTGTCAAAAAATACAAGTTATCTAACAATTATGCAAGATGGGCAATATGGTCATTTGTCTAACAAATTTAGTGGCATGTTGGTAACTTGGCAAACCCTTAGGGTTTAACCCTAAGGTTCTACAATATAATTTTCTAGCATTTTTTCAATTAGTGTTAAAAATGTAAAATTTTAATTTTCTAAAAATGTAATTTAGAGTTTACTAATTATAATTAGTTTTCTAATTACGTTATACTTGAATATTTAGGGTTTAAGATCCAATAATTAACATTAGGTCTTACAATTAATAATTAGGGTTACCAATTTAGCAAATTAGGGTTTTTAGTTTAGTAATTAGGGTTTCTAATTACTAATTAGGGTTTTTAAAATTAGGGTTTCCCTAATTAACAATTATAATTCTAACACTTGTTAATTAATCATATTAACACAATTACAAACAATCTTGAACTCTAATTTGAATTTTAAATTAGGGTTTCATAAAATTAATGCTAGGGTTTGGTCATGATACACCATAATTGACCAACCATTGCCAATCTGCACATATACAGTTCATATTTATAGCACTGAAATAAAAAGAGTATTTATTATTCTCATTCCTTAATAAAAATCCAAAATTAGGGTTGGATTTCATATCTGATTTATCTTTCATATATAACATTATTAATTAAGTTAAAAATAATTAACTTAACTAATCTGAATAAATTCACATAATAAAATAAAATAATTATTATAATAATTCTATAATCATTTCATATATTATTTAAATAATATAATAATCATATTTTCATAGAAATAAAGAATAAAATATATTTTTACTACAAAAATTAATTATTATAAGAATATACTTTATAATGATCAAAAATTCTAAAATAAAATTATTTATAATTATTCATGTAACAAATATATTTTTATTTATCACATAAATACATATACATTACCTTGCACTTATTCTCACCTTTAAAATAATAATAATAATAAAAATTTATACGCAAAATTTCTGATTTAATTTATATAGAAAATCTTGGGTTATTACATATAAGCTCTGCATCGGGTTTACCAGGTCAGCCTGATACTGCATCGCTATGTCCTACCTCTATGCCACTGCTGCAATGTGCCTCTGCTACCTCCGAGCCTTGGCGTCGTGCTTCTGATGCAGCAAGGTGAGGGATGCCATGATCTTTGTCAGTAGTCCCTGTGCAGCTGGGTCTGCATCTGGAGGCTGCGAGGGCTCGGGCCCTGCTATAGGAGGTGGCACAGTAGGTGGCCCATATCCTTTTCCTCTAACATGAGAATCTGCCCCGTCCCACACATTGTAGCGTGAGATGGTCTGATGGTCAATGACTGTCATGGGTGGCAAGGCTATCTCTTCTGGCCCCCACTAAATACCTGCTTGCTTGCACAAGCGGTTGATCAAGGATGGATGTGGAAGTCTTGCAGTGATGGTACTCTTGATCGCCTTCAGAATTGACTCATGAATAAGAACTCCAATATCCACATGTAGACCCGTGACAATGGCGAGTAACAGAATCGCCCTATCCTTAGTCACGTCACTCAAGTTACGAGTCGGGATCATGTTGGCACAAATAAAGTTGAACCACACCTTCCCATATCGACTAAGTGCTAAAGACGGGAAACTGGTCTTTTCACTTGTGTATTCATTAGTCTTCCATGTAGTCCCGGGCTTGCAGAGCCTCCTAATAATATCCTTGAGATCATAGATGCGGAGTCCAAGCTCCATATAGTCCCTACCCTTATAGTTGGGTGTTGCGAATAGTGCATTGATGGCCTGACTTCCAAATGCCACTGAGTGGCCCCTGACTTGAACAACTGCAGGACCTTCGGCATTGGCGTTTGCATAAAACTCCCAAACCACAGATACAATAGCTTATCCGGGTGGTTTTGTGAAATGCACCCAGTTGCATTAAAGTATCATGGTTGTTAGCTCACTACCTTTTTGTTCAGCCTCAACCCCTGCTTAGGAATCAAATTTCGCGTGGCAAAAGAGCTTTTGTACCTTTTCCATGCCTCCTCATTCATGAATTTTGTGTTATCCCATGTTGTTGGTGCGGCGGACGATGAACTGCCGATGCTCAGTCGTTGTCGTTTTGAAGCCATTCAGATTTCATAGTAATCGGCTGGAACACAAACAGAAGACCCAATTCAACCTCCCCCAAACTTTTTGTAGGTAACACATAATGAAATTTCATTGACAAATTTACCCGAAACAAATAATTTCTAATTCAAGCAATCTATCGAACGCCTTGCGTACGCTTTTCAAAACCCACTTGGACAGATCTTGCTTGACAGTTCTCTATCCTTATTTCCGTAAGTGGAAATCACCCAAACAAACAAGGAGTGTGCAATCCCAAAAATTCGAGCAAAGTACTTTTCTAATTGAACGGAATCTAAAATTACCTTGAGTGGGAAAACCCTAGGTGAGAATTCGTGTGGGCATGAACTCTGATAATCAATTGATGGAGTCTCTCAGTTTTTTATGGTGGTTTGAGATGAGCAATTGATCACTGCTAGGAATTTGTGGGAGGGGCGATGGTTGGGTAGGCGTAAACAATCGCTGTTTGTCGAGATATGTCGAGAGAGTAGGGGAGTAGTCGCCTAAACTGTTGGCCTTAATTTGTCTTTAAAAATAAAATTTTGCTTGTGGCGCCGCGGCGCGGCTTGCCCTTTGTTGGTTGGCACTGCGGCGCGAATTAGCAATAGGTTGGGCTAAGCTCCGGCGCTGCGGCGTGAGATGTGCTATATATTATGGCGCTATAGCGCGATGTTGGAAAATCTGGCTTTTGGGCCCGGCGCTGTGGCGCAGGTTCTAGTCTCCTTATTGGCATTGCGGCGTGAGTCTAATTTCTGAGTTTTTCCTGCACAAAAGCCATGTATTAGCTAACATATATTACATAGATATCATACACGCTAGATATGCATTATTTCTAACTAAGATATACAATAGCAACATAATAAATAAATATTCTGCCTGCATCCTATAATTGCAAAATCATGCACATCAGATACGACAATGCATTACAATTAAACTGGCAGTAATGTTAACAAAGTAGAGAGAAAAGATTCAATATTAATAGACATAAGTAAAGAAAAATAAAGAAAATTGATACTGAGATGGGGGTGCCTCCCCACCAAGCGCTTGTTTTAAAGTCGTCGGCTTAACTGTACCGATGCCGCTCAATCCGGCTCATAAGCAAAAATGACCATTTCATGCTGCCTATTTGTTAATTCATTTAAATTTTTGGCTGACATGGATGATTGGCTATTCCCCTTGTCTTCATCCGTCGGCACGAAGAATCTTTCGCCACTATAATTATCCACTAATTCTCCTTTGTCATCAAGTTGAAAGCGTTCTTTGTGCGCTAGTGGCCCCTCCAGGGTTTCCACAGTCGTGAGCATGGTTTTAGGTTGTTGATTATTCTTGACTATACAACCACTATTTATCCTCTTTTCTCTAACTTTAGACTCCACCGGTTGGATAGTTTGTACCATGATGTCTCCCTCAACAACTATGTGAGACTCATCGCCTTCTCCTTGCGTATCCACCGTGCAATGCTCTACTGCTTCATCGTCGAGATCAATTATGACCGATAGATTGCCTTGCGGTAGATTTGTGATGGCATTTATGAGTTCTCCCAATTGATTTTCGAGGCTTTGCAATGCGGCTTCCTGGCTTGCCATCTGAACCTCATTTCTCTCAATAAAGTTGGTGAGAAGCTCTTCAAGCCTGTTCTCTTCTTCTCATGTTGAGTACTCTGAAAAACTTATATTGGGTCTAGACGTCACCTCATATTGCGGTGGAGAGTGATAGTCAAACTAATTTGGATTAGAGTAATTCGGATCATAATATTGCTCTTGACTGTAGTCCCAAGAGTTTAGATAACCCTGACAGTTTGGATGAAAGGGATTCGATTCAATGTCAGCTCGTTCCTGACGGTAGGCAGTCTGAGTGGGTTGACACTCAAGATTGTCAGAAAAACTCAAGATATTTGCAATTTTCACTTGCACTTGCTCGAGTCCTTCTTTCGAGCTTGGTTGTGTCGTCCTCTCATAAGGCCATTGATAACAATGATCGTCCATAACCAGTAAACTTAAAAACAAAAAGGAAGATCAAGCAAGTAAAACAAATATATATATATATATATATATATACGTTCAAATTAAGACTATATTGATTTAAATAAATATTGGACAATATTAAAATAATAGCTCCCCAGCAACGACGCCAAAAACTTTTTGGTCGAAAAACCGATCACTAAACACGTGTAAGTATACGCGGTCTAACAAGTAATATAGTGATAAGGAAAGTGTCGAACCCATGAGGAACTACAACTAATATTTACCAAGTACCGACTTTGTATCGCTAAAGTCTTATTCGAATAGAAATAAATGAAAGTGTGATTAGTCTAGTTATAACTAATTATCAAAGCAAGTAAATGGATAACGAATGGTAATCGAAGGAATTACAATCTAAGGTTACAACTTCACCCCACACATGCATTCTGTTGAACACCTGGGGTGCTATGCTTCATAAAACTTCCTACCCTTCTCTCTTTGGTCTTAATGGTCACAACAATTTGTTGACCGAGAACACACAGGTGCTCATACACCTCTATCGAGGTATGCACAAACATATCCTTTCTAGATCCACCCGATAGGGAATAGAACAGAAAAAAATGTCCAAGCTAGATACAATCCTACATATGTCTATACAAATTAATCATAACAAGGATTTAAGCATAAGTTCTGAAGTAGGTCGCACGTTGCACACACATATATGTCTATTCTATGCATAACTTATGCAGTCGAAACTCATAATAACCTGTCAATATATTTAGGTGTAAATCTATAATCCTTCTTTCAATATCATGTAGATTACCAAAATCATCACTAATGTCTTAGCGAGAATCATTAAGCATGAATATATTAAACCAAAACATATGGTGCCAACCAAAGAGATAAGACAATCAATTTAAATAACAAAGGCTTCCTTTATAACCTTAGAGCCAATACTCAGTTCATAGCTATTGAACAAAATATAAGTAGCAATAAAGACAACATTAATGGATTACAAAATCAGAGGAAATAAATGGATAAGAGGAAACTTTGTCAAGGCCCTTCAGTCTCCAAGCATTCCGCTCAAATCAAGCTTTCCAATCCGTGTAACTCATTGCTCTTGATGCTCCACGAAAATCCCAAACTTCTCCCTAATCTACCTAATCTATATTTACAAACATTATCTAAGAACTAGAGAGAGAAATTAAAAGAGGAAGAAAACTATTCTATGCTAAGCTAATCTATCCTATGATGTATTATGTCTGATATTCTATTTCAGAGGCTTGCTTCTTTTTTTATATATGTTTCCTTCTTTAGCTAGGTCAAACCAAGCGTTCTCTGCCTGGGCATCGGATGTCGCATTGCGACACAAAGTCTAAGGCTAAGGGTGGCGCTGCAGCGTCACCTCAGCACCAAGAGACTGAAGGTTGCGCTGCAGCGCGAGCACATAAAGGACCAGTGGTGCTGCGGTGCCAAGGTGACGTTAGGCTGGACAGGTGGTTGGCGTTGCGGCGCGAGATTAAAGTATGGCATTGGCGTCACGACGCGAGTGTATGGAAAATAACTATTTTGTCCCTGAAAGCTAGAAAAGTCTTCTAAAGCCATGCAATACTTCTGTTAAGCATAATAATACAATAATCATATAAAATTATATAAAATCTACGAAGATCGGGTAACTTTTTAAGCCATAAAGTATCTGATTCGCGGGTATAAATCCCACTCATCACTATTGTAAGACCCCAACTTATTATAAATAAAATTGAATTTTTCCTCTATTCATTATTCTAAATTAGTAAGTTGATAATTTGATATAATACTTTGGTTATAGGTTAAATGTGCAAATTTTGCAAAATAAGCAAGTGGTTATAAAATATTCTTGTTGTCGGGGAATATTCGTACGACGGCGCAACCATTTGTGGGCCCCATAATGGAATAACTGTCGGATGAAGAAAACGATAAAATTTTAGTTTTTATAAATAACGGTGTAATTGTTACCGTTAACACTGTTGGATTACCTGGTGGTTAAAATATAGTAATATGTGTGATTGCACAGTAACACACGGTATTGCACAATATTATTAAATTATTGATTCTTACGTAAGAAGGCATTACTCAATAATTGTTACAGTAATTACTGTTTAATATTTTATTTTATTGATTCAATAATTATTGAGTTAATAGTTAATATTATTGTTGTTTCAATAATTGTCACTGCACAGTGTTTCCCATTATCAGATCAATAATTTATATTATTTGAATAATATTATTAGATAACATTATTGGCAATATCTAGAAAGTTCTGTTAAGGAGAGGTTTTGTCACCTAATTGCGCGTTAGTAAGGAGAAATTCTTATCGGAAAGCCCTCTTTTTCCTTGGAACTGTCTGGTTGTCATGATTGTGATTATTTGTGAATAATTAATTATTAATTTATATGATAAGGATAAATTTACTTGACGTGGATATAAATGATGGATTTATTTATTTTATGTGGTTATAAATGAAGGAATTAATGCTAAGGTGTTTTATCAGTATTTTGTCGGAAGGGATGTATTAAAAATCATCAGTTTGTGGATTTTGAATATTTTATGTTTGGAATTTGGAAAAACTTAAAGCTACAAAGTTGTAGAGAATTCGATTTCGTGGGGAATGGACATAAAATTTGTATCTTTCCGATAAATGGGCTATTTTCTATGAATTATTGAAGTTTCAGAAAATAAAATAATTTTTATTAAAATTAGGTGGGACCCACTTTTGTTTTTAAAACATGTGGGATGCTATTTTTCTTCCAAGATGGCATGCTTTGAAGTGATCTTGGTTGGTGCATAGATGAAGAAAAGAAATATTATATTTTATTATTTTAGACTCCTTTGGCGTTCTAGCATTTTCCTATAAATAGGCGCTTAGGTTAGAATTAAAAATCACACCAGAAAAAAGTTTTCTTTCTCTCTATATTATCGAGCGTATTTTTGTGAGTATTTAGATACTTTGAGAGTTGCTATTCAGTGCAAGTTTCCTTCGGCTTTACATCCAAAATTCCGAACAGAAGTACTATCATTTTGAGGTAAGAGATGTTATTTTCTTCGTAAATGATATTACTTTCTTCAATATCATTATGCTGTAATATTAATATGAATTTTATTGTATAATTTCTACCTTTTTGTGTCGGAGTTACTCTTCACGTATACAACACTATTCACGTATAAGGCACTATTCACGAATACGACATTATTCACCGAAAAATAAAATTTTCTCTTCTTTGTGCCAGATGTCTATTATGGTTACTATTTTTGATATATCCATGTTTTGATCTTCATTCTTGAATTTTACTCCATTATGGTTTATTATGGAGTATTTTTAAACTTGAATTATCTAAAGTACGAATCTCTAAACTTTATCCTTTTATCTCGCTAGATTCGTTTCCTTTAAAATATTTTTCATCATCCTCAGTCCTAAATGATGATATTACTGAATATATTTGGCCTGTAGTGCAAAGATGAACGTTTAACTGATGAATATCTTTGGCCCGTAGTGCAAAGATGACCAGGTGTTGAGATTTACATGACCAACTGGTGTTACAAATGAATATCTTTGGCCTGTAGTGCAAAGATGAATATTTGATTCAAGATGTATATTGATTGATGTTACAAGGATAAAATATTGATGATGGACTTTTACATCTTAGAAGATAGTAGAATTCATTCTCTACATGACTCTTCTAATGGATTGTTGTTTCCGCTACATTTGTTGATCTAAAACGTGTTGTCTATTATATTTTATCAAATTTTTCCCTGTTGAAGACTAATGATAATTTGTTGTATATTATCTTAGTCATAATATTCTTTACTGGGCTAGTTGAGCTCACCCTTTTCCTTGTTGTTCCATTTTTCTTCGCAGAAAGCGAGAATATAACAGGAACTAGTCAGGGTAGAGAGTGATGGTTCTAGAAAGTAGTTTAAACAGTCCTCACTATTTTTGTAAAATAGTGTATGAATAATTATAATGAGGACTTATTTGAGTGTGGATATTGTCTAGAAGACAATATTTGTATTTAAACTCACAACATGTGTTGTCGTATTTTACGCGACAATTATAATAATGAAGTTGTAGTTTTCTTTCTGTACCATGTATTTGGCGACTCAGAATGGGTATTGTATACCTATTTTGGGGGCGTCACAACTATCCAAACCAAATTAACTTGGTGCGGACTCTTATAATTAAGAAGAACAACCCTCTTGGTAGGGGAATTATATAATTATCGGGGAACCGACATGCGCACATGAGAAAGACTAAATGTTATGCATGACATAGGGTACTTTAGGCTGATCACCTTTTGTACTCGTTTTTGTAGAATTATCAGTCTATTACTGTTAATTCTATGAGAAGTTTATAGTCCTTAGTGACTGCTCAATATTTATTGCTTTGAAATCTTGAATTAATTTAATCATTGAATATTATTGATATTATCTTTCCATAGAAATTATTGTTGATAATCATCGATACTTCTTGCTATTTTGAACTATCATTATTAATATACCCCTGACAAATTTAAAACCATATCGATTACCCTGTTTGCTATATTACTTACTGGGCAAAATTGTTGCTCATCCTTGCTTTCCATAAAACTTTCAGTGAAGGCAGAACGTGGTGAACCCTCTGACAAAGACAAGGGTAAAGAGAAAGATTTGGAGTAGTTATCTCTATGTTGCTAGGAATGTACTATTATTTTATTGTAAAAGAACTTATTAAGCTATGTTTAATTTAAGTTGTATTGTATTATGTATTAGTTATGCCCAAACGGTGTTTAATTATGATTAAGTTATGTAAGAGATGTTTAAGTTACGAACCATTGGGACAAGAATAATTATGTTATTATAATGTAATTTATTCTATTATTCCACTGTGTGAGATTTGGATGTTGTTATTAGAGTTAGTACGTGATAACCAAATTTGAGACAAGTGTGGTTTAAATTTGGGGGCGTCACATATACCACTATTAACCAACCTTGGAAGTACTGTCGAAGCTTCCAACTAGCTATTATTAAGGCAAAAGTAAACTTCTCAAGGTTCGGATACCTTATTTTTGCATCCCTAAGGGCATGATTTACATAGTAAACTTGGTGTTGCTTACCCCCAATCTCCCGCACCAAAACTGTTCCTACTGCCAATGAACTTGCCGCCAAGTACACATATAGAGGTTCAGTAGGAATTGGCTTCACCAACAAAGGCACCGAAGATAAATACTTCTTTATTCCCTGAAATGCATCTTCACATTCCAAAGTCCACTAAAAACTTTTTGCATTCTTCGGCCCTTTCAACGTATCAAAAAATGACAAGTACCTTTCTGTCGATTTGGACATAAACCTACTCAAAGCTGTTATCTGACCAGTCAAACGCTGAACATCTTTATAAGACTATGGAGACTTCATATCCAAAATAGCCCGAATCTTCTCCGGATTAGCCTCAATTCCCCTTTTGCTGACCAGATAACCCAAGAACTTCCCTGCTCCTAGCCAGAAGGTGCATTTGGTTGTATTTAATTTTAAATTATAGTGATGAGCAGTCTGAAAGCACTCCTCTAAATCATCTAAATGACCCCAAACTGACATGCTTTTGATATTTATATCATCAACGTAGACCTCCATGTTTCGCCCCAGCTTCCTTGTGAACACGTAATTCATCATCCTTTGATAAGTAGCCCCCACGTTCAATAAGCCAAAAGTCATCTTCTTGTAAGCATACACCGACCGATGAGTAATAAAAGCCATCTTCGGGATGTCCTCCTTGCACATTAAAAAATGATGATATCCCAAAAAAGCATCCATAAAACTGAGTAGAGCATATCCCGAAGTTGCATCAATAAGTTGATCAATATGTGGCAGAGGATAAAAGTCCATTGGGCACGCCTTGTTCAGATTGGTGTAATCTATACAAACTCGCCACTTCTTATACTGTTTCTGCACCAGAACTACATTCGCCATCCATTATGGGTAGTCAATTTCAAATATAAAATCCGCTGCCAGTAGTTTTGCAATCTCCTCACCAATTATCTTTTGTCTCTCTGTCGTAAAAATCCTCCTCTTCTGTCGAACCAGTTTCTTTGTTGGGTTCACATACAACCTATGTTCAACAACTTTTTGACTTAGCCTAGGCTTGTCACTGGGAACCCAGGGAAATATATCGGCATAACACCGAAGCAGTTCCACCAAGTTTGTCCAGAAAGGTTCCGGCAATCCCGAACCTATCTTTACAGTCTTCTCCTTTTTCCTAAAATCAGCTCAATCTCTTCGGTTCCTTTTGCATGCATAACTAATGGCTCCATGATGCTTTCCGTAAACTTCTCAATCTTAATAGTCATAGCTTGCTTCTGTCTGCTGACCCCAATGCCTGAAGTGATTAAAGCATTCTTATAGCATCTTCTCGCCAAATCCAAATCTCTAGCAACTTCCCCAACTCTATATGGCATAGGAAACTTGATCTTAAAGTGGGGAATGAATGTAACTGCCTGAAGAGATATCAGAGTGGGCCTGCCCAAAATCACATTATACGCCGAATCCACATGCACCGTATAGAATTTACACAAGATTTCCACGTGCTCTGGAGCCGTCCCGAAGATGACTGACAGCTCAATAGTCCCTGCAACTTTGATTGGCTCATTACTGAACCCATATAATGGAGACTCTTGCCCGATCTCCATCTTCCTCCCATCCAAGTCCATCCTCTAATAGGCGTGTGCATATAAAATGTCAACCACAGACCCATTATCTATTATCATCCGATTCATATCTACCGAACCCACTTATGCAGAAATTATAAAAGCCCCTTCATGAGGTTTGATTGGTTCAAAAGGGAAGTCATCATCGGTGAAAGAGATCACCGAACCCGAATACGCCCCTTCACTCCTTACGGGTTTATCCTCCACTGACATTACTGTATCTAGATATCCACGACGCTTCTTGCCAGCGACTTTTCCCATATTCCCACTTGTGATCACATCCACAACATGTCTCGCCACTTGATTATGACTTGGCTGTTCTGGCTGACTGGTCTGAACAGGCATACTATTCCTTTGCTGCTCCCTCGGGGGTTCTCGTCCTGCCACAAACTGTACTAACGTCCCACTCTACACTTTCTTTTCAATGAACTCCTTTAAATTATAGCAGGAATTCGTATCATGCCCTGCCACCTGATGGTAATCAAAGTATTTTTAAGGATTTCCAGACCATGGTTTAATGTTGTCCTTAGGCTTCTCAAAGTAGGGTTGGTCCTTTATCTGCTCTAGAATGGTGGCCCAATCAATATTAAGTTTTGCATAAACCTTGTTCACCTTTTGACTCAAAAAAGGTGGGCAACCTCCTCCCGAACCCCAATTTTTGTGGTACTTCTTCTGATTCCCATCAGTCCGATCATTATTGCCACCATACCTCTTCTGGTTACCATATAATTTATCATTGTCTTTCTCCTTTGGTTTTTCCAAAGAGCCCTTCTTTAAGCTGCTCATAACTTCTTCCACCACTATGAAGCCTTTCGTCTTCTCAAATACTTCAGCCAGACTCTTCGGATGATTGAACATAAGTTTTTTCACTAATTTTTCTGATTTCACCAGATCTAACCCGTTCTGAAATAGTCCCACATCCTGAAGGTCGTTAAGATCTATTAATTGCCCCATTGCTTCTCTGAACCTTTTAACGTACTAGCCCAGAGACTCATTAGAATATTGTCCGATATGTGCCAACGATCCGATGGGTTTTCATCTTCACTTATTGCTCCCGAACCGAGCATGGACCTTATTGCATAAATCTTCCCAGGATAAAATCAAGTTTGGGGATAAGGTTCCCATCAATTATTAGAGGTAAATGCTTCTTCCATTGGACATTCCTATCAATTTTTGATGGATAACAATCTATCTTTCTGGTTTCGCTCTTTCTCCCACTCAGTAGTGAGGGTTCTGGATATGAGAACGCAAGTGCTATCCGCAAATAATTGTATTATTGTGGATAAGGATGTAGTGCAAATTTGAATGTGGATGTATATGTTATTTTATCAAAAATTGCATATTGTGGTGCAAATATGGATTCCACCTTGAAATCACATCACTAAACCGTATATATATATATATATATAGTTCGCATGCGGGCCACCTTTAGTGATAGACAAAACCGTCGCTAAACCCGTCGTCATAGAGTCTGAACCGGGCTATATCGACTGTTTTGAGCTATCGCAACGGTTCAGACCCTATGGCGACGATTTTGTCCATCGTCAAAAGTCGCATAGGAATCTCTCTCTCTCTATATATATATATAAAATTAGAAATAATATTTAATTTACCAAATAAAATTTATTTAATAAAAATATTAACTACTTTACAACTTTTTGAGACCAACGACTTACATTTCCATCGGGTTGATGTCGATGCCCATGCTGGGGTTGTCACCAATGATTTACATTTCCATCGGGTTGATGCCGGTGCTTATGTTATCGGTAGTTTATAATGATTTACCTCATCGAGTTGATGTCGATGCCTACCCTGCCGGTAGTTTACAATGATTTACCTCATCAGGTTAATGTCGATGCCTACCATGCCGGTAGTTTACAAATGTTTACCTCATCGGGTTGATGTCGATGCCTACCCTATCAATAGTTTACAATGATTTACCTCATCGGGTTGCTTTCGATGCCTACCCTACCAATAGTTTACGATTTTTTACCTCATCGGGTTGATGCCGATGCCTACCATGCCGGTAGTTTCCAATGATTTAACTCATCGAGTTGATGCTAGTGCCTACCCTACTAGTAGTTTACAATGGTTTACCTCATCGGGTTGATGCCGATGCGTACCTTTCCAGTAGTTTACAATAGTTTTCATCACCAGACTGTCTCAATGCCTACTGTAATATCCCATGTGTTTATGAATTGAGTATGTGGCAATGATACATAGATTTTTTTAAAAAAAATTAATGAATGGGTTAAAAAATATATAATACTCAAAATATAATTGAGTTTAAGTAAAGGTTATAAAATATAGCTTGCGAGAATTTATTGAGAAAAAGAATGGAATAGGAATTATAAAATTCTTATTATTAAGGTAATGGGTTGAAGTTATTTAACAATAATTTTTTTAAAAAGAGATTTGATGAAAACCTGAGTAAGGTAGGGTTTCTGTGATTCTGAGGAAGAAATCCTTATAAGGAGGGAAGGATGTGACAACCTAAATTTTTATAAATTATTTAAATAAGAATTTAATAAATAAAATTCTTATTATATGATGTTTTGAGTTTGAGTATGTGTATATATGTGTTATATATTATAAAATATTTGATTTGTTGTGAAAAGGATTATATATTCATATATTAGGAAAAAGAGGTTTAATAGTTAATTAAAACTGTAGACACTTAAAATTTTGCAGTCCTGTTACTAACCTTGCAGGAGGGCAAAATCGTCTTCCATAGATAACCCTAGAAGTCAAATCAGCTCAATCTTGGAGACAACCCCAGAATACTCAGTTTTCAACCCCGGAGTCAACCCACGGATATTCAGTATTCAATCTAGGAGATAACCCTGAGATACTCATTTACAATCCCGGAGACAATCTAAGGAGATTCAGTTCCAACCTCGAAGATAACCTCGAGGGATACAGTTCCAGTTCCGGAGATAACCCCGGAGAAATTAGTTCTAACCTCGTAGACAACCCCGAGGCACTCAGTTTCAACTCCGGAGGTAACCCCGGGAGATCAGGCACCCCTCAGAAACAACCTTGAGGACATTCAACACCTACAACAGCCCAATCTCAAAGATAACCATGAGCAACAACTGCTACATTTGTGCAAAGCCAAAGATAACCCTGGTGAGGGGCAAAATAGTCATTTTGCCACCTCGAACTACATTCATGTCGTCTCCACATCATTTTAACCCATATTTCATATGAAGTGTCCCATAAGAACCATAGCTCAATATCTCGAGTGACTACTACACAAGATAACACACCAGATAGAATTTGAAGACATGAAGATCTGGTCATGGACCCATCTTCTCGGGTTCGTAAAACATCTTATCCCATTTCATTATGTAGCTTTTGATAATAACATTCTGTAAGGTATAGCATGCCTTAACCGGATGCCTGGATTGAAAGTTATGAAGGTTTGAGTGGACAACGCGTTGCACAAGTGCACGTATTTTGAGATGATGGGACCCGCATTGCCCGGGGTAACCCAGGCAGCCGTAGGTAAATTCTCGGCTGCCGCGGTTGGACTCGCGGCCATCAGTTCTATAAATAGAGGCCTTGGGCTGGAAATTTTAAGAAGTGAAAAGCGAAAAAATTCTGCCAATTTCAGTTCATAAACATATCTAGAGTGCTCTAAACCGAGTGATTCCTCTTTCTAAACACTTGTAAGCTCGTGTTTTGCTACATACTGAAATTTAACCAATGGAAACTGAGTTTTTACGCGTCAAAAGCTATTTGAAATCTTCTTGGCAGCCCACTATAAGATATTTCAGATTTTTAATCTTTTTATCACTTCTGTATATATATATCTACTCACGTTGAGAGTCACGTCGTGTGGGTATTCCCGGATCGTTGATCCGTGGCTTTTTATTGCTTTTGTATATATATAAATACTTATATATATATATATATATATATATCTTGTCATCAAACTTTGTTTGATTGAGCATGGATATACATCCAGAGCGTTTACTGCTTATATAAATACTTATATATATCTCTTTTTATCAAACTCGGTTTGATTGAGCCTGGACTGCTTATATATATATATATATATATATATATATATATATATATATATATAACTGTTTATCAGCCTGGGGGTTAGATTTGCCTAAATCTGGCTATTTCTCACATTAACCGGTTTATGGTGACCAAACTGGAATCGATGAAGCTGAAATAGTTTAGATTTATTCAAATCTAGTTCTTGTTTTAGCTTTTGTACATATTGCTTTATCATGCGAGCCTAGGAATTATGTGATCACATATTCAATTCCTAAACTAGATTCGATTCCCGTGATGGATATTTTTCAGCTGCAGCCAGCTTGAAAATTATTCACGGTGTCAGAATTTCCTTAGATGGCTCTCATGTCCACAAGGAGTTTGGCATTACTATGTATCTTATTTTCTCGAAGATGCTTCGCATCTCGAAAATAATAAAAGCAATCAAGCCGAACACTTAATAAAATGGAAGTATCAAATGTCTCTATTACTATTGAGCACAAGGGTTTTAAAAACCTATTTTACAAAATATCAATGCTATAACTCGTTAAAATTGAACTTTTATACAAAAGTCAAACCCTTTGTATATAGGTGCGAACGAGGCATAGCACTACTTCCAAACAACTGCACATAGACCTATACACACATATTCAGATAAAAGTTTAAATTAAAATGTGGCGGTAACCGTGCTATCACGGAAGTCGGGGGGGGGGGTGCCTAACACCTTCCCTTCGCTTAATCAAGCCCCCGGACCCCAACGAATTTTAGTTTTGCAGACCAGTTAAACAATGTCACATAACTAGGCTTTGTGCAAACCTTTTTCTTGATTTAGTTGGTGCAACCATTTAAAAATAACCAACTGACGACTCTTACAGTTAAATCATCGACATATACATGTCAGACCATTTCAAACTTGTTTTTTCAAACAAATCTCAACTAACATGAGAACACTAAAAGACAAGAACAGAAAGGGACAAATAAAAATCCAGACGTCGATAGGTGGCGACTCTGCTGGGGACACCAGTAAGAGCGCATAAGCCACTATTGAAAGCTTTCCAAAACTTTTTTTTGCTTGTGTGTGGATGCTGCATTTATATTAAATATGAATGTATACTAATGATTTATTTCCTACACTTAGTGTTTCGCACCATATCTGCCTGTGATATTAGTGCTTCGCACATGTCATCATTTCCATACGGTGAGACGCGATGTATGTGAATGTATGTTGTGTGGTCCCTCCACCAGGAGGCTATCCCATCGACGTTTGATTACTAGACTCGTCGGGAGACTAATTTCATGAGGCTTAGGAAAGGCATCACCCAGATTCGCTCCAGTTAAAAGATCAGATTAACTTCCCATCGAGTAAATTACGATGATCTGGGAACCTTCATGCCTAAAAACCACGAGAGTAGCCTAAAACAGGCCAACCTCTGATAAACCAAACGCGGAGGGAAGTCTCTTCATACCTTCCCATTTCAAGTACTTGTAATTTCATTTCCATTTGAATCTCAATGTAATGGAAAATATAAAGGAATATATGAACATGCATTTCCTTTTTATATCAAAATATTTCATGCTATCATGTCATTAAAACAGTCGACATCCGTCCTTCAAGATAATACTACTAAAAAATGGACACATAACATAGTATGTAACATTTCCACGTTTCCCAAAACTAAACTACATAAGTTTTTTGTAGGCAAACGATTGGTCGCGTTACCCGTTCAAAGTTCAAGAAGGCATTAAGCCTACAGCCAAACATGGCTACATATGGACAACCAAATCCTACTCTTGTGTCTCGCGAGGAGTTCAAAATATTAAGCAATCAAATTACGGAGTTGGCTGTTCTACTCAAAGAATTACACAAGTCAACTTAGGGTCCACAAATACCCATCCACATAGAACCCTCTGCACATGGAGGAATCTAGGGTCCGGACAGAGAAGTTATAGCACCTAAGTTTCAGACTAATAAAACCAACAAATCTCCTGAAATCACCTATCTTAAAGAAGATCAAGACACCGGTGATATTTGAAAGAAGGTTTTACAAATGGAAGAGACCATTCATACCATCAAATGGATTTGGACACACGGAAGTGTTTCATATCCAGACCTTTGCATCTTCCCCGGGGTTCATTATCCAGAAAAATTCAAGACTCCTAAGTTTGAGAAATATGATTGATTGGGAGATCCTTATACCCACTTGAAGGTGTTCATTGGAGAGCTTGGATCTTATGCCGAGAATGAATAGCTCAAAATGCAGCTATTGCAGAAAAGTCTAACTAAAGAAGCTAGAGCATGGAACAACAGATTGGATAACTCCAATATTCATAGCTGGGAGGAGTTAGCCCATGATTTCTTCAGTCAATAAAGCTTTCAAACTCAGATGGCTCCAGATCGGAATCAAATTACCAAGGTTAAGAAATAAGTCAATGAGTCATTCAAAGAGTATGCCCAAAGATGGAGGCATCTGGCTACTCAAGTTATCCCATCCTTGACAGAGTTTAAAATGGTGATAACCTTCATAGATATTCAAGAAGCTCCATTTTATGAGAAGGTCCTAGCTGGAATAGGAAATCCATTCTCATAAATGATTAAGCACGGAGAAATGGCAAAAATTGGACTAAAATAAGGGAAGATTAAGAATCTCACCGCATTAAAAGCTATAGCTGAGCATATCCAATTTGGAAGTTATGGGAACAACCCCCAGAGGGTCCATAAGAAAAAAGAGGAGGATGTTTCCTTGATACTGCAAGGACAAAAAGGCAATTAAAACTTGCCTATTCAGAAGAAGAAATTATTCCCCTTTTCAAGCACAGTCTTCAAACCCTCCATTGCCAAAGAGTGGAGAAGTCAGACGTACAAGAGTGTTCACACCCTTAGGGGATTCACTTGAAAACATTCTCAAACTTCTGACATCACAGAATAAAATCATTCATCTCATTCCACCAGCCAACCCGATTGGAAATGATTTCAATGCGAGCAAGAAGTGTTCTTACCATGCTAGAGCTCCAGGTCATGACACTCAGGATTGTTGGGCCCTTAAACATAAGATCCATGACTTAATTAACAATGGTGAGATCGTGGTGACCAAGCCCAACCAACCACATGTTCAAGACAACCCTCTCCCTCAACATAAGGAAGAGGAGGTTAACATGATCAACAGAGGAAATGGAGAGACCTCCAATTACCTCAAGTATGTGGGTATTTCATCCCAAATCAGCAAGGATAATTTAGACAGATGGGATTATTCAGAATTCCAGTTCACGATGGAACGAGAGTTAAAGTCTCTTAGCGAACAAGTCTATCAATTGGTAGAATTGGTTATTCATCAACACCAAATCACACGTTAGTTGTTCAGTCACGAGCATGCCAGCCTCATTTCTCTTATTACAAATACCCACCACTTACTCAAGAAAGTGAAACAATGGAGGAAAATTTTACCAGAAAAGCAAAAGATAAAGCCCATTGGGACTTCGCCAACAAAAGGGAATTCACCTATTTAGGCCAACCGATGGAAGAGATATTGCAGATGCTGATTAATGAGGGATAAATCACAATATTGCTACCTCTAGTCAACCCATAATCAAAATAGTTTGATGCTAATGGAGTATGTCAATACCACTCCCACTCTCGCGGTCACAACACTAAGGAATGTTGGGCACTCCGCCATCTTATTCAAAATATGATTGACAGCGGTGACCTACAAATGGAAGATAACGATGCTTATCATCTGAGGGTGGGGAAACATTTCCTCCAGGATGGAAGGAAGTTGTAGTAGTTATATCCTCTAAGGGAGATTTGGCTGCCACACCACTTACCATTCAACCAATTCAGCTCAAAGGTCTTGAACACCCTTTGAAAATGGCTGCACCAAAGCCAATGTAAAGCCCAAAACCCTAATAAGACTCGGATATGTAAATTCAGTTATATTAATAAAATCTCTCTATTCTGAAATTTTTATGTGTTATTATATACTCTGTTTAACAAATTAGGTAAAATATAATTTCGTTCAAAAATTGGCGTGCTTGACACCTCGTGCTTAAAAATTTTCTTCCGAAAACAGACTTTTCGGTATATTTATTTTGACAAGCTGCTTTGTCGTGCTTACACTGATAAAACGCTTTGTCATGCTTGTTAGGATTTGTGGAAAATTTAAGTTAGGAACCCTGGATTACAAACCTTAACCCTAATTTGTAAACCATAACCCTAATTAGCTAGACTAAAACCTTATTTGGTTATCCTAACACCTAATCATGATTACTAAACTTCAATTAGGTACTAATAAACATTATTAAGTAACCCCAATTAGAAAAACCAAAACCCTAATCAAGATTATGGAGGATGAGGGCAAAATTAAGTTACTACTCTAACCTAAGTAGCTCACAAGTAGGAGGCAATTCATGATAAAAAGTTTCAAGGTTGTACATGAGCAGATAACAAACCCTAAGTAGCACAAGTAACTCAGCATCAAATATTTAGAGAGACAAGTAGGTGAACAAACACTAAAAAACCAAAGTTGCTTAAGTCTATAAATAGAAGTATAGCTCCAGGCCAAACCCACGAATTCTATAAGCCAAGATAGTCTTACAAACATACCAAATCAAGCCTACATGATAGCGACATCAAATTCAGTAGCCAAAAATCAAAATCAAGCAAGAAAGGTACAAACCCTAATTTATAGCTAGATCTTTAATGTTATGTTCAAATTATTGTTTAGATGTTTAGAATTATGTAATAGCATGTTAGAAAGTATGTTAGATTGATGGAACATGTTTTCATAACATCTAGATGCCTCAAATTAGTGTTTTAAGCAATCTTGAAATTTCAGAAAAATATGTTTGATAGTTGAATGATAGAGCCTGTAGATCCGTGTATGTTAATAGTTAGGTCTATTAATTATGTGTAATTTGTAGTATGACACGAGGTCTTTAATCTGGAAAAGAAAATAGGTTCATTAGAACCATATATTGCAAGATATAGGTGGTCAAAAGTGGTTGACCGATCACGAAGTTCTTTTTTCTGGGTTACCCAGAAAACTCAAGAACAGATTGAACCGACTACTTTGACCATCCTTTTAATCACTTTTTTTTGATGTTATAATGACTTTTTGTAATAGATTAATATCTTGATATACATACTACATATCTATAACCTTACACTACTTAATAAATTCATAGGATTTCAAGAATTAATGGTCAAAAGTCGTTGACCAAGTATGACCAAGTTTTCTGGGTTACCCAGATAACTGATGAACATGAAGAACAACCTTTGGGTGTACTTTGACCAACATATATCGAGACCTTAGAATCATACTTTGTCCAACACAGTGTTACATATATGTACTTTGACATATAGACTACCTATTACAACAAACAAAACACAAATCTATTACACAGATTAAAAGATATAGAAGCTACAAAACCGTTGACCGACCATGACCACTATTATGGGTTACCCAGAAACTCAAGAATAGCTCTGACAGTGACTTTGAGCCTCTATAACTTCTTGTTACATGTAGGTTAAGGCATAAAATTGGTCTAATAATATACTACTGTATGAGTACTATAACATCCATACTTGTCCAAACCCAGAATCATCAACAATACCGAAACAAATCAAGGTCAAAATGGTCCCTAGGCTACGACCGGCTGAAACCCATAAACTCAAGAACACCTATAACATGTGAGCATTATTAGGATGAGATGCATACTCCTATGATATTGAATAGGCTGATCCTCTATCTCATATCTAAATAAAGTTTCTAAGTCTGTGTAACTGACAGAAATAAAAAGTCCAGAAATGGTTAAAAAAGAAATTCTAGAAATGGTAGAAACTATCAGTTAAATTTTGAATTGTTATACTTCTTCAAATCATATATTGTTATAAATATAGAACCTGATGAGCATGTCTTAGCTCACCGTTACAAATTATTCCCTTTGCAGTATTAGATGATAACCTTGGCATTTCTGGAGTTAATAAAGGGAAGTGTCCCTGCTTAGATTAGTTTATATTACTGTCTAGTTTAATGTAATACTTTGTAATAAGAAATTCTTTATTAAGAATCATATAATTGAACCTTAATGATATATATATATATATATATATATATATATATATATATATATATATATATATATATATATATATATATATATATATATATATATAACATCTTTTATTTCCACAACCGTGTTTTCTTACATATATTGATGTAATTATAATTTTCAATATAGTTTGAGATCCTTGGGAACTATTTATCTAAGTGAGGGTATTGACAACATGGACTGTTCATGTGGTTGTTGATACTCTGGATTTCGGATAAATAGGTACCATCGATACGATAGTGTAATTCGCATGACATAAACTATGCATCTGAGTGAGTGTATTGGTAATATGGACTGTTCATGTTATTACTAGTACTCTGAATTTCGGATAGATAGATAATATTCACAGATACAGTTCATATATCGAAGTGAGGGTATCCAAAGACAACAATAGTTCTCTTGAGAATTGTTATCTATTATGGGATACTGTGAATCTTGGATCTATGGGAATTATATCTGGTTATAAATTGTTTAGTCACTCAACTAGATATAAGCATAAAATCAGATACCATGGCCATATAGATTTGAATGTGTTATATACATTGACTTATAGTAAGCATCATATCAGATACCGTGGGAGTATAGATATGGGGGCGTAATAGCCAATCATATTGCTATTTAGGCCATAATATCCTATTGTTAGCCTTAAAAAGGTCCCATGGAATTATGGAGTGGCTGAAGGATCAACATCATACACAACTGATGCAGTGTCTAAATTGTATCTTCCTCAACGGGTGATGAAGCCTATCATACGGTCAAAGGGGAAAGTGCTCAGGGAGAAGATTGAAGAATTCCTCCGCAAGATGGGACACAATAAAGCTAAGGTGGTTCTAAGCTTGAAAGAAGCTCCACAATAGATCTTTATTCTGGACTTGGTTTTCTCTTTAGAAGATCACCAAAAGGTCTTACTGAAAGTATTAGAAGAAGCCCTCTTTCCAAAGACAGTGGATGTTAAAAAATTCCATCATCTGGTAGATCACATCTTCAACAACAATGTGATATCGTTTACCGATGATGACATACCTCTTGATGGGATGAGTCATTACAAATTATTCCACATAGAGGTTATGTCTTCCGGATATGTGGTTGGAGGAGTGCTAATAGATTGATGATTATCCCTAAACATCTGCCCCTATACTATATTCAAAAAAATGAACATCAATCTTAACAGGATTCTAAGCAGCCATATAATCATCAAATCTTTTGATGGATCTCGGTGAAATGCTGTTAGAGAGATTGAGTTGCCCATGGAAATAGGTCCGTATACAATCTACATATCCGTCTAAGTGCTTAAGATCACTATAGGATACAACTTACTATTGGGAAGACCTTGGATTCATATGGCGGGAGCCGTCCCATCCACTCTTCATCAACAACTCAAGTATATCATCAATAGTAGTCTAGTCACTATCAGTGCTGAGCCAGAATGTCCTATTTAAAGTGATATACCACTCATCAGTTTCATTGAACAAGTTGAGCTTGTCATCTTCAAGACCCTTGAGGTGAGCAACACTCACTATTAACCCATTGGGGTGCCACCTCTGAAACCTAAAGTTTCTGTCGAGGTAATGTCAGCAAGTTAAGAGTTGATATCCTTGGGTTTTCAACCTGGACAATCGCCAGAGAATTAAATGCCCAATTCAAGTTCCCAAATAGATAGGGACAGTTGAATTAGGCTACTCTTTTGGGTCTAGTCATAGGAACCCTCATAAGCATAAACCAGTTCCTTCATCTACAAGTGCTAATCTACAGGTGCTAATCTTATAAAGCCTCCTGTGGTAGCTATGTTGTTTCCTAAGCTGATATCGGTTAAAGGAAAGGAAGTCTTGATTCAAGAACCAGAGGTGGAGGAAAGGAATCAAAGGCGTAGACAAGAGATAAAGAGACATTTGGCAAGCATACGTGTCCTGGTCCATACGAAGGGTATGAACAGAGATATCCCTGATGATGATTGTCCAAACATCATGGTTATCATTCAAGAGAAGGAGGATGACAACAACCCCTTCATCACAGATGTCCACTAGGACTTGACCCTTGGCAATTGGATTATCACTCCTTGTATTTGCCAATAAGGGTAAAAAGGGTAGAAACTGTAGCATCACCAAATCCCGGTCCTAATCACCAAGGATCTGGTATACTATTTCTACAACTATTGCAGAAGATATAAACATAAATTATTTATACATTAAACTTTACACATTAACCCCAAGGTCGAGTAACCAATTTAATATCCTATCTAACAAATAATGTTATTATCATACATTACTGTTACAATTCTAGCGGCACATATAATCCCAAGCTTGCCTTGTCTTGATCTTTTCCTGTATCCGACATATTCGTCTTAATCTGCAATGTTTATCATGATCTAGCAAGGGTGAGCAACAAGTTTGCCCAGCAAGTAAAAGTTTATTTGAGGATATATCATGATTGAAAGAATTTGAATAATAGCTGGCTAACATTCAACAATATAATTGTGAACAAGCATGGATAAATTTTCATAGCTGAACGAACATTGAACATGAACATATCAATTATATCTGGACCGAATGGTAATGAAGGTGATCAACCTTACATACTTGATGAATACATGCAGTATGCATAGAGTACGATTTAATAATTCTTAGACATGGCAATCATCAATGATTAACTACAAGTTAAAAGAATAGTTCAAGAAAAACTTTCCTGGTCCGTTGATTATCGTTACACAACCTATATAGCTTTTACTGAAAACCTAATATAGATAATACTGATCTCCAAATATTAGAATAATATCATCATAGTATAATACTATTATATATTATCATAGAATTACCTAAACACATAACACATAACCCTATCAGTCTATACAACACATAAGACCTATTATCAAGTCAAACTATTTCTGTTTGAATTAAATTCAGTACAATTTCTGACATCTCGATTGTGACACCCCCAAAATAGGTATACATCACCCATCTTGAGTCGTTAAATACATGGTACAAAATTCAAATACAACTTAATAATACAACTGTCGTGTAAAATATGACAAAACATAAATTGAGAGTTTTAATACGAAAATTGTCTTTTAGACAATATTCAACTCAAATGGAATCCTCAATACATTTATTATCACACTATTTCATAGAATAGTGAGGACTACTAATGCTATCATCTGGACCATCACTGCGTTCCCCGACTAGTCCCGACTACGTTCTCATTTCCTGAAGAGGACAATGAAAGCAAAAGATTGAGTTCAACTAGCCAAGTAAAAATATTATGACTAAGATAATATAAGATTGCAGAATAATTTTTCGTTAGCCTTCAACAGTGTTAAACTGATAAAATATAACAAACATCAAGTTTAACTGCAGCGGAATAAGCAATCCATTAAAAGAGTCAAGTAGAGCATAAAATCTACTATCTTCTATGATTTAAAAGGTTTTTCATCACTTTTATCGCTGAGACTCAGCTTAATAAATAAGCCACATCATCGAATCACCCCCGCACTACGACCAAGAATATTCTTTAGTATCACGACCACAAATTATCCATGCACTACGGGCCAAGGATATTCGTGTATTCATCAATGGTCATGATCATGCCAACAATTGTCCATCAATGCAATACGGGCCAATGAGAACTTTTACCGCATCATTTGTAATATTACGATAATGATTATACCAAAAAATCCCTGGTCATAATCATTCCAAGTCCATCTATGCACTACAGGCCACAGATGACTTTCAACATAATATAATCATGAGGATGATGACAATGATATTATAATTCAAAAAAAAAACAAGTTTAAGGATAAATTTTTAAAGATTTATAATTTAATTTATCCAGAAATCAATAACGTCCAAATTGTCAACATGATACAGCTTTGCGGAGTAAAATTCAAGAATAATATTGTACCAAAAATAATTTGGACCAAAAAGGAATCAATTTTTATCATGAATAGTACCACAGGTGAATAGTACTCAAGTGAATAGTACCCCATGAATAGTACTTCAGGAGTAGTAACCCCGTGAATAGTACTCTGGCATGAAAAAGTTAAAACTTATCAAGAATGCTTAGAATAATATTTCCATGAAAAGATACTGGATGAAGCACAAATATAACGGATATTCTACTAATTTCACGGAGTTTAGAAGCCAAAACATTAACAAAACGAGTATAGAATTCGAAATCTGAAACGAAATAATATTACTTACGTACTACAGAGTATGGAAGAAAATATTATTTCAAGCGAATATTGAACAAAAATAACATCCCTTACCTTGAAAAGAAGAGTATTCCAACTAGTATAGCGGGGATATTCTTAAAGAAAACTTTCACTATTTTCTATGCTCAAAGCTTTCTAAAACTCGAAAGAAATACGCTCAAGATTATAGAAGAAGAATTCTCTGATTCTGGAGTGATTTTCAATTCTAACCTAAGCGCCTATTTATAGAAAAATGCTAGAACGTCATAGGAGACTAAATTAATAAAATAATATTTTTTTTATTTTTTTCCTTACGCATGCCAAGACCATGACTATAAAGGCATGCCAATTTGAAAATTTTCAGCACATGTTTTGACAAAAACAAAAGTGGGCCCCACCCATAATTTTAATAACAACATTTTAATTTCTGAAACATCAACAATTCATAATAAATATCCCTTTTATCAGAAAAATACGAATTTTATGTCCATTCCACATGAAATCGAATTCTCTACAACTTTGTAACTTTAAGTTTTTTCAAATTCTAAACAGAAAATATCTGAATTCCACAAACGGACAATTTTCAACGCCTCTTAAAATGCATAATAAATCATACATTAGTTTTTAACGGTTCAAAATTTATGGACATATACTCAACTTATATATGTATAACATATCTAAAAATCACAACGATCCAACGGTCAGATTAAAATTATAACTCACACAATAGAGCTTTAAGAACACCGAATTGATTTTTTAATACCTCCAATCCGATAAAATATTGATAAAACACCTCAACGTTAATTCCTTCATTTATAACCACATAAAATAAATATTTTTCTATGCATCATTTATGTCCACATAAAATAAATATTTCCTCATCATAAAAATCAATAATTAATTATTCACAAATAATATTACAAAATCACAATAATGACAACCAGGCCGTTCCCATGAAAGAGGGGGCTTTCTGATAAGGATTTTTCCTTACTGGCACTCAATTAGGTGACCAAACCTCTTCTTGACAGAACTTTCTAGACATTGCCAATAATGCTATCTAATAATATTATTCAAATAATATGAATTATTGATTTGATATTGGGAAATAATGTGCAGTGACAATTATTAAAGCAACAATAATATAAAATATCAACGCAGTAATTATTTAATCAATAAAATAAAATATTAAACAGTAATTACTGTAACAATTATTGAGTATTGCCTTCTTACGTAAGAATCAATAATTCAAAAATACTGTGCAATACCGTGTGCTACTGTGCAACCACGCGTATTACTATATTTAAACCACCGGGTATTCTAACAGTTAACGGTAAAATGTTTGCCGTTATTTTTATAAAATGATATTTTTATCGTTTTTTCAATCTGACAATAATTCCGTTGTGGGATCCACCCACGATTGTGCCGTTATACGAATATTCCCTGATAAAACAAATATTTCCTGACCAATCGAATATAATATAACAACTTGTGTACTTTACAAAATTTATAAATATTACCCATAACTATAACATTATATTAAATTCACTCCATAATCTTCAAAAATGATATTTATAAAAAATTCATCTTTATTCATAAAAGTTGGGGTCTTACAACCTCCCCTTCTTATGAAATTTTGCCCTCGAAATTAGGGTACATACCTGGTATGATAAATAGGTGAGGATACCTTGATTTCATTTAAGATTCTAACTCCCGGGTCATTTCCTCAACATCGTGGGTTCTCCACAAAACTTTGACTTGAGGTATAACCTTGGAGCGTAAAATATGTTCAATAATGTGGTTAACAGGAACCTCTTCACACGTTAAATCTTCCGCTATTTCGTCCGGTTCTAACTCAATAATGTGGTTCGGATCTTTCACTTATTTACGTAACATAGATATGTGAAAAACATTATGAAGATGAGAAATACTTGGCGGTAAGGCGATTCTATAGGCCACAGTTACTCGTTCGAGGATTAAAAATGGACTAATGAATCGAGGATTGAGCTTTCATCTCTTTCCAAATCTCATAACTCCTATCCATGGAGCAACACGTAACAACACATATTCTCCAATATTGAATTCCACGTTCTTTTGATGAAGATCAACATAACACTTTTGTCGATCTTGTGAGGTTTTTATATGTTGTCGGATCGTTTGAATATTTTTTGTTGTCATACGTACCAACTCCGGTCCCAACAAAATTGCTTCACCCACCTCATCTCAGGATACTGGAGAACGACACTTTCTTCCATACAACGCCTCGAATGGAGCCATGCCAATACTTGCTTGATAACTGTTGTTGTAGGAAAACTCCACCAATGGTAAGAACTTGTCCCAACTTCCCTTGAAGTCAAGGACACAAAGACTTAATAGATCTTCAGGAGTTTGAATAGTCCTGTCTGACTACCCATTCGTTTGAGGATGATAAGCTGAACTAAATTGTAAATCCGTGCCCATAGCTTTTTGCAAACTAACCCAAAATCTTGAAGTGAATCATAGGTCTCGATCAGTAACTATGGATACTGGCATACAATGCAATCTTACAATCTCTATTATGTACATACGAGCAAGACGTTCAAGTTTATAAGTTTCTCGTATAGGTAAGAAATGAGCCGACTTAGTTAATCTATCAACAATGACCCAAATCGCATCTATGCCTTGAGAAACCTTGGGAAGACCGGTAAAGAATTTCATGGAAATGTGCTCCCACTTCTATTCTGGAATTTCGAGTGGTTGTAATGGACCTTTTGGTACTTGATGCTCCGCCTTGACTCGTTGACAAGTTAGACACCTTGAGATAAACTCTGCGATCTCTCTCTTCATATTGCTCCACCAAAATGTATGTCGAAGATCACGATACATTTTGGTACTCCCAGGATGGATTGCAAACGGTGTGTTGTGTGCCTCCATCATGATTTTATACTTTAAATCAGGGTCGTTAGGAACACAAAGTCTGGAGTTGACTCAAAGTATTCCTTCTTCGTCGATTCTTACTTTCGGCATAACACCTTCTTGCACTTTCTTCCTCATACGCATCAGCTCCAGGTTTGTGGCTTGAGCAGCTTTAACTTTATCGATTAAAGTCGGTTCTACTTGTATATTCGAAATCATCATGTGGGTCCCTAGAGTCTTTAACTCTATCTTCATCCTTTGTAAGTCATATAAAATGGGCCTTTGCGTTGACAATATCGCAGTCGTACATGCATATGATCTTCTACTCAATGCGTCAGCTACTACGTTTGCTTTACCAGAATGGTATTGAATGGTATGATCATAATCCTTCAACAGTTCAAGCCAACGTCATTGCCGCATGTTGAGTTATTTTTGGGTGAAGAAATATTCGAGCCTTTTATGATCCGTAAAGATCTCCACTTTCTACCCATACAAGTAATGCGTCCAAATTTTAAGTGCGAAGACAACATCTGCCAACTCTAGATCATGAGTAGGATAATTCCTCTCATATTCTTTGAGTTGCTGAGAGGCATAGGCTATGACTTTCCCATATTGCCTGAGAACACATCCTAACCCTTTTCTCGAAGCATCATTGAAGATGACAAATCCCTCCGAGCCAGATGGTATTGTCAGAACAAATGCTAAAATTAGTCTCCTCTTGAGTTCTTGAAAACTCTTCTCACATTCCACGCTCTAACCGAATTTTGTATCTTTCCGAGTCAGCTAAGTTAATAGAATAACGATTCGGGAAAACTCTTCTATGAATCTCCGATAATAACCAGCTAAGCTGAGAAAGCTACGTACTTCGGTTACTGATTTAGGTTGCTCCCATCTTTGAATAGCTTCAATCTTTGCTGGGTCAACAGATATTCTATGACTTGATACTACTTGCCCAAGGAATGCTACTTCCTCAAGCCAGAACTCATATTTCTTCAACTTGGCATAGAGCTTGTTTTCATGAAGCTTTTGGAGTATCAGCCTCAAGTGTTGCTCATGATCTTCACGACTTTTGGAATATATGAAGATGTCCTTGAATACTAAGTTCAACATATCAATGAAGGCAGCAAGAACATTAGTCAATCCAAAAGACATGACTAGAAATTCATAATGCCCGTACCGAGTTCTGAAACCTGTCTTTGGAATGTCATCGGTTCTAATCTTTAATTGATGATATCCGGAAGGAAGATCAATATTTGAAAAGAATTTGGCACCTTTTAACTAGTCAAACAGGTCATCAATACGTGGCAATGAGTACCTATTTTTGATGGTGACATGATTCAACTCCCGATAATCAATACAAAGTCGCATAATCCTATCTTTCTTCTTCACGAATAAAACATGAGCACCCCAAGGAGACGTACTAGGACAAATGAAACCGATGTCTAACAATTCCTGCAATTGGGTCTTTAACTCCTGAAGTTCAATAGGAGCCATTCGATATGGGGCTTTGGAAATGTATTTTGCACCGGGTTCAAGGTCGATACAAAATTCAATTTCACGCTCTGGGGGTAGGCCATTAAGTTCTTCAGGGAATACATCAGGAAATTTAGTAACAATAGAAATATCATTCAAAACTGACGTATTTTTGTTTAAATCTGTGATATGAGCTAAGAAAGCTTGACATCCATTTTTTTATTAAACGAATAGCTTTATGGCTTGAGATGACAGTGATTGATTTTAATGGTTTGGTTTCTTGAATTCGCATAATAGGTTGGTTAGAAATATGAAAGCTAACAACCTTACGAAAGTAATCAATTTTTGCATAATAAGTAGTTAACCAATCAATCCCTGGAATTACGTTAAATGCAAGTATTTTCAATTAAATAAGATCGACAGGTAATGTGAGGGTACCGATTTGAACCAAATAAGACTTATAAACAGTGGATGTAATGAAGGTTTCTCCCAACGAAGTTTCAATAGATAAGTTAAAGTCTAATTTCTCCGGGGTCAAATTTAAACGTTGAGCGCTGATGAGTAGGTTTTATACCTATGAATCTGATATTATTAAACTTAATTATTGTTATATTTAATTGTTTTTTAGGATCTTTTTATGTGTTTTGTGTTTATTTGTTGTAGGTTGGAGCTGGAGGGACAAATTGGTCATTTCGGAGAAGAAAAAGGTCAAAAATCATGAAAATTAAAGCTGAGTGGCATTTCTGTAAATAAGAGGTCCTGGCCAAGCGCCTAGGCGCTTGGAATTGCACTATGATGAGCGCCTAGGCGCTCTAGTACGTAAAAAGTTGCGTTTTTCAGCTGTCAAGTGGATTTTTGAAGCCAAATAGGAGTCTGAATGAGGGCTGAGATCAATACAAGTAGGAGAGGACTCTAGAAAAGCAAACAAGGAGGAATTGTGCAAGGAATCAATCAATTTTTTCAAGGGTTTTGCAGAGAGAACAAGGAAGAAAAACACGAAGGAGAATTGCAAAGGCTGAAGATCTAAGAGAGAGTATTGGAGCAAATTCAGAGTTTCTTCTTCTCTTCTCTAGTTTTATCTTTTGTAACTATCTGGGATGTTTGGATTATTAATTTGGATGATGTTTTTCTTTATTATTATCATGAACTAAATTTTAATTAAGATTGCAACGGAACTTGGTATGTAGTTTAAATTGCAAGCTTCCCATTGAATGAAAGTTAGTTGTTATTGAATTGTTTATTATATCTTATGCTTATTGATTAATTGCCTGATCAACAATTACTGTGATAATCTATATGAAATTGGAAGATGGAGTATAGATTGAGATCTGGATATGATAACATCTGTTCATATAATCTGAATAGGGTTAATATGATTAGCATGTAGGATAGGAATATACCTATGTGTCTTTTGTATCCATTGAAAGAATTTGTGCATAAATCCTAATTAACTTGATTCACATAGGAATATAGTGAGTTGATTAATTGGGGTGTTCCTTATAATTCCGCATCTTAAAGATTGGATTTAGGAGGATTTGTTCACGTGTCTTTGGAAGAAGTGCGTGAATATTCATAAAGCATTCTTGGATAACAATTCATATTAATTGATTTATTTTAAATGGGAAGTAAGTTAGTTTGAATGAAATACCAAGGGAAGTTGTAATCTTAACCTGTTAAATCTGCAGTTATTCTTGTAAAATTTTGGTTTTATTTATTAGTTTGTTAAGTTTAAATTTCAAATCATAAACAAAATTTCCTTAGTTTAAAATAGGATTAATTGCATTAGAGTTGGTAATTGATACATATTAGTCTATTTCCTCGTGGGAACGATATCCTTGCTTGCTGAATATTACAATTGAACGCGTATACTTGCGTGGTAAAGTGCTATTAAAAATTTAGGCAACAAGCGCAAGTAGGAGAAATAAAAGAATGGGTAGAACCGGTATCAAATAAGGTATAGACTTTGCTAGAGTTTTGATAAGCTTTCCCGTGATGACCTCGTTCGGGTTCCTTGCTTTTTGGGAGGTCACGACAAACGCTCTCCCTTGAACTACTGGCTTTGACTTTTCTGGAATGGCCTTTGGTGCCTCCAACCCAGCTGGACTTGTCTTTCCGGAATGACAAAATTGAGCTAGGTTACATTCTCTTCCATAATTATAACACGTTTTGGACTGCTGCGCAAAATTTGGACTAATATGTCCCTCCCCTCCGCATTTGAAGCACATGATAGGTGGTCGTTCTCCTTCCTTAATAATGGGTGTTGATGCTGATGTCTTTCCATCATTGTTGAATCTCCTCTTCTTAAAATGTCGATTCTTATTGTCTTGGCCAAGATTACCACCGAAGTGGTTACCATTTATGGCATGTTGATTCCCTCCACGTTTGTTGTCACTGCTTCGATGACTGCAACCACTAATATTATCATTTTGTCAGTTCCTCTCTCTTGGTTGGGTTGACTCATTATCGCGTTCCAATAACTAAGGCCTATTCACAACATTTGAATACAAGCAAAGTTTGTGAGAGATAAAGTATTGACGTATCCCGGGTTTCAAAGCTCTTAGAAACATCCACGTCATTCTCTCCTCATTATCAACTAAGTGGGACGCAAATCGGGACAACTTAGCAAACTTGGCTTCGTACTGTCACACAATCATGCTATTTTGCTCCAGTTTAATGAACTCTACCTCTTTCATGTGACGAATACTTTCGAGAAAGTACTTGTCGTTGAACAATTCTTGGAACTAATCCCAAGTCATCTTCAGTGCGGCAAGTTGAGTACGCTTTACAGATTCCCACCAGTAATCTACCTCTTCTTGCAACATGAAGGTGGAAAGGGAACCTTTTACACCTTGAAGCACCCCAAGACATCAAATATCTTGCAGATCTGTTTTATCCACGTCTCCGACTTAAGTGGTTTTGGCTCTTCAAAAATCTTCGGTGGTCCCAGCTCCTTGAACTGTTTAGCGGTGACCGTTCGAGAGTTACCAATGTTTCCACCTACATTTTTGACAGGAGCCGCTCTCCCTGATGTTGCATGAATTGCATAACGCCTCTGAACACCATCGGTCATCATTTGATCGTTGTTATTTACCTACGAATTATTGTCTTCCTGTTGCACATTATCCTGGGTATTCATCTGTGGTGATTCAACTGTCTTCTGTACTCCATTGTTAATCTCAACATTCTCGGATGTCATTTTAAAATACTACCACGAAGAAAGGGTTAATTGCCATATCACATATTATCTATATACTTTGACCGACCAATTAAATACCAAATAAACTTAGGTAGGTTATACTAGCGAAGGATTTCCCCGTCTCTCCCCCTAGTTCTAGTCTCACATCTTAGCCAGAGATCATATCCCTAAGCTTTGATACCAACTATGACGCCCCCAAAATAGGTATACATCACCCATCTTGAGTCACCAAATACATGGTACAAAATTCAAATACAACTTAATAATACAATTGTCGTGTAAAATATGACAAAACATAAACTAAGAGTTTTAATACGAATATTATCTTCTAGACAGTATTCAATTCAAATGGAGTCCTCAATACATTTATTATCACACTATTTCATAGAATAGTGAGGACTACTAATACTATCATCTAGACCGTCACTCCATTCCCCGACTAGTCCCAGCTACATTCTCATTTCTTGAAGAGGACAATGAAAGCAAAAGGGTGAGCTCAACTAGCCCAGTAAGAAATATTATGACTAAGATAATGAAGAATAATTTATCGTTAGCCTTCAACAATGTTAAACTGATAAAATATAACAAACATCAAGTTTAACTACAGCGGAACAAGCAATCTATCAAAAGAGTCAAGTAGAGCATAAAATCTACTATCTTCTATAATTGTAAAGGTTTTTCATCACTTTTATTGTTGAGACTCAGCTTAATAAATAATCCACATCATCGAATCACCCCTGCACTACGGCCAAGGATATTCTTTAGTATCACAACCATAAATTATCCATGCATACGAGCCAAGGATATTCGTGTATTCATCAATGGTCATGATCATGCCAACAATTATCCATCAATGCACTACGGGCCAATGAGAACTTTTACCACATCATTTGTAACATTACGGTCATGATTATACCGAAAAATCCCTGGTCATAATCATACAAAGTCCATATATACACTACAGGCCACATATGACTTTCAACATAATATAAACATGAGGATGATGACAATGATATAAGAATTCAATAAAATTCAAGAATAATATTGCACCAAAAATAATTTGCACCGAAAACGAATCTATTTTTATCATGAATAGTACCCCGGGTGAATAGTACTTGAGTGAATAGTACCCCGTAAATAGTAGTTTAAGAATAGTAACCACGTGAATAGTACTCTGACATGAAAAAGTTGAAACTTATCAAGAATGCTCAGAATAATATTTCCATAAAAAGATACTGGATGAAGTGCAAATATCAAAGATATTCTACTAAATTCATGGAGTTTAGAAGCCAAAACTTTAACAAAATGAGTATAAAATTCGAAATCTAAAACAAATTAATATTACTTACGTACTACAGAGTATGGAACAAAATATTATTTCAAGCGAATATTGAACAAAAATAACCTCCTTTACCTTGAAAAGAAGAGTATTCCAACCGGTATATCGGGGATATTCTTGAAGAAAACTTTCACTATTTTCTACGCTCAAAACTTTCTAAAACTCAAAAGAAATACACTCAAGATTATAGAAGAAGAATTCTCTGATTTTGGTGTGATTTTCAATTCTAAGCTAAGTGCCTATTTATAGGAAAATGCTAGAACGCCATAGGAGACTAAATTAATAAAATAATATTTTATTTTATTTTTTCCTTACGCATGCCAAGACCATGACTATCAAGGCTTGCCATTCTTGAAAAATGTCAGCACATGTTTTAACAAAAACAAAAGTGGGTCCCACCCATAATTTTAATAAAAACTTTTTAATTTCAGAAACTTCAACAATTCATAATAAATACCCCTTTTATCAGAAAAATACGAATTTTTTATCCATTCCACACGAAATCGAATTTTCTACAACTTTGTAGCTTTAAGTTTTCCCAAATTCTAAACAGAAAATATCCGATTTCTAAAAACAGACCATTTTCAACGCCTCTTAAAATTTATAACAAAGCAAACGTTAATTTTTAACGGTTCAAAATTTGTGGACATATACTCAACTTATATATGTATAACATATCCAAAAATCACAACGATCCAACGGCCGGATTAAAATTATAACTCACACAATAGAGCTTTAAGAACACCGATTTGATTTTTTTAATACCTCCAATCTGACAAAATACTGATAAAATACCTCAACATTAATTCCTTCATTTATAACCACATAAAATAAATATTTTCCTATCCATCATTTATGTCCACGTAAAATAAATATTTCCTTATCATAAAAATCAATAATTAATTATTCACAAATAATATTACATAATCATAATAATGATAACCAGGCCGTTCCCAGGAAAGAGGGGGCTTTCAGATAAGGATTTCTCCTTACTGGCGCGCAATTAGGTGACCAAACCTTTCCTTGACAGAACTTTTTAGACACTGTCAATAATGTTATCTAATAATATTATTCAAATAATATGAATTATTGATTTGATAATGAGAAATCCTGTGCAGTGACAATTATTGAAACAACAATAATATAAAATATCAACGCAACAATTATTGAATCAATAAAATAAAATACTGAACAGTAATTACTGTAACAATTATTGAGTAGTACCTTCTTACGTAAGAATCAATAATTCAAAAATACTGTGCAATACTGTGTGCTACTATGCAACCACACTTATTACTATATTTTAACTACCGGGTATTCTAACAGTTAACGGTAAAACTTTCGCCATTATTTTTATAAAAAGATATTTTTGTCATTTTCTCAATCCGATAATAATTCTGTTGTGGGGTCCACCAATGATTGTGCCGTCGTACTAATATTTCCTGTTAAAACGAATATTTCCTGACCAATCAAATATAATATAACAACTTGCGTACTTTGCAAAATTTATAAATATTACCCACAACTATAACATTATATTAAATTCACTCCATAATATTCAAAAATGATATTTATAGAAAATTCATCTTTATTCATAAAAGTTGGGGTCTTACAACCTCCCCTTCTTATGAAATTTTACCCTCGACATTAGGGTACATACCTGGTATGATGAATAGGTGAGGATACCTTGATTTTATTTCAGATTCTAACTCCCATGTCATTTCCTCAACATCGTGGTTTCTCCATAAAACTTTGACTTGAGGTATATCCTTGGACCGTAAAATATGCTCCTTCTTATCCAAGATTTTAATAGGACCCTCTTCATACGTTAAATCTTCCACTATTTCATCTGGTTCTAACTCAATAATGTGGTTCGGGTCTTTCACATATTTATATAACATAGATATGTGAAAAACGTTATGAACACGAGACATATTTGGCGGTAAGACGAGTCTATATGCCACAGTTTCTACTCATTTGAGGATTAAAAATGGGCCAATAAATCGAGGATTGAGCTTTCCTCTCTTTCTAAATCTCGTAACTCCTTTCCATGGAGCAACACGTAACAACACATGTTCTCCAATATTGAATTCCACGTCCTTTTGATGAAGATCAGCATAACTCTTTTGTCGATTTTGTGAGGTTCTTATACGTTGTCAGATTGTTTAAATCTTTTTCGTAGTCATACGTACCAACTCTGGTCCCAATAACGTTGCTTCACCCACCTGATCCCAGGATACTGGAGAATGACACTTTCTTCTATACAACGCCTCGAATGGAGCCATGCCAATACTTGCTTGATAACTGTTATTGTAGGAAAACTCCACCAATGGTAAGAACTTGTCCCAACTTCCCTTGAAGTCAAGGACACAGAGTCTTAATAGATCTTCAGGAGTTTGAATAGTCCTGTCTGACTGCCCATCCGTTTGAGGATGATAAGCTGAACTAAATTGTAAATCCGTGCCCATAGCTTTTTGCAAACTAACCCAAAATCTTTAAGTGAATCTTGGGTCTCGATCAGAAACTATGGATACTGGCATACCATATAATCTTACAATCTCTTTTATGTACATACGAGCAAGACGTTCAAGTGTATAAGTTTCTCGTATAGGTAAGAAATGAGCCGACTTGGTTAATCTATCAACAATGACCCAAATCGCATCTATGCCTTGAGAAACCTTGGGAAGACCGGTAAAGAATTTCATGGAAATGTGCTCCCACTTCCATTCTGGAATTGTAAGTGGTTGTAATGGACATTTTGGTACTTGATGCTCCGCCTTGACTCGTTGACAAGTTAGACACCTTGAGATAAACTCTGCGATCTCTCTCTTCATATTGCTCCACCAAAATGTATGTCGAAGATCACGATACATTTTGGTACTCCCAGGATGGATTACAAATGGTGTG
This sequence comes from Panax japonicus, assembly GCA_020205505.1. Classification (NCBI taxonomy): domain Eukaryota; kingdom Viridiplantae; phylum Streptophyta; class Magnoliopsida; order Apiales; family Araliaceae; genus Panax; species Panax japonicus. The sequence continues at coordinate 32,337,823 of CM035108.1, forward strand.
TTATGTGCCTCCATCATGATTTTATAATTTAAATCAGGGTCGTTAGGAACACTAAGTCTGGAGTTGACTCAAAGTATTCCTTCTTCATCGATTCTTACTTTCGGCATAATACCTTCTTGCACTTTCTTCCTTATGCGCATCAGCTCCAGGTTTGTGGCTTGAGCAGCTTTAAGTTTATCGATTAAAGTTGGTTCTACTCGTAAATTTGTCACATCACGTGGGTCCTTGGATTCTTTAACTCTATCTCCATCCTTTGCAAGTCATATAAAATGGGCCTTTGCGTTGACAATATCGCACTCGTACATGCATATGATCTTCTACTCAATGCGTTAGCTACTACATTTGTTTTACCAGGATGGTATTGAATGGTATGATCATAATCCTTCAATAGTCCAAACCAATGCCATTGCCACGTGTTGAGTTCCTTTTAGGTGAAGAAATATTTGAGCCTTTTATGATCCGTAAAGATCTCCACTTTCTACCAATACAAGTAATGCCTCTAAATTTTAAGTGCGAAGACAACAGCTGCCAACTCTAGATCATGAGTAGGATGATTCCTCTCATATTTTTTGAGTTGCCGAGAGGCATAGGCTATGACTTTCCCATTTTGCATGAGAACACATCCTAACCCTTTGCCTGAAGCGTCATTGTAGATGACAAATCCCTTCGAGCCAGATGGTATTGTCAGAACAGGTGCTGAAATTAGTCTCCTCTTGAGTTCTTGAAAACTTCTCACATTCCACGCTCCAAGCGAATTTTGTATCTTTCTGAGTCAGCTGAGTTAATGGAGTAGCGATTCGAGAAAACCCTTCTACGAATCTCCGATAATAACCAGCTATGCCGAGAAAGCTACGTACTTCGGTCACTGATTTAGGTTGTTCCCAGCTTTGAATAGCTTCAATCTTTGTCGGGTTAAGAGATATTCCATGACTTGATACTACGTGCCCAAGGAATGCTACTTCCTCAAGCCAGAACTCGCATTTCTTCAATTTCGCATAGAGCTTGTTTTCATGAAGCTTTTGGAGTATCAGCCTCAAGTGTTTCTCATGATCTTCACGACATTTGGAATATATGAAGATGTCCTTGAATACTCAGTTCATCATATCTATGAAGGCAACAAGAGCATTAGTCAATCCGAAAGACATGACTAGAAATTCATAATGCCCGTACCGAGTTCTGAAAGCTGTCTTTGGAATGTCATCGGTTCTAATCTTTAATTGATGATATCTAGAAGGAAGATCGATATTTGAAAAGAATTTGGCACCTTTCAACTGGTCAAACAGGTCATCAATACGTGGAAAGGGGTACCTATTTTTGATGGTGACTTGATTCAACTCCCGATAATCAATACAAAGTCGTATACTCCCATCTTTCTACTTCACGAATAGAACAGGAGCACCACAAGGAGACATACTAGGACGAATGAATCCGATGTCTAACAATTCCTGTAATTAGATCTTTAATTCCTGAAGTTCAATTGGAGTCATTCGATATGGGGCTTTGAAAATGGGTTTTATACCGGGTTCAAGGTCGATACAAAATTCAATTTCACGCTCTGGGGGTAGGACAAGAAGTTCTTCAGGGAATACGTCAGGAAATTTATTAACAATAGAAATATTATTCAAAACTGACGTATTTTTGTTTAAATCTGTGATATGAGCTAAGAAAGCTTGACATCCATTTTTCAATAAACGAATAGCTTTATGGCTTGAGATGACAGTGATTGATTTTAATGGTTTGGTTGCTTGAATTCGTATAATAGGTTGGTTAGGAATATGAAAGCTAATAACCTTACGAAAATAATCAATTTTTGCATTATAAGTAGTTAACCAATCAATCCCTAGAATTACGTCAAATGCAAGTATTTTTAATGAAATAAGATCGATAGGTAATGTGAGGGTACCGATTTGAACCAAACAAGACTTATAAACAGTGGATGTAATGAATGTTTCTCCCAATGAAGTTTCAACAGATAAGTGAAAGTCTAATTTCTCCGGAGTCAAATTTAAACATTGAGTGTAAGTAAGAGAAATAAAAGAATGGGTAGAACCGGTATCAAATAAGGTATAGACTTCACTAGAGTTTATGATAAGCTTACCCGTGATGACCTCGTTCGGGTTCCTTGCTTTTTGGGAGGTCACGACAAGCGCTCTCCCTTGAACTACCGACTTTTACTTTTCTGGGATGGCCTTTGGTGCCTCCATCCCAGCTGGACTTGCCTTCCCTGAATGACAAAATCGAGCTAGGTGACATTCTCTTCCACAATTTTAACACATTTTAGATTGTTGCGCACAATTTGGACTGATATGTCCCTCCCCTCTACATTTGAAGCATATGATAGGTGGTCGTTCTCCTTCCTTAACAACGGGTGCTGATGCTGATGTCTTTCCATCATTGTTGAATCTCAACTTCTCGAAATGTCCATTCTTATTGTCTTGGCCATGATTACCACTGAAGTGGTTACCATTTCTGGCATGTTGATTCCCTCTACGTTTGTTGTCACCGCTTCGATGACTGCTCTCTCTTGGTTGGGTTTACTCATTATCACGTTCCAATAACTGAACCATATTCACAACATCTGAATACAAGCAAAGTTTGTGAGAGATAAGGTATTGGCATATCTCAGGTTTCAAACCTCTTAGAAACATCCACGTCAATCTCTCCTCATTATCAACTAAGTGAGACACAAACCGGGACAACTCAGCAAACCTGGCTTCATACTGTGACACGATCATGTTGTTTCACTCCAGTTTAATGAACTCTACCTCTTTCATGTGATGAATACTTTCGGGAAAGTACTTATCGTTGAACAATTCTTGGAACTTCTCCCAAGTCATCTTCAGTGTGGCAGGTTGAGTACGTTTATAGATTCCCACCAGTAATCTGCCTCTACTCATAATATGAAGGTGGCAAAGGGAACCTTTTGCTCCTCGAAGCAACCCATGACATCAAATATCTTGCAGATCTGCTTTATCCACGTCTCCGACTTAAGTGGTTTTGTCTCTCCAAAAAACCAAGGTGGTCCCAGCTCCTTGAACTGTTTAGCGGTGACCCTCCGAGAGTTACCAGTGTTTTCACCTGTATTTTGGACAGGAGCCACTCTCGTCTAATGTTGCATGAATTACATAAAGGCTCTGAGCATTTCATCGTTCATCATTTGATCGTTGTTATTTACCTGCCGATTATTGTCTTCTTGTTGCACATTATCCTGGGTATTCATCTGTGGTGACTCAACGGTGTCATGTGCTCCATTGCTATTCTCAATATTCTCGGATGTCATTTCTAAATACTACCACAAAACAAGGGTTAATTTCCATGTCACATATTATCCCTATACTCTGACCGACCAATTAAATACCAAATAAACTTAGGTAGGTCATACTAGCGAAGAATTTCCCCTTCTTTCCCCCTAGTTCTAGTCTCACATCTTAGCCAGGGATTATATCCCTAAGCTTTGATACCAATTGTGACGCCCCCAAAATAGGTATACATCACCCATCTTGAGTCGCCAAATACATGGTACAAAATTCAAATACAACTTAATAAAACAACTGTTGTGTAAAATAAGACAAAACATAAACTGAGAGTTTTAATATGAATATTATCTTCTAGACAGTATTCAACTCAAATGGAGTCCTCAATACATTTATTATCACACTATTTTATAGAATAGTGAGGACTACTAATGCTATCATCTAGACCGTCACTCCGTTTTCCGACTAGTCCCGGCTACGTTCTCATTTCCTGAAGAGGACAATGAAAGAAAAAGGGTGAGCTTAACTAGCCCAGTAAGAAATATTATGACTAAGATAATGCAGAATAATTTATTGTTAGCCTTCAACAGTGTTTAACTGATAAAATATAACAAACATCAAGTTTAACTACAGCGGAATAAACAATCTATCAAAAGAGTCAAGTAGAGCATAAAATATACTATCTTCTATAATTAAAAAGGTTTTTCATCACTTTTATTGTTGAGACTCAGCTTAATAAATAATCCACATCATCGAATCACCCCTGCACTATGGCCAAAGATATTCTTTAGTATCACGACCATAAATTATCCATGCACTACGGGCCAAGGATATTCGTGTATTCATCAATGGTCATGACCATGCCAACAACTGTCCATCAATGCACTATGGGCTAATGAGAACTTTTACCACATCATTTGTAAAATTATGGTCATGATTATACCGAAAAATCCCTTGTCATAATCATACCAAGTCCATCTATGCACTACAGGCCACATATGACTTTCAACATAATATAAACATGAGGATGATGACAATGATATAGAATTCAAAAAAACAAGTTCAAGGGTACATTTTTAAATATTTATAATTTAATTTATCTAGAAATTAATAACGTCCAAATTGTCAACATGATACAGCTTTGTGGATTAAAATTCAAGAATAATATTGTACCAAAAATAATTTGGACCGATAACGAATCAATTTTTATCATGAATAGTACCCTGACTGAATAGTACTTGAGTGAATAGTACCCCGTGAATAGCACTTCGGGAATAGTAACCCAGTGAATAGTTCTCCGGCATGAAAAAGTTAAAACTTATCAAGAATGCTCAGAATAATATTTCCATGAAAAGATACTAGATGAAGCGCAAATATCAAGGATATTCTACTAATTTCATGGAGTTTAGAAGCCAAAACTTTAACAAAACGAGTATATAATTCGAAATCTGAAATGAAATAGTATTACTTACATACTACAGAGTATGGAAAAAAATTATTATTTCAAGCGAATATTGAACACAAATATCATCCCTTACCTTGAAAAGAAGAGTATTCCAACTGGTATAGCGGTGATATTCTTAAAGAGAACTTTCACTATTTTCTACGCTCAAAGCTTTTTACAACTCGAAAGAAATAAGCTCAAGATTATAGAAGAAGAATTCTCTAATTCTGGTGTGATTTTCAATTCTACCCTAAGCGCTTATTTATAGAAAAATACTAGAACGCCATAGGAGACTAAATTAATAAAATAATATTTTATTTTATTTTTTTCTTATGCATGCCAAGACCATGACTATCAAGGCATGCCATTCTTGAAAAATCTCATCACATGTTTTGACAAAAACAAAAGTGGGTTCCACCCATAATTTTCATAAAAGCATTTTAATTTCCAAAACTTCAACAATTCATAATAAATAACCCTTTTATCAGAAAAATATGAATTTTATGTCCATTCCACATGAAAGTTAATTCTCTACAACTTTGTAGCTTTAAGTTTTTCCAAATTCTATACAGAAAATATCCCAATTTCACAAATAGACAATTTTCAACGCCTCTTAAAATTCATAACAAATCATACTTTAATTTTCAGCGGTACAAAATTTGTGGACATATACTCAACTTATATATGTATAACGTATCCAAAAATCACAACAATCCAACGGTCGGATTAAAATTATAACTCACGTAATAGAGCTTTAAGAACACTGATTTGATTTTTAAATACCTCCAATCCGATAAATTACTGATAAAACACCTCAACATTAAGTCCTTCATTTATAACCACATAAAATAAATATTTTCCTATCCATCATTTATGTCCACATAAAATAAATATTTTCTTATCATATAAATCAATAATTAATTATTCATAAATAATATTACAGAATCACAATTATGACAATCAGGCCGTTCTCAGGAAAGATGGGGCTTTTCGATAAGGATTTCTCCTTACTAGTGCGCAATTAGGTGACCAAACCCCTCCTTGACATAACTTTCTAGACATTGCCAATAATGATATCTAATAATATTATTCAAATAATATGAATTATTGATTTGATAATGGGAAATACTATGCAGTGATAATTATTGAAACAACAATAATATAAAATATTAATGCAGCAATTATTGAATCAATAAAATAAAATATTGAACAGTAATTACTGTAACAATTATTGAGTTGTGCCTTCTTACGTAAGAATCAATCATACAAAAATACTGTGCAATACTGTGTGCTACTATGTAACCACGCGTATAACTATATTTAAATCACCGGGTATTCTAACAGTTAACGGTAAAACAATCGCCGTTATTTTTATAAAAAGATATATTTGACTTTTCCACAATCCGATAATAATTCCATTATGAGGTCCACCAATGATTGTGTCATCGTACGAATATTCCCTGGTAAATGAATATTCCATGACCAATCAAATATAATATAACAACTTGTGTACTTTGCAAAATTTATAAATATTACCCACAACTATAACATTATATTAAATTCACTCCATAATATTCAAAAATTATATTTATAGAAAATTCATCTTTATTCATAAAAGTTGGGGTCTTACACCGACGGTCTAGTCGGATAATTCACGAGTCTAATTTTCATAAGACTCTACCTAAACGCTTTACATTTACCTTAGATAATTTCATTTTCAGTCAAAATATTTTTCAATGACTTATAATAATTTTCAGATAATTATTATCATTTATCAAGATTTTTAATCATTAATATCATATTAATATGAATTAAATACCATATAATTCCTTTCTCATTAATATTTATTTAATATTAAATATTAATAAAAATCATAACATAATATTATAATATATCAAAATATTTTTAATACATCAAAATCATATTTATATGATTTTTAAACAGTTAAATCCATTATCCGATAATTGATATTAATATTAAAATATTAATATTTTCATGACAAAATATCAAAAGTTATATTTTAGAACATAAAATATTTTTATAACACTTAAAATCATTTTTATATGATTTTTAAATCATTAATTCTATTTTCCCATAATTTATTTAATACATTTATTAAATAAATTAATTATCATTAATATTAATTAATTAATAAAATTTATCACATAATATTAAAAGTTATTGAAAATAACTTAAAAATATTTTCTTATACAATAATATATTTTTAAATAATTTTTCATGTATTACAATCATTTTAAAATAATTTATTTAATGTTATAATTAAATAAATTAAATACCATTAATATTCCAAAAATATTAAATATTTATGAAATATATTCAAAATTATTAAAACCCAATTTTTGGACTTTAAAATAATTTTTAGGGATTTATTTTGTATTTTTTATAATTAAAAACTATTTAATACTAATTATATAATAAAAATAATTAATTTTGTAAATAACTGTCGCTAAAGGTGCTATAGGCGACAAAATCGTCGCTGAAAGTGTTCTTGGCCAAACCCAGATATTCATAGCTTGTTATCCGGATGTTAGGTTTGACCACTCGCAGACTATAGATCTTAAAGTTTTTAGTTTGTCTAAAGTGTTAATGTTGCAGTATTTATGTAATACTATAACCACAAATTCATTTCATAGCTAAACTGCAACAGATCTAGAAGATATAAAGCACCAAACATGTTGTCAGAAGTTGTTCTTCATTTCTGGGTTACCTAGAAATGAAGAACATGTCAGGGTTGCTACTTTGAATCCTCATATTTTGCATCCTAGGTCTCGTTTGTGTGATACAATGTTTAATTATGTAGACTATATGTCAGGGTACAACAACATCACACTTAATCAGTATAACTACAACATAAATGCAAGATTTAATCCGGTCAAACATTGTTAGAAAAATCGCTCTTGAAGGTTTCTAGGTTTTCCATAAATCTTCATAAGCAGTCGGTCTAGCCTACTTGAGCACGATTATTTTCGATCTTGATCATGCTCTGGGTAATCTAATGACTTGTATGTGTAGTTCACATACCAGTCTACAACATAACAACAACAACTTGGCCAAACTATCTAACACATGAAAGATCAGAAGCTTAGAAAATCTTGTCAGAGGCTTCCTAGGAAATCTGGGCTGCCCAGATTCAGTCTCCCAAGGTTGGTCAACTGACTTTGACCACTTATAACATGAAATCTAGACATGATCTGACCCTGTTTCCAATTTCAAATCATAGTCCATATGTCATACTACAGATCTATAACATAAAACACGCCTAACCATTAACACAGAGAGATCTATGAGCCTTGACATTAGGCTGTCAGATAACTTTTTCTAGTTTTTCTAGATTTTTTAAAACTTAAATTTTGAGCATCTAGATGTTATGGATCTAAGTTATAACAACCCAGATCACTAAATGACACCCTAATACATAACTTTAAACAACAAATTACAACAAATAACATAAGATCACATGATTTAGAAATTTTAGGGTTTATACCTCTTTCTAGCTTAACACTTGAATATGATCTTTGATGCATGTTCTTGCGTGTGCTGGGGACTTAGATAGTGACTGAACCACTTAATATTTCCGTGGGTTTAGAGAGAGAGAGAGAGGCTTGGATGAGAATATGGGTACAAATGAGCCTTACTTGTTGACTTTCTCTTTGTTTGATCTATAAATAATATGTATGAAATGAAGTTGGCTGATGAAAGGAGGCTGAGATGCATTGATTTCAGTCACATGGCAATCTTGAGTGGTTCACCAACTCTATATATGGTAAGATTTGCAAGCCACCTATTAAAGAATGTGATAATAGGGCATTCTAGTCTTTTTGCATACAATTTTAATGGCAAAATTGACATTTAATCTAACCCTTGCGGTTTAACCCTTAGGGTTTGACCCTTACGGTTTAACCCTTATGGTTTAAACCTAAGGTTTTAAAAGTTAATTCTAGGATTTCTAAATTAGGGTTTTAAAAATAGAAAATTAATATTTCTAAATTATAATTAGGATTCTATAATTATACTAAGATTTCCTAATCTTAAATTTCAAGCTTGCTTATTAGGATTAGTGTTTCAAAATTAACATAAAACTTTCTTAATTATCAATTAGGGTTTCTAATTTTGAAATTAAGGTTTTCTGCTTAATCAATTAGGGTTATTCCCTAATTAAGTTTGTAATTAATAGACTTAAGCCTTATACTAGCATTTGAATTCCCAAGTTAGGGTTTTCGTAATCCAAATTAGGGTTTCAAATTCCCAAAATTTAAAATTAGGGTTTTCAGATCAAGTATTAGGGTTTCTTATCAATCGTTAGGGTGTTCTAACTGAACGATTACGTTCTGAATATATTATTAGGGTTTTACACTGATATAATTTATCTGGTTAACCTTTGACCCTTAACCACAAACTGCACACATGTATGACCATATACACAGAACATATACACATATACACTTAACCCTAGTGATCTTCACCAAAAGATTTTAAATCCACCAAAATCCTTCACAGAATTTTAAAATCCTTAAAATTCCTTCACAAAAATGTCAAATCCATTCACTTGTTTTATGTCTAGGTCTATTATTTAACCTTTAATCCATCATTTAAGATTTAAATAATTTTCTACATACTCGGGTCGTCACAGAAACTCCATATGCCTTGTAGATAGCAATAACTACTTACTTTTACTGCACAATATTAGCAGTTGTTTTTTTTTTTCATTTTCATGCACAATATTAGCAATAACTACTCATTTTCATTTTCATTGGATCCTGCAAAAATCTAGGCCATCATGGAAATGCCCATACCCCGAACAGAGAAGGAAATACGAGGATTTTTGGAAAGAATCAACTTCATCAGCCGATTCATCTCCCAACTCACAGCAACCTATGAACCCATCTTCAAGTTGCTAAGGGAGAACTCCTCCATGAAATGGAATGAGGAGTGTCAGAAAGCCTTCCTTCTCATCATAGAACAGCTAATCAAAGCTGCTGTTTTAGTACCTCACAGGGATGGTGTTCCCCTGTTTATGTATTTGTCAATCAATGTTAATGTTATGGGTTGCATGTTGGGGCAGAAAGATGATAGAGGCCAAGAAAGATCTTTCTATTACCTCAACAAAAGATTCAGTAGCAGTGAACACAAGTACACTTTGATTGAGAAAACATGATGTGCATTAGCGTGGGCTTCCATGAGGTTAAAACATTACCTCCATGGTCACACAACCAATCTTATATCTCGCGTTGAATCTTCAGCAAACCCATGTTGAATCTTCGACTGTCCAAATGGCAGTTGATCCTGCAGCAATTTGGAATCATTTACGTGACTTAAAAGTCTATCAAAGGTCAAGGAATTACGGATCAACCAGACTCTGCACCTATAGGGGATTTCAAACACTTGGAAACATGCTTCCCCGAAGAAGGGGTAATGACAGTTCAGCAAAATCATCAAGATGATACACACCAACCATGGAAGATGTATTTTGATGGAGCTATAAACATGGAAGGCTCTAGAGCTGGAGTAGTTCTAGTATCCCTTGCAGGAGAGCATTATCCCATTGTCGTCAAATTGAAGTTTGCCAGCACCAACAACACAGCTGAGTATGAAGGCTGTATCATGGGGTTGAAACTAACCCAATCCATGGGCCACAGACCGTTAACTATCTATGGAGATTCTGAATTGGTAATTAATCAGACAGACCACTGGGATCTATCACACCAAAGAACTACATTTACTGCCTTACCATCGATAAGTTATCTAGATGGATTCAGAGTTTGAAGAGATATCCTTCCTCTACATTCCTCAGAATAGGAATGACATTGCGTGTTGACGTTAGGATTTTTATTTGTCCCTTTCTATTCTTGTCTTTTGGTGTTCTCGTGGTAGGTGAGAGTTATTTGAAAAAACAAGTTTGAAAAGGTTCGACATGTATATGTCGACGATTTGACTGTAAGAGTTGCCAGTTGGTATTTTTAAATGGTTGCACCAACTCAACCGAGAAAAGGTTTGCACATTGACCTAGTGATGTGACACTACTTAACTGGTCTATGAAATTGAGATTTAATAGGGTTCGGGGGCTTGATTAAGCGAAGGGAAAAAGTTAGGCACCCCTCGACTTCTGTGGTGACACAGTTACCGCCACTTTTCAATTTAAACTTTTATCTGAATGTGTGTGTGTGTAGGTTAATGTGCAATAATCTAGAAGTAGTGCTATGTCTCATTTGCAACTATATACAAATGGTTTGAATTTTGTATAAAAGTTCAATTTTAACAAGATATAACAATGATGTTTTGTAAAACAGGTTTTTCAAACCCTTATGCTCAATAGTAATTGAGGCCTTTGATACTTCCATTTTATTATGTGTTCGGCTTGGTTGCTTTTATTATTTTCGAGATGCAAAGTATCTTTGAGAAAATACTATACATAGTAGTGCCGAAATCCTTGTGGGAATGAGAGCCATCTAAGGATATTCAAACACCGTGAATAATTTACAAGCTGGTATCAGCTAAAAATGTCCATCACGGGAACCGAATCTAGATTTAGGAACTGAATCTGTGATCACTTGATTCCTAGGCTCACATGATGAAGCAATACGTGCAAAAAGTTGTGAACAGTTATATATATAAAAGCTGTGAATATATATATATATATATATATATATATATATATATATATATATATATATAAGTTGTAAAAGGCCATGAAATAAACTCCAGGCCTGACAGAAAAGCTGAAAACGCACCGGATGTATGTATCAAGGCTCAATCGAGATTCGGGAATATTCACAAATTTGATAATATATATATATATATAAGCTATAAAAGCCATGGACCGACGGTCTGAGCATACGCACACAACACGACTCTCAACGTGAATAACTATGTGTGAATTAAAGTGGAGAAAGGCTTTAAGAAATATGAGGTGTCTTACAGTGGGCTGCCAAGAAGACTTCAGATGGCTTTAAATGAATAAATACTTGGTTTCCACCAGTAAAATATAGTAAAACAAGCTCACAGGTGTTTAGAAAGAGAAAGCACTCAGTTTAAAGTGTGTACAACGCAAAATGGACAGGGCTTCCTCGCCTTTTCCCTCTTTAAAATGTCCCCAAGCCCTCTATTTATAGAGGGGGAGCCACAGGTGTACCTACGACAGCCTCAGGTCTACCTGTGGCTGCCCGAGCTAACCCCCAACATTGTGGGGCCCACCGTCTCGAAGTACGTGTACTCGAATAACGCGTTATTTGCTCAAACCTTCATAACTTTCAATCCTGGAGTCTAATGGAAGCGTGCCATACCATTTCGGAAAGATCTTTTCGAGAGCTACGCAATGACATAGGGTTTACCCTTTTTAGATTCTAGGAATATGGGTCCATGGCCGAAATAACATATCTCAGTCTCCATCAAGCAGTCCGTTGAGATATTTTGCGTAGTTTGTGCTCGGAAGTTAAGATATGGTTATTGTGGGACTTCTTTGGAAGAATTTTGAGTTAAAATGATTTGATTTGATTTGATTTGAGTTGAGTTTGAGTTGGAAAAATAACCATTTTACCCCTCCCGGGGATTGTCTCCGGCTTTGGCGCAGTTGTAGCTGCCTTTTCCCAGGGTTATTTCTGAGATTGTCCTACTGTTGAATCTAACTATCCTCAGGTTTATCTCTGAGGTTGTCTTGACCACCCGGGATTGACTCTAGGCATTTGAGCTTGATCTCCCACGATTATCTCGGGGGTTGGAACTGATGTTGTGGTCCTCCAGGGTTATATCTAGAGTGTGAAACATATATTTTTATCATACTACATAGTTAGTAACAGGAAAATAAAATTTTAAGTGTCTACATATGCCGCTCTTTATCATGTTCATGCAATGAAATGGAATGAACATGATAAAGATTACTAGACACTTGAAATATAACAAGGTATTCTTAATGATGCAAATCACAATGTAATGAATGTTAAAATGTTTTTACAAATTGCAGTTCGTAAATTGCACATCGCATTTCATAATTTGCACTTCTCTTTTGGACAATCGCACTTTGTAACTCGCACATCACTTTTGGCAAATAGTAATTCGCAAATCGCACTTCGCACATTACAAATTGCTTTACCTTTACTGGTTATTGTAGATGCCTATGCTGGTGTTGACTCTTGGGCTTTTTGTCGTTGTTGCCGATGCTTGTTTGATGAAGAGAAATTGAGAAGTTTTCTACATCTCTGATGGGGATAACGTTCTAAAATCACCGGACCTTCCAAATGTATATGTTGGTAGTTTGACAACGGATCCTACCCTATTGGCAGTTGACTACGATGATATCACCAAACTATTTTGATTTCCACTCGAACGGTGGTGTACAAAGTTTTCATCGCTGGAATGTATTGATGTTACGCTGAATTGATGCCAATGGTTTAGAATACTACATCTTCCGATACCTTAACTGAAGACAGCTTACTTCACAAGACTCCACCTGATGTTATGATGGATTGATGCTAACATATTATAATACCAACTAACGTCTGTGAAAAAAAATTTCTCTAATTTAGGCATTTAATGTGAACACATATTTAATCTACTAGAGATGCATGCTAAACCTTGATGGAGATGTACATTGATGTAGCGCTTTTGCACATGTACAGATCATGCATGATGTGATGATCTAGATTTATCCTTAGGAGTCTATTGTCCTAGGTTGATGCATATTTTAAATTGTATGGAGTAGAAACTTACCTTACCCTTTCTAAGGCAATTTAGAGTTTCTTTTCGTTGTTGGGTGCTTGTGCACCATTTCCTTATGTTTTTGATTCGCAACCCAACTTGACTGATGACCTGGGTGCTTCTAACATCCCTGGAGGGTGCAACTCATTCTTTCGCTGCCTAACTTTGAACTTTGGTGTACATGCCTTAACTTGGGAGGACTTGACGCAAGTTAAAATGTTGATGGTATAGATTTCATTCACTAGAACTTTTTTTGTTGGGCTTCTGCTCTTGAGTTAAGGACTTTCTTGAGAATTTTCTCTTTCTTTTGTACGGGCAAGCTTATGTCACCATGAGTTCTTTCAGGAGTTCTCCCCTTTCTTTTGATGAGAGGCATGATCCCCGCCTTAAATTCCTTCCCTTTCTTGGAATCAGAGAAAGCCCCAGTCTTTTCGTATGTTGTCGCCGGGGATTCATATGGGAAACTCTCTTTGTTGACCAAGTCACGAGTGAGCAATATCCTGCACATCAAAAGAACAAAATGTACCAAAAACTTGATGACTTGGCCGTCAGGATTAGTACACTCTTGTGAATAAGGAATTTGAAGTAAAAGTTTATGAAATTAAATGAGTTATGAAATCACAAGGAAATTTTGGAAACATCCATGGTCATTATTTATGGGTAGGATTAGATTTAAAAGACTTATCTCCCTATATTAGAGATGTTTCATCTTCGCTCTAGACGTTATTCTTTGCATAATTGACCTTATATGACAAACACACTATGAGTTACTCAACTCTTAGCAGGGGTTTCATTTCTATGCTTTCGGAAATTTTTCTAATTTTTCTTTTCTCTTGCCTAACTTGTCTCGTTTTCTTAGGCTATTCAGAATTACCCATGTAATGAGTTTTGGACCAATAACTCCTAAACTAGAGGGCTTTAGGGCACTAGGTGTTAAGACACCCCTTCGGGTTTACTGGGTCGGGTAATAAAGGCCACACTTCAAGACAAGTCAGGTGATCACTCTATTTGCTGTTTTACCTAAGCTTGACAGGTACGTTTTCTTAGGCTCTTAGTCACCCATGTAGGGAGCGTTGGGTCGATGACTCCCAAACCAGATGGCTTTAGGGCATAAGGTGTAAAGACACCCCTCGTGATTAATTACTCAAATAACATACGCCATAATTTGGATCTGCTCAGGTTTTGCCTTTTTTTCAATGCTCATTTTCTTAGGCGCTAAGTTACCCATGTAAGGAGCGTTGGGCCGATGACTCCCAAATCAGATGGCTTTAGGGTACTAGATGTAAAGACATCCCTCGGGCTTAATAACTCAAGTAACCTAGGCCACGATTCGAGACATTAGGCTGGCGACTTATCTTTTATCTCTTCATTAATTGCCATTATTCTTGTCATAGCTTCATACCCCACAACTAAGAGTCAGGGCAATCGCAAAGTGCAAACTTGCATATAAGGTCAAGTCTGTTCTAAAAAGCACTTTGAACTAGGATGTCATGCCTAATCAAAAGGTTGAATAATCTTTACTCTCTAAACATTCCCTAGATTCTCTCCCCACAGACGCTTATCAAAATTAATCCCATTCATAACAAGTTAAGCAAAAACCTCTTTTTAACATGTATATTATCGCTAATGCATGCAAATAGAGACTGAAATCTCATAAAGTAGTGAAAGAGTCATACCTCAAATGTGGATTATTCATTCTGAGAACAATATGATTGGAAAAGACCAAATGATCATACCGAATCACCAATGAGATGATGTGAGGGAAGCTCTAATAATGATGTACAATGCTAATGGTACTTACTGGTGCATTTTGCTCTTTAGGAAGGTTGATAAATGCCCCAGTGTTGAGTTATCGTTGTTTTTAAGATTTCTAAAGTCTTATTATAAGGGTTCCAATATCGGGATGTCGCCAATTTTGAAATTTCCCCATCCTTGCTTGTTGTCTGGGATAGTTTCTTCGACATATAGGCTGAGAAGATGACGAGATTGTAAGAGGATTTTACCTCTGTTCCATATGGTGAACATGTAGTGGATTTGGGCTTTGATAAACTCAATCATTGTTCTTGATTTATTTGTGCAATCGGCCTTGATGATTTTCTTTTGATTTGATGATGACTTGTGATTGAGGGTGTCGGCTCTTTGAAGGTCCTTGTTACTGGTTTTCTTGGTGTATCATTGTTTCTTCCTTTCTAGGACTTGTGCTAGATTTGATTGAATGACATTGAAGTGTTTGTTTGGGTATTTTGGGTTTTTGTTTATTTTGATGGCACCATAAATAGAAGCCTCCGTATTCCATTGTTGAGGGGAGATCAAGTCTTTTGTAGTTCAGGCTTGATGAGCTAAGACCTGACTGGATTGATTTTTTTTGATTTATTTATTTTTTTAGATTTTTCAATATTTACATGCATGGAAATAAAAGGCATAGTGTGATGAAAATGATATCGTCCCAACATCTCCTAGAACTCATAACTTTATCCCCTGGATTTACTTCTTCTTGGCTAGCTGAGGCCTGATAGTCCAGTTGTCAGTGGTTATGTTGCTTTCAAGGCTCGCGATAACGGTTACTTCTTGATTCTGAATATCTTCATTTATGGCCATAACTTGATCACCTACTAATTCAGCACTTCCCTCTGGGATGCTCATACTGGACCCATCGAAAAAAGGGATGAACTCTTGTACCTTTAATGGGTTGTCTTCCCTGACAACTTCACCACATTTTTCATCATCTGTTCCTTCACCTTTTTTCTGGGCTTGAGAGGATTCGACCATGAAAATCTCCCTCGAACTATTGTTGCATTTCTTGCAAGGAACTTTCCTTTTTGGATTTTTCTCCCTTGGAAAGGATCAATATTTCCTCCTCATCATCCAAGATGATAAAATTAGGAACGTGATTTCTATCTTTGGGGAACAAGATACTTGAAGTTGGTGGAGGAATATCCTTTGAGGATTCTCTTATTTCCTCTGGCATTCCCTACATTAGGATTAGTCCACCTTGTGTTCTGTCAAGATTGGTGCTCATAGCCTTCACCTCCTTTGAACTGTCTCTCTCGATTGGACATCTTAAGCTTTGTATTTCCTTTTCGCCTTTTCTGGTCATGGGGGATTCTATCTTCAGCACTCCATTTTCAATGAGATCCTGAATTTTATGTCGCAAAGACCAACATCCCTTAGTCGTATGTCTAGGTGAGTTAGAATGGTAGAGACATATCTTGGTGGAATCATAACTCTTCATCTTGGGATTTATAGGAGGCAACAACTCAGTATTCCTTCCTTCGCTCATCAGAAAGTGTAGCATTTCTTCATTTGATTTGCTCAGAAGGTTGAATTTTCAGCCTCTTGCGGAGGTTGTTTGATCATTCTTATTTGAGAATTCGCATTACCCTAGGCTATTTTTCTGCTGGCGAGATCTTCTAGCAATTTTATCATTACCCTTTTCTTACCATTTTAGCCTACTTTGATCTTCTTCATTTAGTTGGCTCATCATGGAGGGATATAGGCTTGCATTAGGGTTAACCTCATTTTCTTCTTGGCTTTCTGATAGTTGAGTGAAAAATTGCCTTGTTTCCTGATGTTGGCACACTATCAACTTAGCTAGCAGATTTACTTGATTCTGGATAATTTCTAACTTTTGCATTGCTGTCATACCCTGCTCTGAGTTTTCCCACTCTAGTATATTTGTTCTGTGCCTTTGGGGGTATTCCTACATCCTTCGTATGTACTTACGATTTGGATACATTTCAGTACTTCCTGACCCGATCATGTTTACTCCCTCCGTATCATGCTGCAACGGAAGGTTTGTGTTGACATTTTATTGGTCAGGTTGTTGGACAATTTTATGCTTTAAGGACCAACAATCTTGTGTATCGTGTCCCAGAGACCCTGAGTGGTAAGCACATCTCTGGTTTGGATTTTATCTTTTTCTCCTTGGTTCTAGAGGTGGATCCAGTTTGATAATTTTCTTATGATCCATTAATATCGCCAATACATTTTTAAGGGAATCGCCCAATAAAGTGAATATCTGATTTTTTGTTCTTTCAAATTTTCTTTTTCTGTCTTGGCATTGGTTAAATGCAGCCTATTGTTGAAATGGCAGATTATCTTGCTTTTTCCAAATGGGGGGACTGTAGTTTGGTCTCCTAGCTTGACCCTGTGAAACAAGGGATACATCTTTATTGCCTTTATCGAGTACCCTCTTGGGATCGCTCGTATACTTTTAAATCAGTATATGTTTGGTGACCGATTTTGAGGCAGTGAAGTCTTTAATCTTCCCTGCCTTCAGGCCCATCTCTACCATTTTGTCGTGCTTGATCATCTCCAAGAATGACTTCCTATGCCTGCCAGGAATCTCTCATAGTAAGGTGCCTCTTGGATATCAATAAATGTCATTACCATCTCAGTTTCTGTCATTGAAGAATGACTTGTGCTGCCAGACGTCTCCACCTTTGGGTATATTCTCAAAAAGGCTCAGTACTTTACCTTTTGACTTTAGTCACTTGATATCGATCCAATGTCGTTTATGACTGAAAACTGTATTGATTTAGAAAGGCATGGGCCAATTCTTCCCAATTATGGATTTTGGCATTGTCGAGTTGGGCATACCAGTCTTTAGCCTCTCCAATGAGACTCTTTTGGAAAAGCTGCATTCTGAGGCTTTCATCTTCAGCATAAGACCCTAGCTCACTAATGTATACTTTTAGGTGCGTATAGGGATCGCCTGCTCCATTGTATTTTTCAAACTCTAGGACTTGAAATTTGTTAGAATATTGAGCCCTGGGAATATGTAGAGATCTGAATAGGTGACAATTCCATAGTTTCCAGTCCCTTTGATTGACTGAATGGTTTTTTCTATTTGTTGGACTTTCTTTCTTATATCCCCATTTTCTCGATCATCCCTGAGTTTTGTGATTTCAGGGGTTTTGTTGGTTCCTTTATTGGAATGAGGTTCAGGTAT